>CM029017.1:59773284-60373284 GCA_016801055.1 Panax notoginseng | reverse complement strand
ATTGCTTTATTTACATTTGCAATCCCCCATAGAGGTGATTCATGGTGGTTGATTGTTTGCACACACACACAGATATATATATATATATATATATATATATATATATATATATATATATATTTACCGCTTTTATATATTTACATTTCCGATCCCTCATGGAGGTGCTTCGTGGTGGTTGATCATGTCTGTATATATTGTGACACCCCCAAATCCGGGTCTCTTTCAACCCGGCATATGGTGCTCCACGGTACTACAGTTCACACAAACATTCAATTGAAATAACTCAAAAGAACGAATATGTCTTATATATATATATTCTAAAATAATACTACCATTCCCAAGGTTCTTTATACCCGTTACATTTGTTCTTGTCATAATATCAAATATTATCATTTTAAACCTATACTATTACATAGGTAATCTATAACTTCGCTTTAGTCTTCCCTTTATTCTTGTCGAATCCTCCAGTCCATTCGGTCTAAGCTGCATTTAAATGGTTCAAGCAAGAGTGAGCATAACAAGCTCAGTAAGTACAACAATTTCATTTAAAAATCATGCTTGAAAGATAGGAATCATATATCTTCAATAACTGGATGATAGTTACGAAGTACTATCAATAACTTAAAATAGCGTTTCTTTTCCTTCAAAACATTTTACGATAACAAGATTCAGTAATACATCAATTCTGGTTTAAGACGTGAACGTCTTATAGTTTCTTTGAAAAGGACAACCCGGCACGAAGTCCGTAAGTTCGGCATATCTTACGAGCACTTCTAGGTGATCAGCCTATGGTACTCTATGTTGATCAACACTACATTCATTAAACGTGTATACATTTAAGTTGTGGCAACCTCACGTGCCCATCGAATACTCGATGAAAATACATTTGTTTATTCATGTTCAGGCTTACCTTGAATCCGTACCAAACAATTGGCGTAGGATAGCGTTAACAATTCTATATTGAAAGACTTGTAAACAGTTCAATCAATCTATCAAGATTAGTCTAGCCGAGCTAAAACTGGCATTGACTCTTTCTTCAAAACCATACATGCATCTCATTATTTGAATCATTTGAAAACTTGGCTAACACGAAGGCTAGACAAGCGTTTAAGAAAAACTTGCCTTCAGCGTCTGCTACAGTATAATTACGTTTCCTTTGGGTCTTTACGGTCTCTACAACACATAATCACATAACATACCAAATTAGGTCATGAATGAACATACCTGATTTCTAAAGAATCTTACCCTTCTTCTCAATCTAATCCCGTATTAGATTTGTTATTTATTGGTTCCGGCTTTCCGTTACGTCATTCTTACCAACTTCTTTCTCTTTATATATTATAATTGAAATTATTTCATTAATACAACTCGGTTCGAGTTAAACATCCTTCCTTACGGCTTACTAACGTCCTTACGTTATTAATCGAAACTCGATCATCATTAGTGAAGTATTTAAATATCATTCACGATTTATTTACTTAACCTTTACGTTCTTCGTTCCCGCTTAATTGATTATCTTCAACCTTTAGTGTATTATTTAAGATTGATAATGTCCTGAATGAGATTACATTACATAAATTAAGAATTTAATTTACTCTTCATTTTCTTCCTCTTTACTTTTCATTTTAAAACATTCCTTTCTATCTACATTTTAGTGCTGGCGCTGCGGCGCCAGATTTTACTCTGCACCTCGCGCTGCGGCGTGGCTTTTTGGTTCCAAAAATTTGGTCTCGGCGCTACGGCGCCAAGCTTAGTGCATTTAGCCGCGCTGCGGCGCCAACTAACAGTGGACTCAGCCTGGTCTCACGCTGCGATGCCGGCCATTCCTGCCTTGAGTCGCGCCGCGGTGCAGACTTTGTGCCTCAGATAATTTTGATAGATTTTTCTTTTGGTGAGATTCCCAATTTCGTAACTTTTTCGTTATAAGTCCGAAATGGCTCGTTCAAGAGCCTACGGTTCACAAATCACATACTCTACATGATCATGCAAGAATTTTATCTATTCAACTTCGTTCGCTAAAAATCCACCTATTAGTCCATTTTTAACGAAAACGATAAACGTTCGTGAACGTTCAACGCTCGTTTCTTCGTTCTAAGTTGGAATACGGCCATTTTTGAGTCCACAACTCTATAATGCCAAATATGACTTGTCTCCATTGAAAACCAATGTTTCCAAGCTCAATATCAAAATTCGACTTCCATTCCGAGAATTTAACGAATTCGATGATTGCCGTCTAATCGTGTGAATTCCGGCGAAACTTCGTTACTTGAGATTTTTAAACCGTTTCAATTGGATTCAATCTATTATACTAACATCTTGACACCCATACTACATTAACTTATAAACATGATAAGTTATTACCTATTCTTGATGATTTTGTAACTTATGAAAATATAGATTACTTATATTTCCATTTTCATGACTTATGTCTTTCTTTCATATGGCTTATTATGGTTAATGATTTTTAACCATTCTTCTCACTTCTTATTATCATACTCACTTTATAAATGTGAACATGTTACAAGTTCTCACAAGTTTATACATTTATTTTGAGTTCATAACTTATTTACGAATGAATTGCTTATTCATGACTTATACGGCTTATTAAGACTTAAGCCCTTTGATTCATTATTCCAACCCCTTCTTAGCATGCTTGTTCTACCAATACCCCATTCTCTAACAATGGAAGAGAAAGAGAATCAAGGTTCAAGAATACTTACTCTTGATTAACAGTTGCTAATCCTTAATCTTCTTCTTGCTTCTTGAAATAACAAAGGTTAACTTCTATCTTTCCTTGCTTTTTCTCTCAAACCAATAAGCTATAAGTTGTTGGTGGAAAAACTAACAAAGGAAGTCTAGCTTTATATGTGCTTATTCTCTCTACCAGATAAGCTCTCAACTTAAGTTGGATGAAAAACTAACAACCAACAAATGAAATGGAAGCTTGCTATTTATAGGACTTGTTAGGTTAGGATAGTTTGGTCATTAAGCCACCTGCACCTCCTTAATCCACCTCCTTACTATTCATTACTTTGCCCCTAAGTAAACTTGCTCCCTATACAAAATACTTGGCCATCACAACATCTATCCTTTGCTTGCCCATCACAATACTTAAGCATTAAGTTTACTTTGTCATCACACTTACTTATCCATTAAGTTAGCTTGTTCATCACATTGATTACTTGATCACCACAACACTTAGCCTCTAAGTACTTGTTTATTACTTTGGATCACCCATGGGTTTAAACTATTCTCTAACCCATTGGTTATTTACCTTGGGCTTTAGCTTAATTAACTTAGCTTAATCATTTGGGCTTGCACATTAAATTTATATTGGACTTAATCCTCCTTATATATGGGCCTTATCAAATCCCATTGGACTTAATATTTCCTACACAATCCTACTAACTCAATACATTTGGCTTAAAGCCTTATAACGTATAATTTACGTATTCATCTCGTATTCTAACTTGTATATGTATTCATCGTATACGTCATACCATTATTCACACATACTCGTATATTATTTCGTATCATACTCGTATTTATTACTTCGTATAATACCTACGTATTATACAATTATTGATTACTTCATTAATCGCATTACATTTCCTTCTTGTAAATTATTTTCCCTAATCGTTAGGTTTTAAGTCCACAGGCGAAAAACTGCGTTTTTCATAATTGAAATATTATTAGATATTCCATCTCACCTTGATATTCTATCATTACGTATTTCTCGAAATTCAAAAATAATTCCCGAGCAGAAATGCGTGAATAGTGTTTTTCGAAAAATTTCTCAAAAAACTTTTATTTTCGTCTTGAAAATTCAAACACTTTAATTCTATCACATAGCCAAAATACTACGACGTTCTGACATGTCTATGTCATAGAATGACCTTCAAATAACTTACTTCCTTAAATAATCAATTAAATTCATTTAATCCTCATAATTAAATAAAATTTTAATTCTCCTAAAAATTCAATTTTTCTCGGGCGTTACATATATATTTTTACAGCTTATATATATATATATATATATATATATATATATATATATATATATATATATATTGTTTACAACTTTCATACAAATTGCGACATCATGTGAGCCTAAGAATCATGTGATCACATATTCAACCTACTGAATCTAGATTCGATTCCCGTGATGGACATTTTCAGCTGTAAGCAGCTTGTAAATTATTCACGGTGTTCGAATTTCCTTAGATGGCTATTATGCCCACAAGGAGTTTTGGCACCATTTTGTACATTATTTTTTCGAAGATGCTTCACATCTCGAAAATAAAAGCAATCCAGCCGAACATTTTAATAAAATGGAAGTATCAAAGGCCTCAATTACTATTGAGCATAAAGGTTTGAAAAACCTCTTTTTACAAAACATCACTACTATATCTTGTTTAAAACTGAATTTTTATATAAATTCAAACCCTTTGTATATAGGTACAAACGAGGCATAACACTACTTCCAAATACCAGCACATTGACCCACACACACACATTTATATAATATTTTCTTAAAAAGTGGCGGTCACCGCGGTAACACGGATGTCGGGGGTTCCTAACACCTTCCCTTCACATAAGCAAGTCCCTTGACCCTAATGAATCTCGGTTTCACAGACCTATTAAGCAGTGTCACATAACTGGGTTAATGTGCAAACCTTTTCTTGGTTGTGTTGGTACAACCAGTTCAAAAACCAACTGGCGACTCTTATAGTCCAATCGTCGACATATAAATGTCGGACCTTTCCACACCTTATTTTTTCAAACAAATCTCACCTAACATGAGAACACCAAAAGAACAAGAAAAGAAAAGGGACAAATAAAATCCCGACGTCGACAGGTGGCACTGTAGACACTCCAAATTTTTCTACATACATGTTACTAACATTGCAGGAGGGCAGAATCGTCTTTCAGAGATAACCATGGAAGACATCTCAGTTCAATCCCGGAGATAACCCTGGGACATTCATTATCACCATCTCGGAGATAACCCTGAGACATCCAGCTCAAACTCGGATACCACCGAAAGTTTAAACCTCAATCCCGAAAACAACACCGGGAGTTTCAGTTTCAACCTAGGAGATAACCCCGAGGACTGCAGTTCAGATACCGGAAATCACACTAGAGATGTAATACCCGATAATTTTCACGTCTTATTAAATGAATATATTAATGAAAATGAATATTTATTTGGATATAAATGATTTTGTGTTACGAGATGAGTTAACTCAATTATATTAAATAATTGAATAATTGGAAATGTATAGAGTTGCAATGAACTCATTGAAAGCCTTGTGTAGCACGGTGATGGGAAATATTAATGACTATATTAATTAACGAAAGAATTGTTAAGCAAACAATTAATCTATATTAATTGTTATTTGTTATTAAAGAATTTCGGTTAGATATTAATAGTAATATTAATCAACGGAGGAATTATCAAGTAAACAAATAATTAATATTAATTTTTAATTTATATTGTAGAATATTAATAGTGATTAATTAATGATATGTGATTATTAATTGTTCTTGTGAGTTGCATAATTAGAATGGTATTATTCACTTAAATTATGTGTGCAACACATGTGATGTTATATATGTAACAATCCAGATTTTTAATTAAAATATTTAAATATTTATTAAATTATATAAATATTTAATGGATGTGTTTATGGTTGAATAAGTATTTGTTTAATTGATTTGATGTGATTTGATTATTTATTTGTTTAATAAATAATTAATGAGTTAAAGAAATTAATAATGACGGAATAATGTTCTAATTTAATTTAATAATTAAGTTAGAGAGTTTATAATGATTAAATAAATTATTATATTATGCAATGAATTGTTATTAGAATTAATTAAATTAAGTATGAAAATTTAATTAATTAGAAGTGTGACAAATAACTATATTTTAAGTGGTTATTAAAATAAATTAAAGTGATTTTAATTTAGTTTTACCAAACAAGTCTTAAATATATTAAGTCTTTAATTTTAAAGTATTTTGCCAAACAAAGCCCTATGACTTTTGGATTTTTAAATTTGATTTATTAATAATATAAATTAAATTAAACAAAATATAAATAATATATAATATATTTGGTAACTGATAGTTTAAAAAGGTCATTAGTAGCGTCAGTTTTTAGACGTTTTAAATTAGTACGTTGATTTTATTTTCTACGTATAATCTATTTGGCTAAAGCCTAAGTAAGAAAAGGGAAGAAATTTTGTCAAAAAAAAACTTAGAGACAAGAGAGTTTTGAGAGAGACTGTCAAGGGTTGGAGAGAAAGTTATGAGTTCTGTATTTTCAGTGTTTAGCAAGGGTGTCTTAAATAATTAGAGGTATGTTTTAAAACTAAACATATATGTTTTACGTTATAATTTGGTTGTCTCTGTATTTCTGCATTTGACTATAAGACAAAGTTCTTTACAAAAATTATCTGTAAACCATGCTTTACTAGTTGATTATGAAATTATGGGAATAAGTAATGTTATAAGTATCATATGTATATGTTGTAGGCTAAATTTACGTTTTCAAGAAAGAAATAGTTTTTACAGTGAACATATACTTATGAACGTGAGTTGTGGAAAATCGAAGGTTCTATATACGATTTTATGCTAGTTATGAAATTGAAACTTGTATATGTAATTGAGTGAGATATTAGGCAGAACATGGTTCAAAGGAATCAAATTAGTAGTATGACAGTGTTCACTGTGTTTATCAAACATCGACAATGGAGTTTTGGGTTTTTAAAACAATACTTTCAAGGATTTAACTTCTCTCAAATAGTTGTATAAGTTGTGCTAAGCTAATATAAGTATGCTTGGTGAGGTTATATGTAAATTACATTAGTTAAATATATGTAATTAGTTGCTAGAATTTCTTAAACAGACCGAAAATGGTCTTCGTGCTCGGTTCTGTTAGTTTTTGGCGCCCTAGCGCCAAAAAATGGAGCCCCAGCGCCAAAATTCGCGCTCCAGAGCCAGAAATTCACGCCCCAGCACTGAAATTCATGCCCCAGCACAAATCTCGCGCTGCAGCGCCACTGGTTAGCCTAGTTCTCGCGCCACGGCGCAGGGACAGAAGTCTGAGTCGGACAATTTTGGCCTCCTATAGTAAAATGGCCATAACTTTCTCATACGAACTCCGATTGAGGTGATTCAAAATGATCCGGAACGAGGACGAGTAGACCTACAATTTTTGTTCTTTAAGTTATTCAATTTGTGGTATATAACAGTAGTCAAAATGGTCATCTTTAGGACTGTTATGTTTTCGGGGGCAATCGGAGGGCGTCGGGCATACACATATGCATGTGTAGTGCTCCTGACCATAAAAGATGATGTCCTAAGTTATAAAACATGAATGTTAGTAAATATAATGATGCTTAACATTAATAAATAATTTGTTAGATAAGTTATAGAAGCATAGTAAGCATACACAAGAGAGGCAAATCGGGCGTGTGATGAATGAAGGTCGAAATGTCGTGCCAAGTGTTAATGAACTTAAAAAGTGTTTCAATTCAATTGAAATGGATATTATAAGATATAGAATTGATTTAATATAAAACCAATAAGTAGTCCTAGCAAGACTTGAGCATTTGAATGAACTTCGAATATGAAGTACAGTGAGATATAAGTTGAAAGTTAACACAATTAAGTTGAACATTGTGTATTTATGATAGGAAGAGTTATGAGACGTAGAGTAAAGTTTACATTACAACTACTATTTGTTGCTATGTGACTAATAGTTAATATGAATGATTATATAATTGTGCAGGGCACGTGAAGTGCAGATATCTGTAAGCTATTAAACTGTTATTGGTAAACAACGATCAAGGCAAGTCTTTCGGTTCCTATTTTCTACGTGGACTTGATTAACTATTTTAAATTGATTGATATATTATACAAGTTCTAATCATGAAGTGTTAAAGTCAATTTATGACTGCATTATTTTGGTTAAATAATGATGATTGAGTAAGGAACTCAATCTTTATATTTGCTATGTGGATTAAAGCATGTATGCCATGTTACTTTAATTATTATGAGATGTATATCGAGCATGTTATTATGTCCTATGTGATGCATGAAAACTGTTAGACTTTGCTGGGCTGTCGAGCTCACTCTTGCAAATAACCACTCTTGCAGATCAAGGAATTAAGGTAAGGATATGTGCTAAGTGAGTTATAGAGATCTATATTCACGAAGGTTACTTATGTTTTGTGAGAAATGTATGTAAGATTTTGAATGTAACATGTTGTTGAATTGTAAATTGAGTTATCCGGTGTATATGGATATCTATTTATGATGTAAGATTTTGTATAGTCATTTTGTTGTAACGATTTATAATATAAGGTTGAATCAAAGAGATGTAATGTAAAGGTTGCGATTTAGGACAATATAGAAGGAAATGTATAAACGTTTTAAATATTCTACAATTATAGTGTTTTTAATATCGAATAATGATGTAAATTTAGAGGTTAAGTGTATGGTTAACGACCGAAGTCGAGATTTAAATTGTATAGATTTTGGGGTCGTTATTGTTGATATCAGAGCTGTAGGTTATAAACCTTAGGTAGGAGTACCATAGGCTATAACCTTAGAGAAGGAATGTAAAGATAATGAAAGAATAAGCTCAGGTAGAGTTTGAACAATAAGAAGTAAGTTAAGAAATTTATAAAGAAGGGATTAGATTATGTGTGAGAGGATTCAAAGAAGAATCTCGCAGAGTTATAAGGAATATGAATGTGGGGTTACCCAACTCTAATAATAAGGATGTAAGGTGATAATATATAGACAATGTCTATAAAAAAAGAGTGATAAAGAAGTTAAGAATAGAGAGTTGTATTCAAGTATGGTGCAATTGTACTCTTTAGTAGTTGATGTATGGTATCTGGGCTAAACGATTCCTTCATAGAGCGGAGGTATATACGAACTAGTAACTTGGAACCTAGTTTGTTGGTTGTTTGTGGGAAACCACTCAGCTTACCATATTGAAACTGCTAGAGACTCGATGTGTACCAAGTGTAGAAAATGGACACGTGTGATGAAAGTGTAGAACTCGAATGAAATGTTGAGCAGTGTAACTGAAGTTAGAAATTCTTAAAGGAAGAATTTTTTTAAATAAACAAGAAGATTCAAAGAAGAATCTAAGAGATATAAAGATAAGAAATAGGAGTTGCCTAACTCCAATGGCCAAGATAACGAATAATATCGTAAATGATGAAAAAAAAAGAAAGAATGAGGATCGTAAAACAAAACAATCACGAGTTAAGAAAAGAATTTTAAGGAAGATGATTATAGAATAAGATCACGACGTGATCAGAAAGATGTTTTGTAATGGTTGAATGATTATAGCTTGATGTTATGAAGATAATGTATTATGATAGTATGAGATAAACTCATGAGGAGTTATAGATATTGTGATACGAGGAATTCGTATCGAGCAAATAGCAAGTTATAAGCAAGATAGAGTTAGGAGGGATTTTAATTGAGGACTCGGGTGGTGGTTGAGTTGTACAAACCTTTGTATGGACGAGGGTTTTGTGCTTACACTCAGTTTATCCCATTGATAATTATTGGAATGTTTGTGTCTCGCTATTTGTTATATGCCTGTTGAGAAGGTGATTCTTTTCTCATGTATATAACAGATAGGTAGAGTATAGTTAGAGAATATTATAAGGTTAAGTGCGAGTTCTTAAAACTCATACTTATGGTAGGTTCGTGACTCATAATTATATGGTATGTTTTTGAACCCCTTAGCGAATGGACGCCTATGGTCTGACTAGGATAAGTTCTTAAACTCATATGATTGTGGCAAGTTCCTGAACTCATAATGTGTGGTAAGTTTGACGAACTGGGTATAGGTAAATGTGAATAGAGTATTGAGGATGATAGGAATAGATAGACCTATTAAGTAATGGATCATTATAAAAAGTGGAGTTGATGGTGGAAGCATAGGTATTCTAAATCTACTAGCTATGCTAGACTTTCGAAATTTATTGACTTCGTGCTGATGTTTACACTTTTATTTTCTTGAAAAATATTGGATCAAATGATGGAACCAATAAGTTTTAACAACAATATTGTTATTCGTATGTCTATGCTAATTGCTTCGGCTAGACAAAAATGATTTCCAATATATCAAAATGTATTTTATATCATTAATGCATCATGTAACCTGATGCAAAGATGAAAAAATGATGGAGTCATCAATGCAGCATTACTTAGTGTTGGATGTGATCTAAAGATCGTCAGCCCACTATGGTATGATGTAGTACGATAAAATCACCAAATGACGGAATCCTCAACGGACTATAAATACAGTGCGGTATCATGACGTCATAAAAAGATGTTTGAGATTTCTTTAAGTTATAAGAATACATATGTATATATGTATATATATATTTCGGTTGATATCCAAATTGTTGTAGAGGTCTCTGCTATTTAATTCAGCTAGACAAATATTGAAAGATGTTCATGAAATTTAAATGTTCATTGAAAAGTTATGCCAAACCAAATTGTTTTGGTGCGAATTCAGATGTTGAAAAGCTGAGGTGAACAACCCTATTATTAAGGGTTGCACTTAGTTTTATACTTTGTGCTGAAATGTTTGTGCACAATACATTATACGAAGGGCTTAACACCCTAAGTACCGAACGTAACACATATAGTCGTTACAAAACACTACGTTGTGGCCCAACGTAGTGGTACAATAGGCTGGCCACCTAGTGTACGAGTGGGGAGTGTTTCTAGTCTTTGTGATTGATAAACATTCTGCCAAAGAGGGTTTAAAGTGTGAAGAACCGGGAGTGAAGCACTATTAAACATAGAGAAGAGTTCACGGTCTTATGACCCCTCAGCATGATTCAAAATCTTTTAAATTTCTGAGTTATTCATATAACTTCCCAATTATTGAACAATTGTGGAATATTCTTGTTATTCTGCAAGATGGAAGTGAAAAAGGAACGTATTCCTTAGAAAGAAATGAGTCGTAGAACGCGGCACTGAATGATGAATATGTTGAATAAGTGAGAAAAGAGATTTTAAAATGAGAAGGGGATGAGTTATCAAAGAAATTTGTGAAACTTTTAATAGAAAAGTTAATAATTGTAGAATGATCTTTGTGGAAAGAAAGTGGTTATAGAAACCAATGAATGAAGTAGTGACGTAAAATCTACTTTGATAGATTGAATGAATAAATATTAATACATAAAATTTCGAGGACGAAATTCTTAGAAGAAATGGTGAATTTAATATCTCAAGTGTTTATGATAGAGATCCTTAGAAAATGAAATGAATGGGTTAAAAGATATATAATACTCAAATATAATTGAGTTCAAATGAAAGTTATGAAATGAAACCTAGAATTTGTTAAAGTAATGAATGTAGTAGGAAATATAAAATCTATATTTAGATAAAATGATGAAAGATTACTCTGAGTTATTTGTTTAATTTGTGTCTTCGATTCTGGGGACATAATCTTTGTGTCTTCGAACGAGTGGTTTGAGTTGTGATTCTGATGACAGAATCCTTGTAAGGAGAGAATGATGTAACAATCCAAATTTTTAATTATAATATTTAAATATTTATTGAATTATATAAATATTTAATGGATGTGTTTATCGTTGAATAAGTATTTGTTTAATTGATTTGATGTGATTTAATTATTTATTTGTTTAATAAATAATTAATGAGTTAAGAAAATTAATAATGATGGAATAATGTTCTAATTTAATTTAATAATTAAGTTAGAGAGTTTATAATGATTAAATAAATGATTATATTATGCAATAAATTGTTATTAGAATTAATTAAATTAAGTATGAAAACTTAATTAATTAGAAGTGTGACAAATAACTATATTTTAAGTGGTTATTAAAATAAATTAAAGTGATTTTAATTTAGTATTACCAAACAAGGCTTAAATATATTAAGTCTTTAATTTTAAAGTATTTTGTCAAACAAAGCCCTATGGCTTTTGGATTTTTAAATTTGATTTATTAATAATATAAATTAAATTAAACAAATATAAATAATATATAATATATTTGGTAACTGATAGTTTAATAAGGTCATTAGTAGCGTCAATTTTTAGACGTTTTAAATTAGTACGTTGATTTTATTTTCTACGTATAATCTATTTGGCTAAAGCCTAAGTAAGAAAAGGGAAGAAATTTTGTCAGAAAAAAACTTAGAGACAAGAGAGTTTTGAGAGAGACTGTCAAGGGTTGGAGAGAAAGTTTTGAGTTCTGTATTTTCAGTGTTTAGCAAGGGTGTCTTAAACAATTAGAGGTATGTTTTAAAACTAAACATATATGTTTTACATTATAATTTGATTGTCTCTGTATTTCTGCATTTGACTATAAGACAAAGTTCTTTACAAATATTGTTTGTAAACCATGCTTTACTAGTTGATTATGAAATTATGGGTATAAGTAATGTTATAAGTATCATATGTATATGTTGTAGGCTAAATTTACGTTTTCAAGAATGAAATAGTTTTTACAGTGAACATATACTTATGAACGTGAGTTGTGGAAAATCAAAGGTTCTATATACGATTTTATGCTAGTCATGAAATTGAAACTTGTATATGTAATTGAGTAAGATATTAGGTAGAAAATGGTTCAAAGGAATCAAATTGGTAGTATGACAGTGTTCACTGTGTTTATCAAACGTCGACAATGGAGTTTAAGGTTTTTAAAACAATACTTTCAAGGATTTAACTTCTCTCAAATAGTTGTTTAAGTTATGCTAAGTTAATATAAGTATGCTTGGTGAGGTTATGTGTAAATTACATTAGTTAAATGTATGTAATTAGTTGCTAAAATTTCTTAAACAGACCGAAAATGGTCTTCGTGCTCGGTTCTGTTAGTTTTTGGCGCCCTAGCGCCAAAAAATGGAGCCCCAGCGCCAAAATTCACGCCCCAGCGCCAGAAATTCATGCCCCAGCGCTGAAATTCGTGCCCCAATACCAATCTTGCACTGCGGCGCCACTGGTTAGCCTAGTTCTCTCGCCGCGGCGTGGGGACAGAAGTCTGAGTCGGACAATTTTGGCCTCCTATAGTAAAATGGCCTAACTTTCTCATATGAACTCCGATTGAGATGATTCAAGATGATCCAGAACGAGGACGAGTAGACCTACAATTTTTGTTCTTTAAATATTTCAATTTGAGGTCTGTAACAGTAGTCAAAATGGTTATCTTTAGGACTGTTATGTTTTTGGGGGCAATCGGATGGCGTCGGGCATACCCATTTGCATGTGTAGTGCTCCTGACCATAAAAGATGATGTTACTAAGTTATAAAACATGAATGTTAGTAAATATAATGATGCTTAACATTAATAAATAATGTGTTAGATAAGTTATAGAAGCATAGTAAGCATACACAAGAGAGACAAATCGGGCGTGTGATGAATGAAGGTCGAAATGTCGTGCCAAGTGTTAATGAACTTAAAAAGTGTTTCAATTCAATTGAAATGAATATTATAAGATATGGAATTGATTTAATATAAAATCAATAAGTAGTCCTAGCAAGACTTGAGCATTTGAATGAACTTCGAATATGAAGTACAGTGAGATATAAGTTGAAAGTTAACACAATTAAGTTGAACATTGTGTATTTATGATAGGAATGGTTATGAGACGTAGAGTAAAGTTTACATTACAACTACTATGTGTTGCTATGTGACTAATAGTTAATATGAATGATTATATAATTGTGTAGGGCATGTGAAGTGCAAATATCTGTAAGCTGTTAAACTGTTATTGGTAAACAACGATCAAGGCAAGTCTTTCGGTTCCTATTTTCTACGTGGACTTGATGAACTATTTTAAATTGATTGATATATTATACAAGTTCTAATCATGAAGTGTTAAAGTCAATTTATGACTGCATTATTTTGGTTAAATAATGATGATTGAGTAAGGAACTCAATCTTTATATTTTCTATGTGGATTAAAGCATGTATGCCATGTTACTTTAATTATTATGAGATGTATATCAAGCATGTTATTATGTACTATGTGATGCATGAAAACTGTTAGACTTTGCTGGGCTATCGAGCTCACTCTTGCAAATAACCACTCTTGCAGGTCAAGGAATTAAGGTAAGGATATGTGCTAAGTGAGTTATAGAGATCTATATTCACTAAGGTTACTTATGTTTTGTGAGAAATGTATGTAAGATTTTGAATGTAACATGTTGTTGAATTGTAAATTGAGTTATCCGGTGTATATGGATATCTATTTATGATGTAAGATTATGTATAGTCATTTTGTTGTAACGATTCATAATATAAGGTTAAATCAAAGAGATGTAATGTAAAGGTTGCAATTTAGGGCAATACAAAAGGAAATGTATAAACGTTTTAAATATTCCGTAATTGTAGTGTTTTTAATATCGAATAATGATGTAAATTTAGAGGTTGAGTGTATGGTTAACGACCGAAGTTGAGATTTAAATTGTACAATATAGTTCTTACATTAAAAAGAAAATGGGGTGTGACACATTAATATGACTATGTGTTATATAGAAAACTATATGATAAAGGATTGGGAATTATAAGTTACATAAATAATTGTTTATGTGACATTAAGTATGTGTGAAAACATTAAAAGATGTACTCATTCAAAGAATTTCAAACTATTCCAATAAGTGGGTATAACTGGAATAATATAGTTTTATGGGGATATTAATTATTAGTGGGTAATTAAATGGAGTCCATACATATTATAAATAATAATTATACTGGAATGATGTACATGAATTATATGATGTGAATACATAAATAATCCCTAACTTCTATTATGTAGTAGCATTAACACATTAGAATTATATTTTGGGAACAAACTAAGCATTATAGACACAATTGCTGAGATTTAATACCCTTGTCCCAAACTAAAAATCTCAGTTGCTAGTTACGTATTAGGCCAATGGCCTATCCCCTACTATTACGTGAAACTCAGCAAAATGAAGAAGGCTAAGAGGAAAATGATGAAGCTAGAGATGATAGTGATGATGGCTATGAATTGGCAGTTGGCCAACTCCCTTCTATCCATTGTTCTATTTCATTTTCCATTGAAACAAACCTTGGTGTAATGAAATTGACTGGGTATGCATTTCTCTATATAAGTAACTTCATTCTTCAATTTTTTGTTGTTTGAAATTGTCTACTAAGTGTGAACTGAGGGGGTGAGCTGCTGAGAAATTGAGGGAGTATAATTAGTGCTTTGAGGAATCAAATTAAGCTTCAAAGAGGTATAAATTTTGTTTGTGTTCTTGAGTTTAAGTTTTGTCAAATTCTTGCAATTACTTGAATTCTCTGTAATTAGTTGAAGATAACATGCCATTGTATTAATTAAGTATGTATGCATGTCTAGAAGTAGTTTGTGTTGCGGCAGAAGTTGTTAGCGATGCTTGTGATTAAGGCTCTGCAGAAGCAGAGCCATATTTTTGTCTCTAGACGAAGTGGCGCGGCCGCGCCACTTCCCTAGTCCTTCACCGTGCGGTCGCGCGGGTTGCCTATCACAGTTACTGATGTATGTTCCTTAAGTTGACATGAGCATGCTACTTAGTTTGGAAATGCATATAAATGACCCTAACATGTGGTTAGATATTGTTTTGAACATAATGTGTTGCTTTAGCTTGATTTGAGTTGAGCTTTCAAGAAAACTTCAACATTTGGAAAACTAAAAATGGTAAACTTGGATTAATGTATATTCTGATTTTGTGAGCATGTATAAATAATCTAGGTATGCACGTACATGAATATAACATAAGGCATGAATTGGTTTGGTGTATAATAGAGTTTTCTAGATTGGTTTTAACAGGTTTCTAAAGGAAAACTTGAAGTTTTGCAAAACAAAGTATGATGAGCATTATGTTTTCAAATTCTGATATTGTAGCTTATGTAAATAACTTGAGTATGTGCACAAATGCGTATGAAAGTATGATTTAGATAGTGTGTGCATACCTTGCATGCTTAAATAAGTTTACTAAAGAGACTTATAATTTCAAATATAAACTTGATAAACTATGTACATTGAGTTAAGATTGTGAGCATGCTTATGTGGTTTAATTTGTGCATATGAGACAACATGGTTAGGTGTGTTATGCATGTAGATATGATTAATATGAATGCCTAGTGAGTCTTATGCCTAGTAAAACTAGTTAAATGTGTCTTAGAACAAGCATGAATGAACTAGAACGCCATAACTTGTAATACATGACTAATCTAATGCAAACATGAGTTGTTGAGACCTATGGGTCATATAGTATGTGTTCAATGATCAAACGTAAGAAAATTATGAATTTAGCCCTTAAAGTCTTGATTAAATAAGAATAGATGGTGACCTATGATAATGCTATGATATGAGGTCAAACTTGGTTATCCAAATACTAACATGTATGTATTGCATGATTATTTATGTACGTACAAGCCGAGTGTGCATTGACCTTCAGCAGGAGCAGCCAACTCTGGTTTGAACTGAGAGTCGTGCAGCCGCGCGTCTCCTTAGTACAAATTAGGCGCGGCCGCGCCAGTCTGCAGTAGGATCAGTTTTTTGCTATTAATTTGTAGGAGTTGCATACTTGTATTATTACTCTAGCATGTATTATATGACCAGTACATGTCCAATATGTTAAGAAGCATGCTAGATGATAGGAGTGAATGTTTAATGATGTGATTATAGACTCTCAAGTGATAAGTCCAAAAAAGTATTTGCAAACTATAAAGCAACGATTAAAGACTATGTTATTTGATTTCATGGTGACTTATAAACTGATTTTGTGTTATAAGTATTCAAGGTGTGAAATGAAATATGTGAAGAGTATACGACTAAGTTAAATGTTTAAGTAGGCATTTACACTTACATATCAAGCATGAGCACATGTAACTAATGGGCATCCTATACTTATAATACACTATAAATAACATTCGAAAGTATTAATTTCTTAATGAGGATAATCCACGCTTGAGGAAAGTATCTGAATTATCCTTTACATTGTGCATGTATTCTAACTCTTGCATTACTTTATTATCGACGATGGAATTTTTAATTGTCCCTTTCCGTTACTTGTTCTTTGGTGTTCTCATTTTAGGTGAGATTTATTTGAAAAAACAAGTGAAAAAGGTTCGACATGTATAATGTCGACGATTGGACTATAAGAGTCGCCAGTTGGTTTTTTAACTAGTTGTACCAACACAACCAAGAAAAGGTTTGCACATTGACCCAGTGATGTGACACTGCTAAACGGGTCGGTGAAACCGAGATTCATTAGGGTCCGGGGACTTGGTTATGCGGAGGGAAGGTGTTAGGCACCCCCCGACATCCGTGTTACCACGGTGACCGCCTCTTTTTAAGAAACTGTTATCTGAATGTGTGTGTGTGTGTGTGTGTATCAATGTGCTATTATTTGGAAGTAGTGCTAGGCCTCGTTCGCACTTATATACACAGGGTTTGAATTTTATGTAAAAATTCAATTTTAAGCAAGATATGGCAGTGATGTTTTATAAAAGAGGTTTTTTCAAACCCTGATGCTCAATAGTAATTGAGACCTTTTACACTCCCATTTTATTCCGTATTCTGCTGGATTGATTTTATTTGACAGATGTGAAGCATCCGTATGAAAATAATGTACAAAAAGCTGCTGAATTCCTCGTGGGTATGAAAATCATCTGAGGAAATCCAAACATCACAGATATATTTACAAGCTGCTTACAGCTGAAAAGGTCCATCACGGGAACCGAATCTAGATTCAGGGGACTGAATCTGTGATCACATGATTCCTAGGCTCATATGATGCCACAATTTATATAAAAGCATTAAGCAGGTATATATATAAAAGCTGTAAATATATATATATACATACATGATCACCAGCCACAGAGCACATCCATGGGGGATCAGAAATATAAATAAAGCTGTAAAAGCAATCAACCGCCACGGAGGAAACTCCAGGCGGGACAAATGTACAGAAAGTAGTAAAAACGGTCAACCACCACGAAGTAAACTCCAGGTGGGACGAAATGTAAATATATATATATATATATATATATATATATATATATATATATATATATATATAGCATGTAAGCGCACCAGAAATAAAATCCAGGCTCATCGGACAAAGTGCAAAAATAGTTAATATATATATATATATATATATATATATATATATATATATATATTAAAGCAGTAAACGCACCGAATGTGAAATCCAGGCTGACCGAACAGAGTTTGATAGCAGTTCATATATATAATTATATATATAAGAAAGTCATTAAACGCACCAGACATAAGTCTAGGCTCATCGAACAGAGTTCGACATGCAGTTCATATATATAAATGTATATATATATACAAAACCAATTAAACGCTCCAGACCGAAGTCTAGGCTCTATCGAGGCATAACTCGATAATGTTAGTCTATATATATAAATATATATAAATATATATGTATATACAAACTAAAAATAAACCACGGACCGAAGTCCGGGCAAAAGTGTGCAACACGACTCTCAAAGTGTAGAAGGGTGTGTGCAAAGATTAAGAGAAAAACTTTAAAGTGTGAAAGAAGGCTTACAGTGGGCTGCCAAAGAAGACTTCAATATCTTTAAAGTGGGTAAACACTGGCTTTTGTAGGTATAAAATAAGCTATATGTGAGCTCACAAGTGTTTAAAATGAGAAAGCACTCAGTCTGGGGTGAGTACAGAGCAAATTGGGCAGGGCTTCCTCGCTATTTTTCTCTTACAAAATGGCCACCCCAAGCCCTCTATTTATAGAGGGTGCAGCCGCAGGTGTACCTGCACTCAGGCACTATAATGTCCACTCGGACTTTCAGAAGTGCAATTCGGGCATCCGTTTGAGGTATACAGGACCTATTTCAGACCGCCGTTGTCAAGAGTTGTACGATGGCATGGGATTAGAGTTTGTGCGAAGTCATTGAAGATGGGACGGTGCCCTCCGGTCTTCAAGCTTCAACTTTCATCCGTTACCCCACACAATAGTCACTCGGGATTGGTTAGTCTTGTGGGACACTGTTGCGTAGAGACGTTGAGACAACGTGGCGTGGCATCGTGTTGGTCAGATGACGATGTTGCCCCTCACCGGTGTTATCGTCGGATTGGGCTGATAAAGCAGACGTTGCTCAGCTTCGCTGAGATTGGACTGCTATAATTTGTTGAAGGTCTTCATTGTCATCTTTGAGGTGTACCTGTCTTCCCGATGTTATCGCCGGGCTGGTACAATGTATCTCGTTGTGAGCGCCGAGATTGAAGCTGGTTGCATTTGTAACAAGTATTTTCAGGGTTATTGCCGAAATTTCATTCCTTGGGGTTATCACCAAGGTTGGTGGCTATTCCCATGGTTGGGACTGAGACTGGATACCTCGAAGTTATCTTCGAGATTAATCGGTCTTCTCCGGTGTTTGTTCTGGTATTGATCTGCATGCCTCGGGGTTATCTCCGAGATTGCGATCCGGGGGTGATGCTAAACTTTCGATAATATATGGCATGGACATGGATCGTCTTTCAGGGTTCCCTCTTAAAAGACGTATCTGCTCTCCTGCAATGTTATTAACAGGTGTACAGAAAATTTCGAGTGTCTACAGATGCCCCTCTTTATCTTACTCATGCATGGCGATGTATGGGTAGGATAAAGAATCCTAGACACTTGAAACGTAACAAGACGAACATGGTACTATGGATAGCAACATAATGCAAATGTACGATGCATGTGTACGGGGTTGTAGCCCAACACGCTAGGGATGATTGCTGGCTCCCTGTTGCTTCAACTGGGGGTTGGCAACGATGACCAGATTTGATGTGTAATCCGAATCTGTTAGGATGTTGTTGTTGGAGTTATCACCAAATTCCCGTGTCTTTGATTATGACTTGATCCAGAAGATGTATCTCTTATGTGTGAGAGATCTATGGGGATGAAGCTTGATCTACTTGAGGATGTGTATAACATATTCCATCATCAATCCTCCTTGATGACAATCTCCTGGTTTGTATTGTCAGAACATGTCACGATTCTGTTGGATTTAATGCCAACAGTAAATGCTATCAAGGATGCCCGACCTTCGTTGCCGTGTATTTCATCGACATGTGAATCAACGGCTGAAAAATCCTTTGGGATATACTGTCGAGGTTACTTGACCTCCGCTATCATGTAGATCACCGGAACATTGCGTTGTGACCCCCGCCGGGGATCTGCTAGGGAATACGAGCGGGTGTGAAAACCTCGAATAGCTTCAGAGCTCTGATATGTTTTAATCGCTATCGGCTGTAATAATGTCAAGGCTGCTTGACCTTCATTGATATGTGTGTCAACGGATGAGTATGCGTTGTAACCCCCTGCCGTGACTTCATATTGTAACCCCCGTCGGGGATCCACTAGGGAGTGATGAATATAAATGTACGCAATGATTGAATAACTTTCCATGCTTCTATGGGTTTACATGCCATCGGCTGAAACAACGTCAAGGCTGCTTAACCTTCATTGATTTGTGTGTCAACGGATGAGCATGCGTTGTAACCCCCGCCGGGGACCTCTTTTGTGAAAAGATTGGGATGACAACCTTACGCTGACGGCATCGGACCTCTGTACGGTATTGCCGAATGTGGTATACAAAGACTTAAATCATCTGTATAGTAAACCCTGTGTTCGGGCGAATACCAATGGATGAAAAGAAAGTCACAGTTGGATCCAGAAAAACCAGGATTTTAGGTTATTCTGCTCAATCGCGTAGCGTTTTTATCCTTGGTTTGGCCTTTTCAGCTTGTAAGTACTCCTTTGCAACTCGAACTGGACCGAACCAGAGGTATGGGACCCGCATGGGGGTGCCGTAAGTGCACCTGCTGCAGCCGCAGATGGGCCTACGGCCAACCGTGGATGATATAATCCAGCAGGTTGGTCTCACAAGTCACTTTCAACTTGCTTCGCATAGAGAAAACCGCGAGCCATCTTCAGATCTGCTGAGTTTGGGCTGCTTTCTGCAAATTCTGTCACCGTACGAGTGTTCTACACTATCCTGGTAACATATGCCTGTATTTTCACTCATTTCTGTCCGTTAGATTTTGAGTTATCGCATGAAATGCATCTAAACACATAGTAATGATTATGTATGCTCAAATGACTAGATTAAAAATATTCAACATAGTAAATGTTAGCATTAAACCATTCTGAACATAATGATGTGAAAAAATTTAACTTTTGAGACAGTTAAATTGGCACCTTTTTCTGCTATTTTTTTTATCCTATTTGAGGTCCAATGAGCATAAGGTAGCAAGGCAAAGTACTCCTAGTATTGAGGTTGGCCTTATGCATGATGATTTTAATTTTTAATGCATATATTATGTATTTGACTTTGGGGCAGGTGTGCTACTGAATGGCCACCTAGACATGCCAGTATGCATGTGGATAGTCTTATTTTCAAAGGGGACTATGGCAAAATTTTCCAAATGTAGGCATTGGGTAGTCATGCATTTTAACTCTATTATATGTTAAAGTAAATGCATGCATGTATATAGTCATAAAATGCATTCTAGAAAGCTTCAGGTAAGGAAATACCACACCCTTTCTGAGGTGATTTGTAGACTTATTGTCCAGATACTATGGATCCGGATCAGCCGAGCAGTTCCTATAGGACCACTTCTGGCGTACGACGGAGGGCTTCTGAAGTGCCTCGTTACCGTTCTGTCAGACAGCCTCGCCGGTTGGTGGAGGCCGTGATACGTCCTGTCCAGGTAGATGCTCCAGACATTGAGAACGAGGAGGCGGATATTCCGATAGAGGATCCCGCTTTTGCTGTACATGTCCCTCGCAGGGAGCTTCCGAGCATTCAGGTGGTGAATCCAGAGTTGCTGGGTGATTTGGGCAGACATCCATCGATGTATTTACATGCTAACGAGGTATGGCGTTAGACTTTGATCTTCCTTCTTTCCTATTAATGAGGATTAAAGGGTTTTGATGTTGATCTACATTTCATCCAGGTCCCTGGTTTTACACAGCCTCGAGGGAACTGGTTCAGCATTCACTCTATGTACCAGGCGCTTCATCCTGACTATAGAGCGGTAGTGTATAAGTGTGGATTTGGGGCATTCTTCTCCATCCTTCCCCATCGTTGTTCCCGGGGTTATCTCAGGGCATTGTCTAAGCGATGGTTTCATCAGACTCAGTCACTCCATCTGCTGGATTGTGAGGTGATGATGACACATATGGATTGGCAATTTATCACAGGTATGGAGTTCGGAGGGGAGCCAATGCCTTGCATGGCAAATATTACCCCTACTGCCATTAGATCCTTATTAGGAGTTCTGGCGGCGGCGTTCAAAGGTAGGACTGTCCGTTCAGGTCATTTGAGCGTAGATGCTATGAGCGGGATATTGAGTGAGCCTATGCCTGATGATGTCAGAATCAGGGATCGCGTTCTGCGGCGATTGTTCCTGATGATCATTCGAGGCTGCTTCATAGCAGATAACTCCTCCACGGTATCTTTCGGTTTGATCAGTGCTCCATATGATGTGGGCCGTATTGGAGAGTATGATTGGGGTTCCTACACCTTTGCCTATTTCCTTCGGGGCATGCGTATGCGCTCACAGGGTTTGACCGAGGCTTGGCTTGGATTTTACCCATTTCTACTGGTGAGTATTTCTCTTGTCATTTACCATGTATAGGTTAAGAGTGTTAATTGACAGCAGATGTTTGCCTTTGTGTTGGCAGTTTTGGGCCTATGAGAGGCTTCCATGCTTGCATCCCGTGATTGTGTTAGGTTTAGACACCTATCCACGGGGACGACGATGGCATCATTCGATTCTACCAGAGGTCCTTGTAGATGAGGGATTCACTCATTGCCGTATGCAGCTGGAGTTGCTGACGGCCGACACCATCACATGGCTTCCCTATTCCGGGGAACACCTGATCGTGGGTTTTGAGGATGGATACCCGACTGGAGTCGAGTATGTGATTTCTACTAGGAGAGTTCCTTTCTTCACAGATGGAGGCTGGGAGCTCTATTTAGGAGAGCATGCTATTAGGAGCACAACAGGGGAGATTTGTATACCGATCTTGCCTCCTGCCAGGCGTTATTGGCCTGTATCACAGTCACTCGTCACTGATATCTCATTGTTAGGGGTTGACAGTTTTGTATTATCAGAGGGTCCATGTACTCAGGAGACGTTCCATCGGTGGTGGTCCCCTCGCACTATTGGAGCTCAGTCCCGCGCCACACAGTTTATGGGGGATATGGTTCCAGGATCCTTGATGATGACGGATTGGATAGCTTGTGTCCAAGATCCGACTCATATGACCCAGATTGATAGTTTGACCCAGTAGTTGGACTAGGCACACATATTTATCCGGTATTTGGGCAGAGATCTGGCAGAGGCAGCTTCATTTGATCCTTCTAGCTTAGGCGTTGGCCCCTCAGGTGGACAGGATTGATGATGGGGACATCGACACCATTGTCTTCTTCTGATGTGTATTCTCGTTATATCTTTTGATAGGCCTCTGTTAGATATTGGGTGGCTGTGCCCCATTCTCGCTATATCTTTTGACAGGCCTCTGTCAGTAGTAGGGCGTCTATGCCCCATTTCCCTGTATTTGTAGCTGTATAGAGATGATGTATTAGATGATGATATACTTAGGAATGTATGCACTATTTTTTTTCCATTCCCTTTATCATATTGCCATCTATTATCAGTTATGCATGTATCATGTTATGCATATGTATGTATGTCCAGAGATATTCAGCATTGACCCCTGGATGGTCTTATGACACGGCCCGCACAAATGTCTTCTTCGACAGTTAGTCGTATAGATCATACCCCACCGTCAGTGGTGGCATCGAGTATGAGATCGTGGTATAATAGCATGTCATCACCAGACAGGGTGACTGTAGATCATTTATTGCAGCATACCATGACCTTTTTGACTTTTCAGGTTCCCGCAGGATTTGTGGACGGGATGATAGAGCATTGGCTACCGGATAGGCAGGTCTTCCGATTCAGCACCCATGAGTTGACTTCTACTCTTGAAGAGTATGCACGTTTGACGATGCTGCTTTTAGACAGACCTTGCGTGCATATGGCTTTGGGAGACATGAGCAGACGATTCATGACTCTCACAGGATTGAGGCGCAGAATGGTACATGATGAGTTGACATCTGGCCATGTGATATCCCAGCATTTTCTGTACGACAGATTTGGCTCGGAGGATAGCTATTCATGACATTTCGGGGATTTCACCGCATCGGGGATCATTGGCGTTTGGCCAGAGTTGACGTATTGATGCTATGTGCATTGTCATATGTGTATATGCCGCGGTATATGGATGAGATAGATATAGGCGTTGTCATGGTCGTGAGAGCTCTTAGGGAGGGTCGTACCATTGTACCTATGATTGTAGCAGAGACCCTGCGGTCGGCATCCTACTGCTGCACTTATCCGACAGGAGTGTTCACTAGGAGTTTAGTCATGCTATATGTGTGGTTCATGTCACACTTGAGACCGATTGGCACTCTTAGACGACATGGGTAATACTTCACCCATGATATAGCTATGTCATACTCTTTTCAGCCATCAGAGTGTATAGATGCTCTGTCCTGGTCCACATTCTTGGCAGATATCAGAGATCCATTCAGCATATTACCGTGTTCGGGGCTTAGCTCACCATACAACTTCATTACTCATGCTCCGGGCATGGACTATCTCCCTCTGGCTAGTTTGAGGGGAGTGACCACTTATCACCCATTGACCGTGATGTCGCAGTTTGACCAGTTCCAAGATTTTCATCCTTTTGAGGGGCGACAGGTCAGCATTCAGCTTCTCGGTACCTCTCAGCAGAGGACCGATCTCGGGTATACGCCTGCTGGGATCAGTGCGAGATAGCGGCTTTTTCTGGCAGTCATCCTGGTTATTATGCAGAGTATTCCGCGTGGATGGAGACAGAGATTTTATCGGCTACAGCAGTATTTGCAGTACCAGAGCCCGAGTTAGATGATGTAGAGCCCATGGAGGACATTAATACCTACATCGAGGAGGAGCCCACTGCTGGGTTGTCAGCATTTATTCTGAATTCTCCTAGTACCAGTACTGTTATGATTTAGCACTCAGCACAGTACTTAGAGCAGAGTCTTCATCTGATGACCTTTGAGAGAGATCAGATTCGATCTATGATGTTCACTGCTCTTGATGGGAGGGAGACCGCTCTATTGGAGTGAGACGAGGCATTGGCTCGTAGAGATGCCGCCGCCGTTGAGCGGGATGAGGCTATATCAGCCAGAGATGTGGTGATAGTTGAGCGGGATATCGCCATATCTGCCCGGGATGTAGCCATCACAGATAGTACTTCAGTGAGGTGCCTTACCACTGACATGGTCGCAGAGATGAGCGCATATATTGACGATCATATGGTCACCATGCAGATGGATGCAGATCTATTGGGTCGTGTGGATATTCTCATACAGGAGACCACAGCTTCACCTCCATCTTCTGAGAGGGACGTCATGTTGGGCTTGTTAGCTCGCATATACCCTGACTTGTAGATGATCTTGTCTTTTCCTACACAGACTAGCTTAGCCATTTTGTCATGTACAACTTATATTGTGTATATCAAATAGCATTATATATATGACAGGAAAATATATTTTTGGATCATTTCCCTTTTAGATATGCTTTGCTACTTGCTTGATATTTTTCCTGCTACTTTAGGGCTTATGATCTTGATGTATTCTAAATTCCTCCTGGGTGGATGGACATTGAGTTGTCTCTGGATAGTTCAGAATGGATCATCGATCTGTATGTATCCCTACCGTCTCTCGGTGTCTTGGGACTAGTTTCTGTATGGAAATAAGGAGAGGAGTGTGGCTTTCCTCTCTTAGATTGACCGCACCATAGATGGTCTCCAGTACTTCTATTTAGGAGAAGCCTAGTTAATTCCATCTCTTATGGATTGGTGTTGCTCTTCAAGGTATGACCGCAGCTTAGATGGTCGCCGAATCTCCTAGTTGGGAGGAGTTCAGGTAATTCCACCCCTTTGGTCTGAAGCCGAATGAAATGTAGTGGATTGAAGGATAATCCCAGTACCAACTGACAAGGGTTTGTGTTTTGGTAGGGGGTGAGACCGCACCATGAATGGCTGCCTACGTACTCCTATTGAAGAGGAGATCAGGTCTGCGTAGTTCGAACCTGGTGTAAGAGGTTCAACGCTGTATGTGGCAGGAATAGTGTGGGAATGTTTGTTTTATTTTTGTTTTTGTAAGGAAAAGGGTGGAAATGTTTTTGTTATTTTTGTTTTATTGCAACTGGGCCATACGAAATGGTTGCCTACGTACTCCTATTGAAGAGGAGATCAGGTCGACGTAGTTCTCCCCTCAGGGCGAGCTGAAAAGTGTAATCCCATGTGCAGGTCAGAGTGCGGGGAGGAGAAAGTTTTAATCCTAGGTTGAGGATAAACTGTAAGTATGAGAAGTTTGATCCCAGGTATGGGTAGCCAAACTGCAAACGCAAGAGGTTCAATCCACGGTGGGATGACCTAAGTTTTAGGAATGCAAAGGAGAAAGCCAGGTTGCTGGCTTGAAAGGTATGTTTCCCTGAGGGGCAAAGTGTAGAAAAGTTATTTGTGGTAAAGGTTTAAAGAACCAGAATGACTGGTCACTTGATGGTCCACCACCAGGATGTTTACTTGATGGCAACTTCAGACATTGTATCGTTTCACGGTGTCCGAGTTGATGAGTTAAGAAAATTCATCGCCGTCCATTTCTTGCAACCTAAGAATGCCTCCTGTCAATACTTCCTTGACAATAAACGGACCTTCCCAGTTAGGAGCGAATTTTCCCTTAGCCTGATCTTGGTTGTCCAGGATTTTCTTCAAAACCAAGTCATGTTGTCTGAATTGCCGTAGTCGAACTTTTTTATTGTAGGATCGGGCGATCCTTTGCTGATATAACTGACCATGGAAGATAGTCGCGGTTCGCCTTTCGTCTATTAGAGACAATTGGTGATACCTATCTTGTACCCATTGGTCTTCATCCAACTGAGCGTCAATCAATACTCTAAGGGATTCCATCTCAACTTCTATGGGGAGCACTACTTCCATCCTATAGGTTAATGCGTAGGGGGTTGCCCCAGTGGAGGTGCGCATTGAGGTTCTGTAGGCTAACAGAGTCAGAGGCAATAGATCAGGCCAATTTTTGTGATTGGTGGACATCTTTTGTATAATCTTCTTGATGTTCTTGTTAGCCTCTTCAACAGCACCATTCATCTTCGGACGATAGATGACTCAGTTGAGATGTTTGATGTGGAATTTACTGCATAATTCCTCCATCATTTTGTTATTGAGGTTCTTGGCATTGTCGGACACAATCACCTCTGGTTGTCCATATCGACAAATGACATTTTTTCTGATGAAAGCAATGATGACTTCTTTAGTAACCCTGGGGAAGGAGGCTGCTTCTACCCACTTGGTGAAGTAGTCGATTATGGTGAAGATAAATTGATGACCATTACTGGCTTTAGGCTCAATGGGCTCGATAACGTCCATTCCCCACATTGAGAAGGGCCAAGGTGAACTCATATTGTGAAGTTCCCGTGGAGGGGCATGTATAGCATTCCCATGAATCTGGCACTGATAGCATCTCCTGACATGGTCATTGCAATCAGCTTTGAGAGATAGCCAATAATATCATGTCTTGAGGACTTTCTTGACAAGGAGGGGGCCACTCATGTGGGGGCCACAGACTCCGCCATGGATTTCATCCATAAGCCTTTGGGCTTGATCTTTGTCTAAACATCTGAGGAGACCTAATCCTGCATCTCTTTTGTAGAGCGCATCTCCACTGAGGTAAAATTTCATAGCAAATCGATGGATCCGCCTTTTCTTAGTCGGGCTCGCCTCAGCGGGTGTAGATCCATCTCGCAGATATTCCTTGATATGCTGATACCAAGGATGTTGGATGGGAGGTAGCTCATCCGATACTTCTCCAACGTAATTCCCATAGGCTGGGGCCTTGTGCAGGGAAATTGTGACGATTGGCAAGTGTTCCTTGTCTGATATGCGGATCAAGGAGGCCAAAGTTGCTAACGCGTCCGCAAAATCATTCCTATTATGAGGAATGTGTAGAAAGGATATTTCTTCGAACCCCAAAGCCATCTTTAAAACCTTCCGATGGTAAGGCAGCAAATGTAGTTCCTTGGTTTGATAGATTTTGGTGGATTGTCTGATTACCAACTCCGAATCTCCAAGGACAGTTAACCGCCTGATGCCCATTGAATGGGAATGTTTTATCTCCATAAGACAGCCTTCATACTCAGCCGTATTGTTGGTCCTGACAAACTATAATTTGACGGCGACGGGATACTGCTCCCCCATATCAGATACTAGAACTGCTCCAGCTCCAGAACCTTCCATATTAACAGCTCCATCGAAATACATCTTCCACGTTTGGCGTGAATCGTACTGATGGTGTTGCTGAACTGTCATTACTCCTTCATCGGGGAAATATGTCTCCAAGGGTTTGAAATCCCCTAATGGTGCGGCGGCCAGTTGATCCGCAATTCCTTGACCTTTGATGGACTTTTGAGTCACATATACGATGCCAAATTGTTGTAGGATCAACTGCCATCTGGACAGCCGACAATTCAGTATGGGTTTACTGAACACGTACTTGAGAGGATCCACGCAGGATGTGAGATGGGTTGTGCTCCCATGGAGGTAATGATGTAACCTCATGGAAGCGCATGCTAAAGCACAACACATCTTTTCAATCAGAGTGTACTTGTGTTCACTGCTGCTGAATCTTTTGCTGAGGTAATAGATAGCTCGTTCTAGACCTCTATCGTCTTTCTGTCCCAGCAGGCAGCCCATGGCATTGTCACTTACGGACATATACATAAATAGGGGAACATCATCCCTGGGTGGTACCAAGATGGGATCTTTGATTAGCTGTTTCTTGATTGTAAGGAAGGCATTCTGGCACTCCACATTCCATTTCATGGAGGAGTTCTTCCTTAACAGCTTGAAGATAGGCTCACAGGTTGCTGTGAGTTGAGAGATAAATCTGCTAATGAAGTTGATTCTTCCCAATAATTCCCGTATTTCCTTTTTGGTCTGAGGAATGGGCATTTCCGTGATGGCTTGGATTTTGGTAGGATCCAACTCTATCCCTTTGTGGATGACTAGAAATCCTAGCAACTTGCCAGATTTAACGCCAAAGGCACACTTAGCTGGATTCAACTTCAAGTTGTACTTACGCAACCTATTGAACAACTTCCTGAGATGGTCTATATGGTCATCCTCCTTCCGAGATTTGACAATAATGTCATCCACGTAGATCTCGATCTCCTTATGCATTAAGTCGTGGAAAAGAGCCATCATAGCTCGTTGATAGGTAGCTCCAGCATTGATGATGCCGAATGACAACCGTCTATAGCAAAAAGTTCCCCAAGCAGTGATGAAAGCAATTTTTTCATGATCTTCCTCGGCAACCATGATCTGATGATACCCCGCAAAGCAATCTGCAAAGGAGAACATATCGTATTGTGCGGTATTGTCAATGAGAATGTGGATAAATGGCACGGGAAAGCAATCTTTTAAGCAAGCCTTGTTCAAGTCCCAGTAATCCACTCAAACTCACACCTTTCCTCCAGGTTTAGGTACGGGCACGATGTTGGATATCCACTTAGGATATGTAGACACCATTATGATGTCAGCTTGAAATTGTTTCACAATTTCTTATTTCACCTTTAAACTCCATTCAGGTTTCAATCGCCCGAGCTTCTGCTTGACTGGCTTAAATCCCTTTTTAATGGGAAGGTGATGAAGGACAATGTCAGTGGACAAACACACCATTTCCTCATGAGACCATGAAAACACATCCTGGAACTGGGTTAGTTGCGTAACCATGTCATTCCGTCGGTTTGGGGTAAGGTCTGAACCAATCTGGATTAACTTAGGGTTTTCTAAGGTTCCGAGATTGAAAGGAGTGGTTTGATCAAGGTTGGGTTTGGGTTTTTCTTTGACCCATTCTTGAATTTCTGGAGGCACCTCAATGTCATCTGGTATATCCACCAAGGCTGAATTCATCTCTACATCAAAGGTCCAATCCTTGTGGAGAAGAGGTACCGTATCAGCAAGTATAGGCACATCTAAATTCAGAGTCCTGAAACAAAATATACTTTCACTTAATATATATGAAATGTGTTGATTATACACAGTGTTAGCATATACTGGCAAAATAAACCGCTAATACTATACAAAAAAGTAAGCAGTTATTATATCTACAGGGCAGAAAGAGTTTCCGCCCGCTTTACCCTTGACGACCAATGCAAGGAATGTTGTTCCAATTGGCAAGAGCAAATTTTGGGTGAACTGCAGTGATAGAGGGATTATCATCATCTTCCCTGTCCCGAATGATAGCCATTATGTCTGGGCAATCATCGTCTGGGGTATATTTGTTGGTATGCTCATCATGAACCATGATGCGTATGCCGAACATCATTCGTATGACGTCTTTCTTGATTCTTCGTTCCTCTTCCTCCAATGCAGGATCTGGAACAAAGATTTCTCTCTCCTTCACCAGTACCGGCTTGGGAAATAACATTGCCATTATATTGGCTGACACCTTTATGGGAGGTTGTGCGGACTCAGAGCTTGAAGGCGAAGATAAACGCCGCATGGTTGAAGCTGAAGGAATCTGATGATGCTTATGAGGATTCCTGTGACTAGAGCTGGCAGAATAGCCTAGTCCATCTGTCCTAATTTGCTTGGTTAAGAGAATAGGGTACTTGATACCCTGGCAATCTTTACCCAACCCTTGTCCTGGTTAATGACCCAACGACATCATTTCTTGAGTGGCCGACATTACCTCGATAGAAATTTGGGGTTCAGGCAGTGGCGTTCCAATAGCATGGTATTGGGTATTGCTTATTTCCAAAGCATGAAAACTAATTGGCTCAACATCCTTATTGGTATTGATGAGCGGCATGTCCCCGTGCTGAGGAATCTTCGGTTCAGCGTTGACTGTAACCAGGCTATTGTTGATGATGTATTTCAACTGTTGGTGAAGAGCGGAGGGGACTGCCCCTGCCATGTGAATCCATGGTCGTCCCAAGAGTAGGTTGTATCCTGAATCTATCTTGAGCACATGGAAGGATACGCAGAATGTATGAGGACCAATCTCAATTGGCTGCTCAACTACTCCGTCAAAAGCTTTGGTAATGGTATGGCTACTCCAAATTCGATTGGGATTGATATTCATCTTCACCAAAGTAGCTTATGGGCAGATATTCAGAGAGGAACCTCCAACTATTAAAACTCCAGCCACCATATATTCGGAGGAAAAGACTGTAATGTGCAACGGTTTGCAATGACCGGTCCCTTCGGGGGGTATGTCATCATCAGTGAAGGATATCACATTGTTGTTGAAAATGTGATCAACCAGATGTTAAAACTTTTCCGTATCAACTGATGTCGGTAGATAGGCTTCTTCTAAAACCTTTAACAAGACCTTCTGCTGATTCTCGGAAGTCAGGACCAAGTCCAAGATTGATATCTGTTGTGGAGCTTCTTTCAAGCTTAAAACCACCTTGGCTTCGTTATGACCCATAGTGCGGAGGAAATTTTCAATATTCTCAATGGGTACTTTCCCCTTAGACTTGATGAGAGGCTTCATTACCAGTTGGGGAAGATACAGTGGATTCTCTTTCGACACGGCAGCAGTTATATGCGAGGTGGATCCTTCACCTTCTCCATAATTCTATGGAACTGTAACGCCCCCAAATTCAGGTACTTAAAACCCGAACTCGATGCTTTACGATACCATTTCTATGAGCGGAATAATACTAATAATAATAACAATAACATAAATATCAAACTTATCTTACATTTATCAGAGTCTAATCCCAAGTACGCAACCTTTACTATAATTCTTTACATGATATATAATACATATCATTATATTAACACAGTCTAACTATTACAAAAGATACCACTAAACAGATTTTGTTTGCTTTCCTTTTCACTTGTTCTTGGCCGAACCTTCTAGCTTTTCACACTTAGCTGAAAACATTTAAATTAAGCAAGGGTTAGCATTTGAGTGCACAGCAAGTAATAACAATTATAAATATAATTAGCTGAAAGAATTAAATATTTCCTTTGTACATCACTTCTACAACGAATTTGTAGTTGTGAAGTAAACTGAACCGATAATAATAACATAACAATTCTATCTCAAATTTTTGAAACTACGTATAGACTATATATATAGGGTAGTCGACATACTATGAACATTGTTTTTAGTTTTCGCTAAGGTTTAGCAGAACTTCATCGGCAAACCGTCATAACTTACAGGCACGAGGGTGATCTGCCCAATGTGCCCTGTATTGATCAATACTACATTACAAGAATGATAAGATCGTTCACTCTGTCCGCCTTGGGTGCATAAAAGTTTTTCCGTAATCGGGATGTTCATACTTAGACTGGAATCCGAACCAAAATAATTTGATTGGATACAAAAAGGTTTTAACTTATTCAACGATATTTTTGAATTTCTGTCTAGCTGATCAAGTAGCTTAGACGGCTTATATATATATATATATATATATATATATATATATATATATATATATATACATATATCAACATGTGATTAAATACAATGATTATCCAAGTGGGGTCACTCGTATAACCATATTTAGAAATTAACGAACAAAATATATATATGAATTACCATATACTAACATGTTGATAAATAATGATCGGGGATATAGAATATATCACAATAGATTTAATAATATAGCATAATAATAATAATATAATTCTGAAACTTCTTACTCATGTCCATTGCATAAAGAAAATACAAAGGTAAGATACTTGCCTGATGCGCTGCTTACAATTTGTAATTTAGTTCTATCTTTATACAACACCTATCAGTAATAAGATCATTTGATCGGTTAGAATAATATACTATAACACATAGCACTACTTATTGCACTCAACACATAACCTAAAATTATAACTTAAAATTTTTTTAAAACACTTTATTCTTATTTAAAATAATTTTTATAACATTAAAATTATTTTTCTCTAATTTATTTAATACACTAATTAAATAAATTAAATATCATTAATATTCAAATAATTATAAATATTAATAAAAAAATGTCCCAAATAATTAAAAGTTATTTTTCATAATTTAAAATAATTTTTAAAGCCATTTTTGTAATTTTTAGAATTTATTTTCTATTTTTAATGATTTTTCAGAAATTCAAAAAATAAAAATAAAAGAAACCGTCGCTATTGGCCTTTAGCGACACTAAGTGTCGCTCTTTGTGTTCTTGAGGCTCAAGAACACTGACAGTCAGTGCACAAGGTCCTTATTTTGACCACGTTTAATTCTCTGATTATCATGTTTCTGGGCCAACTTAGACTTGCATCTTGTAGTCTTTATGTAACACTACAATTATCACACAACACCAGAGCTATAACATAACGATCCAGCAAGATTCGAAGTCCCAAAGCAGCTGTCAGAAGCTTCTGGGCTTTCTGGGTTACCCAGAAACCCAGACAGCTTTAACTGCTTACTTTGTGGCTCGATTCTCTCCATGATCTGGATATCACATTGATGTTATTAAGGTCTAAATCACTAGTACACATGTCATATAACAGTTTCATAACAACATATCAGTTTAATAACATCTAATTCTCCAGATTCGGTAAGGTCAAACAAGGTCAAAAACGATGTTCATACACTTTCTGGAAATTCCAGAAAAGTGTGATCGTGAACAGATAAGCAACTTTGACCATTCACTACGTCCAACATATTTGTTGTTTAAGGAATATAAAGCAATGGGTCTAGAACCCATATAACAGGGTACAAACTTCATACAAAAACATAATCAAAACACCTAAACACTGACAGATATGGACGTTACAAATGCTTGTCAAACGCTGCAAAACGCATTCTGGGTTACCCAGAATTCATCCGGTAATGCCCGGTCAACGGGTTTTGACCGGTTATAAAATGAAATTCAGACATCATCAAACCTTGATTCGAGTTTTAGAACAAAGACCACATTACAGACTACAAGTATCAACCTTTAAACAACAAAACTACATAACAGGAAGAGATTAGAATGGTCTGACATTCAGCTGTCAGACTCATAAAATAAAATTTCTAGATTTGCAAAAACACTAGATCTGAGCTTATAGATGTTATTGATCCAACATCTATCAACCCAGATCACTTAATAACACTATAAACAACATATTCTAACACAAAAACACAACATCTAACAGAGGATCAAGATCGAATTTCTTGGTTAGGGTTTATACCTTTCTTGGACAATTCTTTGATCTAGGCTACTGATTTGCTATTGGTATTAGTGGGGCTATGTTTTGGGACTGAAATACTATATAAATTCATGGGTTTTGAGATAGAGAGAGTTGGCGAGAGATTTGGAAAGAAATAGACCAAGTGTATCTACTTTCTCTCTCTTTTAACTTATATAATCATTTGGTGCAATGAATGATCTGATATTGCTGTCAATATAAGGCTGATTTCAGTTGCTTTAAGTCACATGGGTTTGGTATAGTAGGTCACCAACTCCCTTCTTAGCAATTTGGACAAGTTAGCTTCAATTATGCAATAAGGGTAAACTTGTCATTTGATTTTTCAATTTAATGGCATTAAGGCAATCATGGCAAACCCTTAGGGTTTAGGGGGTTTTGGGTTTGAACCCATTAGGGTTAAAAATAATTTCTAGAGTTTCCAATTTAGGGTTTAAATTAAAATAAAATTAGTTTCTAAATTATATAAAATTAAGATTTCTTAATTAATTTAGTTCCCTCATTAGATAGACTTAAAAATTAGGTTTTGATTTTACTAATTATCATTAAGTGTGCCAAAATAACAATTAGGGTTTTATCTTAGCAAAATAGGGTTTCTAATTTAGAATTTAGATTTACTAACTTAGAAATTAAAGTTTCCAGAAATTAAGATTTCTAAATATTAATTAGGGTTTCGTTAATTAACATTTAATTCTATAATACATATCCTTAAACATAATAATACAATTACATAATAATTTCAAACTCATAACTAAGTTTTTAAATTAGGGTTTCCAATTATTTTGGTCCACAAATATTATTTAGGTTTTTATAATACCAAGGGTTTTCCTGATTAGCATTAATATTTATTATAAACATCAAAAATCACATAACACAGTGACTTAACAGATTTTGACGTCTCGTTTAACTGTGAAACTAGGGTTTTGACATTATACACCATAATTTAACCTATATTATCAATCCACGCATATATAGAACATAATTATAGTACTGAAAAATCAAAATATAATTAATATTATATTATTATTCTCATACCTTGACAATAATCCAAAATTAGGGTTTAGATTCCATATCTGATTTATTCTTCATATTTAACCTTAATAATTAAGGTAAAATAATTCACTTAATAACTTGTACTAAAATTCATATAATAAAATAATTATTATAATTATTCTAAAAATTATTTCATATATTATTTAAATAATATATGCTTATATTTTCATGAAAAATAATGAATAAAAACATTTCTATTATAAAATTAATTATTATAAAAATATACTTTTTAATAATCAATAATTCTAAAATAAATTTACTTGTAAACATTTATGTAATAAATATATTTTTATTTACCACATAAATACATATATACATAATCTTGTACAAATTCTCATCCTTAATATATAAAAAAAAATTATATGCAAAATTTCTTATTTATTTATTTAGAAAATATCGGGTTGTTACATTCACTCTCCCTTATAAAGATTCCGTCCCCGGAATTACCGTTTTAAAACATATACATACACGGGTACCAACTTGTAAAGACCCCAAACTCGGGTACATAACATACACAATCATCGCAAGTAGATCTTGATCAACTTTGATCGAACTGATCTTTAACTATTCACATCAAGCTTGTCTTTCTGATTAAATGGAAAAATTGGTTTCTAAAAGAACTCAAATTCCTCCTCAAAATTTTTTTATAAAAATAATTTACTATATATAGGAAAATAATATATAAGAAAATAAAATTTGTTCGAGTAATACCTGGAGTTGCATCCCCAGCTGCTACTGTTTCTTGAACGGTCATGTTGAAAACTCCTTCGGTTGTTTTTGTTGGTTCATTTGTTGAAGTCGGTCCCGCTATCGCCAATGTCATGCTGTCTTTCCTCGTATTTTCATTCTTTTCCTCCCTTCTCTTCCTTGGACAGTCTTTCGCCTTATGCTCCATTGATGCACAAATAAAACATCCACTATACATTCTTAAATTGGGGCAGTTAGGAGAGATATGTCCCTCCTGCCCACACTTGTAGCACACATTCTTTCCTTTTAAACACTTTCCGGAATGATTCTTTTCACAATTTCTACATTGCATAACTTGTTTCTTTCCACCTTCTGGCCTATTTTCCGTATTCCCAACCTTAATTCCTTTCCTCTTTCCAGTTCTACTACCACTACTCCCATCTCCGTCTTTAACTTGATTTGTCTCCCACCAAAAATTTGCCCCTCCTTTCATTGTATAGGTGGCAAAAGCTGTCTTTTACCCCTCCGTTACTCTAGCTATCATAACCACTTCTACAGGGTCACCTGATCCTCTAAATTTTGGTGGTTCGATTGCCTTGAAGTCTTCGAAGTTTGCCGATTGATTGCCTGGATGATTCCCCGCGGTTGGTAACCCATTCTGCATATCTCGAGCATCTATATTCGTCAAATTATGTATCAGGTCTGGTTGTCCTCCAGCTTTGTTGATAGGTTCTTCTGTTCTTTGGTTTCATTTTCGTCTTGGTGGCATTATCTGATTAAATTATTCTTTATTAACTTACATTCTAAGCCTTATCGTATACGTTTAGCATATAACACGAAAGATTCCACTCACATAATCATGTACTCAAAATATTAGATTTTGAAAACTTGGTTTACTGCATTAACCAATGATCAGATAAATAATTATTATCTTTATACAAAACTTATTTCATTAATCCCATATAAATTCAAATTCATAACACTTGACATACCATAGCACATATTACTTTAAACATTCGCTATCCCTTTGTGACTTAAAAATCGAGAATCGCTGCCACAACTTATACAAAATTTGAAAAAAATTATCTTATACAAACATACCTATCATATACACAACATAGAATCATTCAGAGTAATACTAATACTACTTATTTCTTACGCCTTCACTAATAATAAATTGCTTAGAAATCTGTCTATTCCCATTATCCTTAATAATCCATTCACACCTAACTACACCTAGTTCATCCAACTTACTATACATTATGAGTTTAAGAACTCACCACAGACATACGAGTTTAAGAACTCGACATTGACCACATATTCTTTAACTATACTTTACCTATCAGGCATATTATCGCCTCTGGGTCTGGTACTACACTTTTCAAATCAACCACCTCATTGAGGTAGCTTTCAAGGTGAGCCTCTATTTCAACTATTGGCTTTGATATTGGCTCAGGTATGGAGATTGACTTCTTCTTGACGATTTGAAGGTATCCTAATCCTTTCTATCTGACATTTACACACATAATTTATCTATACTAGCATATAGTATATACACACGACACATAAAAGTTTTATATAAGTTATCTTTTATTTTGTCTTACGATGAATTTATTCAATTCATCTCCTTTTTAAACTCTATATGAGTTATTTATATTTTCAACGTTTTCCTCTGTTCTAAAGTTATAGCCTAAGGTCTAGCCCACCTAAGGTTTTTAACCCTAAGCTCTGATACCATGATATAACGCCCCTAAATTCAGGTACTTAAAACCCGAACTCGGTGCTTTACAATACCATTTCTATGAGCGGAATAATACTAATAATAATAACAATAACATAAATATCAAACTTATCTTACATTTATCAGAGTCTAATCCCAAGTACGCAACCTTTACTATAATTCTTTACATGATATATAATACATATCATTATATTAACACAGTCTAACTATTACAAAAGATACCACTAAACAGATTCTGTTTGCTTTCCTTTTCACTTGTTCTTGGCCTAACCTTCTAGCTTTTCACACTTCGCTGAAAACATTTAAATTAAGCAAGGGTGAGCATTTCAGTGCCCAACAAGTAATAACAATTATAAATATAATTAGCTTAAAGACTTAAATATTTCCTTTGTACATCACTTCTACAACGAATTTGTAGTTGTGAAGTAAACTGAACCGATAATAATAACATAACAATTCTATCTCAAATTTTTGAAACTACGTATAGACTATATATATAGGGTAGTCGACATACTATGAACATTGTTTTTAGTTTTCGCTAAGGTTTAGCAGAACTTCATCCGCAAACCGTCATAACTTACAGGCACGAGGGTGATCTGCCCAATGTGCCCTGTATTGATCAATACTACATTACAAGAATGATAAGATCGTTCACTCTGTCCGCCTTGGGTGCATAAAAGTTTTCCCGTAATCGGGATGTTCATACTTAGACTGGAATCCGAACCAAAATAATTTGATTGGATACAAAAAGGTTTTAACTTATTCAACGATATTTCTGAATTTGTTTCTAGCTGATCAAGTAGCTTAGACGGCTTATATATATATATATATATATATATATATATATATATATATATATATATATATATATACATATATATATATATACATATATCAACATGTGATTAAATACAATGATTATCCAAGTGGGGTCACTCGTATAACCATATTTAGAAATTAACGAACAAAATATATATCTGAATTACCATATACTAACATGTTGATAAAAAATGATCGGGGATATTGAATATATCGCAATAGATTTAATAATATAACATAATAATAATAATATAATTCTGAAACTTCTTACTCATGTCCATTGCATAAAGGAAATGCAAAGGTAAGATACTTGCCTGATGCGCTGCTTACAATTTGTAATTTAGTTCTATCTTTATACAACACCTATCAGTAATAAGATCATTTGATCGGTTAGAATAACATACTATAACACATAGCACTGCTTATTGCAGTCAGTACATAACCTAATCACATTGTCACATATGTTCCACAACCATTGAATCAGAAATAAACACATATCTAATCAAATTATCTAAATCCAGATTAATTTCTAAAATATGTCGGTGTACCGACGACTTTATCAGGTAATTATCTAGTCTAAGACTCTATTCTGTAGTTCAATATCTGTAAGTATCGGTCATATTATTTTTAAATGACTTATAATAATTTTTAAACATTTATTATAATTTATTATGAATTTTCAAACACCAGAATCATTATTAAATGATTTAAGTATTAAACAATTCTATTATCATTAATATTAAAGTATTAATGTATTATTTATCAAATATTAAAAGTCATTATTTATAACTTAAAATATTTTTAATTCATTTATATCCTTTTTAAATGATTTTTAAATAAACAAAACCATTTTTAAGCTATTTATTTAATATAATTATTAAATAAATCTAATATCATTGAATATTAAATTATTAATGAAATTTTTCTTTAAATATCAAAAGTTATAATTTATAACTTAAAATATCTTTAAACACTTTATTTTCAGTTAAAATAATTTTTCTAATATAAAAATCATTTTTAAACTAATTTATTTAATATGAGTATTAAATAAATCTAATATCATTAATATTAAAATATTAATATTTTTCATGACAAAATATCAAAAGTTATATTTTATAATTTAAAATATTTTTATAACATTTAAATCATTTTTATATGATTTTTAAATCATTAATTCTATTTTCCATAATTTATTTAATACATTTATTAAATAACTTAACTATCATTAATATTAATTTATTAATGGAATTTCATCACAAAATATTAAAAGTTGCATTTATAACTTAAAAAAATTTTAAAACACTTTATTCTTATTTAAAATAATTTTTATAACATTAAAATTATTTTTCTCTAATTTATTTAATACACTAATTAAATATATTAAATATCATTAATATTCAAATAATTATAAATATTAATAAAAAAATGTCCCAAATAATTAAAAGTTATTTTTCATTATTTAAAATAATTTGTAAAACTATTTTTGTAATTTTTAGAATTTATTTTCTATTTGTAATGATTTTTCGAAAATTCAGAAAATAAAAATAAAAGAAACCATCGCTATTGGCCTTTAGCGACACTAAGTGTCGCTGTTTATGTTTTTGAGGCTCAAGAACACTGACAATCAACGCACAAGGTCCTTATTTTGACCACGTTTAATTCTCTGATTATCATGTTTCTGGCCAACTTAGACTTGCATCTTGTAGTCTTTATGTAACACTACAATTATCACACAACACCAGAGCTATAACATAACGATCCAGCAAGATTCGAAGTCCCAAAGAAGCTGTCAGAAGCTTCTGGGCTTTCTGGGTTACCCAGAAACCCAGACAGCTTTGACTGCTTACTTTGTGGCTCGATTCTCTCCATGATCTGGATATCACATTGATGTTATTAAGGTCTAAATCGCTAGTACACATGTCATATAACAGTTTCATAACAACATATCAGTTTAATAACATCTAATTCTCTATATTTGGTAAGGTCAAACAAGGTCAGAAACGATGTTCATACACTTTCTGGAAATTCCAGAAAAGTGTCATCGTGAACAGATGAGCAACTTTGACCATTCACTACGTTCAACATATTTGTTGTTTAAGGAATATAAAGCAATGGGTCTAGAACCCATATAACATGGTACAACCTTCATACAAAAACATAATCAAAACACCTAAACACTGACAGATATGGACGTTACAAATGCTTGTCAGACGCTGCAAAACGCATTCTGGGTTACCTAGAATTCATCCGGTCACGCCCGGTCAACGGGTTTTGACCGGTTATAAAATGAAAACCAGACATCATCAAACCTTGATTCGAGTTTTAGAACAAAGACCACATTACAGACTACAAGTATCAACCTTCAAACAACAAAACTACATAACATGAAGAGATTAGAGTGGTCTGACATTCAGTTGTCAGACTCATAAAATAAAATTTCCAGATTTGCAAAAACACTAGATCCGAGTTTATAGATGTTATTGATCCAACATCTATCAACCCAGATCACTTAATAACACTATAAACAACATATTCTAACACAAAAACACAACATCTAATAGAGGATCAAGATCGAATTTCTTGGTTAGGGTTTATACCTTTCTTGGACAATTCTTTGATATAGGCTACTGATTTGCTATTGGGGTTAGTGGGGCTATGTTTTGGGACTGAAATACTATATAAATTCGTGGGTTTTGAGATAGAGAGAGTTGGTGAGAGATTTGGAAAGAAATAGACCAAGTTTAGCTACTTTCTCACTCTTATAACTTATATAATCATTTGGTGCAATGAATGATCTGATATTGCTGTCAATATAAGGCTGATTTCAGTTGCTTTAAGTCACATGGGTTTGGTATAGTAGGTCACCAACTCCCATCTTAGCAATTTAGACAAGTTAGCTTCAATTATGCAATAAGGGTAAACTTTTCATTTGATTTTTTAATTTAATGGCATTAAGGTAATCATGGCAAACCCTTAGGGTTTAGGGAGTTTTGGGTTTGAACCCATTAGGGTTAAAAATAATTTCTAGAATTTCCAATTTAGGGTTTAAATTAAAATAAAATTAGTTTCTAAATTATATAAAATTAAGATTTCTTAATTAATTTAGTTCCCTCATTAGATAGACTTAAAAATTAGGTTTTGATTTTACTAATTATCATTAAGCGTGCCAAAATAACAATTAGGATTTCATCTTAGCAAATTAGGGTTTCTAATTTAGAATTTAGATTTACTAACTTAGAAATTAAGGTTTCCAGAAATTAAGATTTCTAAATATTAATTAGGGTTTCGCTAATTAACATTTAATTCTATAATACATAACCTTAAACATAATAACACAATTACATAATAATTTCAAACTCATAACTGAGTTTTTAAATTAGGGTTTTCAATTATTTTGGTCCACAAATATTATTTAGGTTTTTATAATACATAGGGTTTTCCTAATTAGCATTAATATTTATTATAAACATCAAAAATCACATAACACAGTGACTTAACAGATTTTGACGCCTCTTTTAACTGCGAAACTAGGGTTTTGACATTATACACCATAATTTAACCTACATTATCAGTCCACGCATATACAGTACATAATTATAGTACTGAAAAATTAAAATATAATTAATATTATATTATTATTCTCATACCTTGACAATAATCCAAAATTAGGGTTTGGATTCCATATCTGATTTATTCTTCATATTTAACCTTAATAATTAAGGTAAAATAATTCACTTAATAACTTGTACTAAAATTCATATAACAAAATAATTATTATAATTATTCTAAAAATCATTTCATATATTATTTAAATAATATATGCTTATATTTTCATGGAAAATAATTAATAAAAACATTTCCATTATAAAATTAATTATTATAAAAATATACTTTTTAATAATCAATAATTCTAAAATAAATTTACTTGTAATCATTTATGTAATAAATATATTTTTATTTACCACATAAATACATATATACATAATCTTGTACAAATCCTCATCCTTAATATATATAAAAAAATTTATATGCAAAATTTCTTATTTATTTATTTAGAAAATATCGGGTTGTTACAGGAACTACGCCCAAGCTAATAATAGGATATTGGGCTCTGCATGACAAGTTGATTGGCTCGGGAGCGGCCACTTTCAAAGGATTTTTGATTCCCTTGAGTTGAATTACTGGCATGACAAGTGATTTGTTAACTCCATCATTTTCAGCGGATATGATTGCTACTACACTCTTCCACTTAGTAGGACACGAATCCTCACTTGCCCGTAACACAGTGTCGTTATCTGCCAGACGCAGTACACCACTGTCGATTAAATTTTGAATATGGTGGCGGAGTGCCCAACATTTTTCTGTGCTGTGACCGCGAGATTGAGAATGATACTGACATACTCCCTCAGAGTTGTATCATCCTGAACGGGGGTTAATTGGAGGTAGAAGGGAACTAATCCTTCCTTCATTGATTAACATATGAAGGATTTCCTCTATAGGTTGGCCCAAATATGTGAATTCCCTTTTGTTGGCAAAATTCCGACGGGCCTTAGCATTCACTCTCTTCGTCACTTTGTCTTCCAGAATTTCATTTTCTGAAAGTGAAGATGGAATATTTATGACAATAGGTAGGAGACTAGCATGCTCCTAGCCGATTAGCTGACGAGTCACTTGATGCTGATAAGTCACCAGTTCCGCCAATTGCTCAATTTGTTTATAGAGAGCTTTCATCTTACGTTCCATTGTGAATTGGAACTTAGCATAATCCCATCTGTCATCACCATCTTTGGGGGTCTGGGAGGATTCACAGCTAAAATTGGAACTCTGTCCGCTGCTCCAATTGATCATGTTGACCTCTTCTTCCTTGTGTTGAGGAAGAGGGTTATCTTGAACGTGAGGCTGATCGGGTTTGGCTACCACGATTTCACCGTTGTCTATCAGGTCTTGGATTTTGTGTTTCAAGGCCCAACAATCTTGAGTATCATGTCCAGGTGCCCCGGTATGATAAGCACATTTCCAAACAGCATTAAAACCCCGTCCATTAGGGCTGGCTGGTGGAAGCAGATGCGTGATTTTCTTATGTGTTGTTAGAAGATTGAGAATGTTCTCGAGGGTGTCCCCTAAGGGTGTGAATACTCAAGGTCGTTTGACTTCTCCACCTTTTGGTACTGGAGGGTTTGAAGATTGTGCTTGAAAGGGAGTGTAATTTCTCATCTGGATAGGCATGTTTTGACTGCCTTTTTGACCCTGTAGTATCAGGAAAACATCATCTTCTTTCTTTTTATGGACCCTCCGGGGGTTGTTCCCATAATTTCCAAATTAGATGTGATCAGCAACAGCTTTGAGTGCAGCTAGGTCTTGAATCTTTCTGGATTTCAATCCCATTTCAGTCATCTCCCCATGTTTGACCATTTCAGAAAATGGTTTGCCGATGCCGGCTAAAACTCTTTTATAGAAAGGTGCTTCTTGTATGTCTATGAAAGTTATGACCATCTCTACTTCTGTAATGGAAGGACTAACTTGGGCACCCAGGCGTCTCCACCTCTGAGCATACTCTCTGAAAGACTCATTAGACTGTTTCTTGATCTTGGTAATTTGATACCGATCAGGAGCCATTTGAGATTGAAAGTTGTATTGGGCGAGGAAAGCGTGTGCTAGCTCTTCCCAACTATGGATCTTTGAATTGTCTAATCTTGTGTACCACAAACGGGCTTCTCCAGTTAGACTTTTTTGGAACAGTTGCATTCTGAGTTTTTCATCCTCTACATAAGATCCCAGTTCTCCAATAAACACCTTTAGATGTGTGTAAGGATCTCCTAACCTGTCATATTTTTCAAAGTCAGGAGTCTTAAATTTTTCTGGATAATGAATACCTGGGAAAATACACAAATCAGCATATGAAACACTCCCGTCTGTTCCAATTCCTTTGATAGTGCGAAGAGTCTCTTCCATTTGGAGGACTTTCTTTTTGATGTCACCAGTGTCTGGGTCTCCAGTGGGATGGGCAGCATCATGAGTTTTGTTGGTCGGATCCAACTACAGTTCAGGTATTGTAATGACCTGGGTTCCTCCTTGTGTGGAGGATTCATCATGTACGGGTATTTTCTGACCCTGTGTAGATTGGTGTAATTCTTTTAGTAGAACAACCAAATCCGTAATCTGTTTGCTTAATCTGTCAAATTCTTTGCAAGAAACTGGATTAAGTTCGGTCTGGTCGGATGACGACATGATTGACTGTAGGCCTGTTGCCTTTTTGGACTTTGAACGGGTGGTAGGTCCGATTGATTCCCTGCAAAAGACTTGCATAGTTTAGTCTTTAGGGAAGGTGGATAATAACAAGCTATGTGATGTGTCCAGTTTAGAAATTTTATCCTGTAAAACGGATGTCAGCTGTTTGTAGCATGTACGTGTACACATTTCTTCATATTTCTCATTACATGGAGGTAGATATGGAAGATAATTACAAGTAATTGAAATGAGAGCATAAAGAGACTTTCCTCCGTTTTGGGTTTATCAGAGGCTGACCTATCTTAGGTTACTCTCGCGGCTTTTTGGCATGAAGATTACCAAATCATCGCATTCTACTTGACTAGAAGTTAATACGGTCTTTCAACTGGAGCGAATTTGGGTGGTGCCTTTCCTGAGCCTCAGAGAATTAGTCTTCTCACGAGTCTAGTAATCAAACACCGATGGGATAGCCTTCTTGTGGAGGGACCATACAACATACATTCACATACATCGCGTCTTACCGTATGAAAATGATGACATGTGCGAAGCACTAATATCACAAGCAGATATGGTGCGAAGCACTAATATCACAAGTAGTTTATAGTGCGAAGCACTAATATCACAAGCAGTTTATAGTGCGAAGCACTAAGTAAGGAAATGCATTCGTACACATTCATCATAAAATGTAAATGCAACATCCACACACAAGCAGTTAACAATTTTGAAAAAATTGTAATAGCGGCTTAAGTCCTCTTACTGGAGTCCCCAACGAAGTTGCCACCTATCGACGTCGGGATTTTTAATTATCCCTTTCCGTTACTTGTTCTTTGGTGTTCTCATTTTAGGTGAGATTTGTTTGAAAAAACAAGTGAAAAAGGTCCGACATGTATAATGTCGACGATTGGACTATAAGAGTCGCCAGTTGGTTTTTTAACTGGTTGTACCAACACAACCGAGAAAAGGTTTGCACATTGACCCAGTGATGTGACACTGCTAAACGGGTCGGTGAAACTGAGATTTATTAGGGTCCGGGGACTTGGTTATGTGGAGGGAAGGTGTTAGGCACCCCCGACATCTGTGTTACCACGGTGATCGCCTCTTTTCAAGAAACTATTATTTGAATGTGTGTGTGTATGTGTGGGTCAATATGCTATTATTTGGAAGTAGTGCTAGGCCTCGTTCGCACCTATGTACACAGGGATTGAATTTTATGTAAAAATTCAATTTTAAGCAAGATATGGCAGTGATGTTTTATAAAAGAGGTTTTTTCAAACCCTGATGCTCAATAGTAATTGAGACCTTTTACACTCCCATTTTATTCCGTATTCGGCTAGATTGATTTTATTTGACAGATGTGAAGCATCCGTACGAAAATAAAGTACAAAAATGTGCTGAATTCCTCGTGGGTATGAAAACCATCTGAGGAAATCCAAATATCACAGATATATTTACAAGCTGCCTACAGCTGAAAAGGTCCATCACGGGAACCAAATCTAGATTCAGGGGACTGAATCTGTGATCACGTGATTTCTATGCTCACATGATGCCGCAATTGATATAAAAGCATTAAGCAGGTATATATATAAAAACTGTAAATATATATATATATATATATATATATACATACATGATCACCAGCCACGGAGCACATCCATGGGAGATCAGAAATATAAATAAAGCTGTAAAAGCTATCAACCGCCACGGAGGAAACTCCAGGCGGGACGAAATGTACAGAAAGCTGTAAAAACGGTCAACCACAACGAAGTAAACTCTATGTGGGACGAAATGTATATATATATATATATATATATATATATATATATATATATATATATAAAAGCATGTAAACGCACCGGATATAAAATTCAGGCTCATCGGACAAAGTCCAACAACAGTTAATATATATAAGTATATATATATTAAAGCAGTAAACGCACCGGATGTGAAATCCAGGCTCACCGAACAGAGTTCAACACGTAGTTCATATATATATATATATATATATATATATATATATATATATATATATATATACAAACTAAAAATAAACCACGGACCGAAGTTCGGGCAAAAGTGTGCAACACGACTCTCAACGTGTAGAAGGGTGTGTGCAAAGATGAAGAGAAAAACTTTAAAGTGTGAAAGAAGGCTTACAGTGGACTGCCAAAGAAGATTTCAATATCTTTAAAGTGGGTAAACACTGGCTTTTGTAGGTATAAAATAAGCTATATGTGAGCTCACAAGTGTTTAAAATGAGAAAGCACTCAGTCTGGGGTGAGTACAGAGCAAATTGGGCAGGGCTTCCTCGCCGTTTTTCTCTTGAAAAATGGCCACCCCAAGCCCTCTATTTATAGAGGGTGGTGCGGCTCGGCCGCAGGTAGACCAGAGGCAACCCAGGTTGGCCCGGGTTTTTCGGGTTGGGTTATCTCGAAGTACGTGCACTCAAGCACTATAATGTCCACTAAGACTTTCAGAAGTGTAATCCACGCATCCGTTTGAGGTGTACATGACCTATTTCGGACCGCCGTTATTGAGAGTTGTACGATGACATGGGATTAGAGTTTGTGCGAAGTCATTGAAGATGGGACGGTGCCCTCCGGTCTTCAAGCTTCAACTTTTATCCGTTACCCCACACAATAGTCACTCGGGATTGGTTAGTCTTGTGGGACACTGTTGCGTAGAGACGTTGAGACGACGTGGTGTGGCATCGTGTTGGTCAGATGATGATGTTGCCCCTCACCGGTGTTATCGCTGGATTGGGCTGATAAAGCAGACATTGCTCAGCTTCGCTGGGATTGGACTGCTGCAATTTGTTGAAGGTCCTCATTGTCATCTTTGAGGTGTGCCTGTCTTCCCGATGTTATCGCCGGGCTGGTACAGTGTATCTCGTTGTGAGCACCGAGATTGAAGCTGGTTGTATTTGTAACAAGTATTTTCAGGGTTATTGCCGAAATTGCATTCCTTGGGGTTATCACCAAGGTTGGTGGCTATTCCCATGGTTGGGACTGAGACTGGATACCTCAGGGTTATCTCTGAGATTAATCGGTCTTCTCCGGTGTGTGTTCCGGTATTGATCTGCATGCCTTGGGGTTATCTCCGAGATTGGAATTGTTACTCCCAGATTGCGATCAGGGGTTGATGCTAAACTTTAGGTAGTATCCGACATGGACATGGATCGTCTTTCAGGGTTCCCTCTTAAAAGACGAATCTGCTCTCCTGCAATGTTATTGACAGGTGTACAGAAAATTTCGAGTGTCTACATTTGTTTAACATATATTGTAAGCTTATCTCATTGAATGCAAGTTATCCTACTTATTCGTTCAATTGAGTTGGTATATTTAAAAACTCTTGTGGAAACTATTATTCATGTTGAACTTGGTATTGTTCTTGAATATTATGAAAGGCTCTTTGTCATTGATTCGACTAGACTATATGCATATTTATAACACTGTCCAAACCAATTGATTGGTGCAAAAATCTTGAAAACTGAGTTGAACAACCCTTATGGTAAGGGGAGTGTATGTTGATGGAAACCCCAACATATGAATGGTTTATTACTGTGGTATTATGCATAACATGAAGTATTGTAGATTGATCATCTAGAGTACTTGATTTTTGGGTTATCAGCTTAATATTGGTAATTCTAGTAGATGTTCAATAGTCTTTAGTGACTGCTCAGTATAAATTGTTTATCAAGTCGGATACATTGATAGTCTTTGAATTCATATATATATATATATATATATATATATATATATATATATATATATATCTATTGATTTATATTGAATTATCGTTCTTATTCAAAGAATTGTTGATATTCATTGTTCATGATATTATTATTAAACTCTGAACTATCTTAGAAATGATACTTCGATATTTCACACTCGTGTTATAAAACTCTTTACCCTTGTTGAATATTACTTGTTAGGCAATTTAAAACCTTTCAGTTAAGGCAGAACATAGAGGTGTCTCTGGGAAAGACAAGGGCAAGGGTAAGGCTACCGACTAGCTTGTCCCTTTATGTTTAAAGTCTATTATGTTGTATTAAGACTATTTTCAGACTATGTTTGAGCTTAAGTAGGATTATATAATAAGTCTCTATTCGATATTATTATGTAATATATTAAGCACTATAGGTTGCGAGACTTGGGAGAGTAATTATAATAAATCATTGTATATTATTCTAAATTAGATATTTCGTTGTGAATGTGTGCTTTTAGTTATTATGGTAATACTTTGAGCGAGTGACGAACCGAATTCAAGTGACCAAGTGGCGGTCCGAATTTGGGGGTGTCACAGGTTGGTATCAGAGCTATAGTTATAAACTTTAGGAACGAGAATCCTTAGATTATAACTTAGGAAAACTTAGAAGTTAAAAAGGGGATAAAACTCATGTAGAGTTTTCCTTGAGAGACTTAGTGTGCTATGAAATGTATCTTCATTCTATACAATGAACTTATGTTATTTAACATTCTAATGGAGTTGTTATTTGCCTTGTCCTATGATTGGTGATTGTAGGATGACTGACATGAGAGGACCTAGCTGAGTAGTAGAGGAGGAGCTGCGTGATATCCACGTAGTCTATGAGGCACCCTTGATAGCGGAGCCTATATCGGTAGTGGCCCCTATTGATGATGATGATGAGGAGGAGATGGAGCCTCTACCTGAGGAGCCTATGGAGGAGGAGCCTATGGAGGAGGAACCCGAGCCCATGGAGGACTCCGACGAGTCTACTTTCGAGGATCGGATGTTGGGAGAGTATGAAGAACATATTTTGGAATTAGGATATAGAGTCGAGGAGCTAGAGACTGAGACTCTTGAGAGGCAATTAGTGATGCAGAAGATGGAGGTGGAAATTGCTCACAGTAAGGAGGCAGGGATCTAGAAAGGGACCTTGTTTCACCAATTGGTGGCGAGGAAAGTTGAGTTGGCAAGAAAGCTAGAAGAAATGGAGCAGAGGGTTTTGAGTGAGAGGACAGAGAAGGAGGCTCTCCGAACTCATTTAGAGATAGAAGTGATGGATAGGATTCACTTCGAGGAGAAGTGGGAGGAATCCAATGGCAGGGTGGATGATCTAGAGGATGAGGTGCGGTGCAAGAGGAGGAAGATCGACATGATGGGATATGCTCTATGCACGGCCATGGAGAGATTGATCGATGGGGTAAATTACTACCCAACGCAGCAAGGACAGACCCGGTATACCATAAGTCGGGATATGGTGGTGCACATTACTCAGAAGGAATATCAGAGCGACGTGGAGCGTGGTATGTTAGATTGAGTCTAGAGGAAAAGCTCAGTAGTGTAGTATATTATTTATGTGTTGTTAATATGTTGTTGTAATCTCAGTCTTTTGTGTAAGATGTGAGATAGTGGTAAACCCCAAACTTTTGAAAAATGTTAGAGGGGTAGTAAGCTAGTGTTGTCCCCATCTTTTGTGATATTAGGGGACATGTGTTATCATTTATAGTAGTATGCTAGAAAAGAACATGTGTTGTAGCCATTTGGCATATGAATATAAATGATCTTATTTTAGAAACGTGTTATAAACCTTTAGTTCTTTTCAATTGAGAAATGTCTAAATGTGATAATTAGATAATAAAATGAAAATTTTGTGATGCAAAAAATACCGCCCAGACGTAGAAAATTGTCCCAAAAGAGTCAGTTAATGATGAGAGAGGACCAGTAGATCCGATACAGAGGCTTGTAGATTTATTGGGAGAAGCTCTGAGGGGAAGAAATAAACCTATACCACCCATTCCCCAAGCAGTCCCAGTAATAACCTTCAAAGATTTTAAGAGTGTAGGACCCCCAGGGTTCACGGGAACCACTGACCCGATAGTTGCGCAAACCTGGATCAAGGAGATCGAGAAGGCCTTCACTATAGCTCGCGTGGGTGAAGACCAGAAGACAGTATTTGCCACATACATGATGAGGGGCAAAGCAAACTATTGGTGGGAAACTAATCAGCAGAGAGCGGGGGAAGGAACGATAACATGGGAGAGGTTTACGACAATGTTCTTCGAGAACTATTTCCTAAAAAATATGAAAAGTATGATGGAAGTGAAGTTCCTAGAGTTAAAACAAGGAGATATGACGGTGGCGCAATACGTAACAAAGTTTAATGAACTAGTGCGATTTACGGAGCACCAAGTTGGGGATGAGGAAAGGAAGGTAAGACGCTTCGAGCAAGGGTTGAAGCCGTGGTAGTATAATAAGGTATCAATCTTCCAGATTGATTGCTTTACGGCCCTGTTAGAGAAGGTAGTCATTGCGCTGAAGGTGGCAGTGAAGCCTTAAGTTTATATCATAAGGAGAAGAAGAACAATAACACTGGTAATGAGCATTATGGAGGAAACAACAGCGGAGGGAGTAATTCTGGAAAGAGGAAATGGAAAAACAACAACAGAAACAATAACCAAGGTGGAAGTCACCAGGGAAACTTCAAGAAAAGGACCGAGGCTTGCAGCAAGTGTGGAAGAAGTCTTCAGGGGGAGTGCTGGAAGGGAAAGAGCACTTGCTATAATTACGGCCAAGAGGGGCACATATCGCCAAATTGCCCAAAGCCAAATAAAATCAGAGGATGTTTTGCTTGTGGATCAACTGAGCACCAGATCAAGGATTGCCCGAAGAAAGGGAGCGGTGGAGCTGGCGGAGGCTAAGGAGGAGGAAGCAAGTTAATGACTGGTGGACCTGTGTAACCCAACCAATCGACCGCCCGAACCTTTAACATGACCGTCGAGGACGCTGTAGCTGTGAAGGATGTGATATCAGGTATAATCCCAATCAATAATATAAATGCTTATGTATTATTTGATTCAGGTGCCACCTATTCTTTTGTATCTAAAGAATTTGCTAGTAAACTTAGTACACCCCGAGAACATTTAGAAGATTCTTTGAATGTAGAAGCATCGAATAAGGAAATAATCCCTGTAGAATACATGTATCGAAATTGTCATGCAAATATTAGAGAACATGAACTGAACGTAAACTTGATTCCTATTAGACTGGGAGAATTCAACGTAATACTGGGAATGGATTGGTTATATAACCATACAATGATAATTGACTATCAGAACAAGTCTGTGAACCTTCAGACTCCGAGCAAGTCTAAGGTAGTGTTTCATGGTAGCTTATCGCTTAAGCAATCATATTGCGTTACGATGATGCGGGCCAAGAAATTGTTAAGGAAAGGATGTGTAGGTTATTTACCTTACATCGTAGATACTCGGAAAAAGGTAGTAGCAATTAAAGATATACCCGTAGTGAATGAATTCCAAGATGTGTTTTCGGACGATCTGCCTGGTGTGACACCCCCAAATTCGGGTACTTTATTCGCATAGGATTTGGTGTTCACTATCCAAAACCACTACATCTAACTACCCATCATAAAGGATAAAGACACAATTTAAATAACTTAAATAACAATCTTTCCCATTAAAGGGTTACATCACTGTCTCAAAATAATCCCAGGTAATCTAACCTTAAATTATTACATCAGTTTGCGGAATACATAATAAAATAAAACAGGTCTTATAACTTCATGCATTTAAATAAACTTTAATTAATTCTTCAACATTTGGGCATCTTGCCCTTTCCCTTGCTAGTAGATGGCTCATCACTTCTTTCGACTTTAGCTGCATTGTGTAATTGCAAGAGTGAGCCAACAATTGCTCACTGACATAAAGATAGTATAATAACTACATAATAGTGAACAACGAATAATAAACAATAAAGAACTTGTTCTACGAATCAAAATAGAAAACAAGTTCGAACTTTAATTATCTGAGGGTCATAAGACCACGAACTATGTCTCTGGTATTTAGGTATTACTACCTTAACCTTAACAGTCATTAGACTATACAGACTCTTTTTAACGTACTTAGGGGATCATCCCTTTGTACCATGTATTGTGCACAAACATCTAAACGTTACACGTATAAAATTCCCTTTGTTAGGGTTGTTCGTCTCAGTTTGAATTTAGAATTTTCGCACTAAAGAAAGTTTAGTTTGGAACTAACTTATCAGTGTTTCTAGAATTTTAGAACACTTATTCAATTTCCATCAATAAAGGTTTAATACAAGAATGTATTACTAAACAAGGCTATCAAAGTCAAAGATCGGATATTAACAATATACAACTGAATAAACATAATACACATGCAAAGTACTATGTTCAAAAGAATTAGAACAATCTCATTTGAATCGACGTATTAGAATAATATATGCTTTGTATAATAATTAGAAAAGTGAAACTTACTCGATGTAACGAATTAGATTACAAGAGCCTAATCAATAGTATATAAGAATAGAATCAATAATATTGCTCGATAGAAGTTTAGGATAAGAAACTTGCACAATTATGAAAGTAGAGTAAGAGAACTTGCACAATTATTATAAGAGTAGGGTTAAAGGACTTGCCTTGTTTGTAAGCTACACAAGTGTAAAATAATCTCCAATTATCCTACATACATCATTAAAATCGCAACAACAATTAGTTGTATAAATATTAACTTTAGGGTTTAAACCATCATTTAGGTCATAACCCTAACCTAGAACCTAACCATTTAGGTTATCATACTTAACGCTTCTGATATCACATATTAATCAACATAAACCTTATCGTTTATCTACAACTTTTGAAAACTTCACTTTTAGTTTCATTTTATAACTTATTTAAATAATTACTTCAAATCTTTCCACTTTGCACTGCAACACATGGACATCTGTTATTACAGTTTCTATCATGTTTATCATCATTAACATGCATGCTAAACTAACACAAGTCCGTTACACATAACCTGCAATTAAGCAGACTTCACTGTTTGAGACTGGCTACTCGCCCGGTTGCGTGCGTATTACACTAGGCTATCGCACGACCGCGCGACGCCGTGCTCCCGCACCTAAATGCTGCGCGCCAGGTAACGCGCCCGCGCGATGCACCAGACTCAGTTTTTACAGACGTGAACTAGTACACTAACAAAGGCCAAAAATCCCAATTCAACAAAATCTCACCACACTTTAACATCTAAAACTTTGGAATATCCTAGATAAGCATGCTAGACACCATTCCATATACAAAAACATCACATATACATCATTTTGAAGAATCAAAACTATATTTTTTTTCCAAATTTCTTCATTTTTATACTTTTAACGAATTTGATCGCTACAAACTCGTTTCTTAATCAATTTTCATGATTCGAACTACATTGTTTTCGTTCCTTAACATATTAACACAATCCAACAACAAATTTCAAATTACAATACATATGAAACATCAATTTTTTTACTTTCTAACCCATACTATATAAACATAACACTGATATTTCATTTTATTCCTCAAACCCAATTTCTCATGAATTTGACAACTGATATACAATCACAGATGATAACCAACCAATTTATCAAGAGTATACATATTTTCAATCATCCACGTGACTTAATAATTTATAAAAAATTTCTATAGAGAACTCAAAATACAAAATTTTAGAACTACAATATACCTTAATCCTTGTTTATTAAAGCAATTGATAGCAATCCTTTTCCAAAACCCTTCTCCTCCAACTCAATATCACTGTGTTTTTCTCTTTTCTTCCAACCTCTCCCTCTAACTCTCTGATATCTAGTTAGCTTTAGGCATAGAAATAGAATGCGTACAATAAACTCACGTACTCTTTCGTTAGAAAATAACAAAAGGCGTCAGTTGAATAATGCCAAAGGCCACAAGGCCTTGTTTGGCTAAACACATAAACCCCCAACTAGATTATTTTTATATTATTTATATCATATAGTTACTTTGTGTCACACTCTAATTAATTTAAATAACTTAGCTTAATTAATTTAAATAACTTGTAATTGTAATTAAAATAATTTCTATTATAATTATATTTATGAAAAATAAATAATTATATATCTAAGTTAATTAATAATTTAGACACATCACTTTATTTATTTTATTTATTTTCATTAAATTAAACAATTCATTTAATTTAATTGTCTTCTTAAATATTAAGCAATTAATTTAATTTAATTATTTTCTTAAAGTAACCCTTCAAATCATTATTCAATTCAATTAATTAATTTAGTTACTAAATTAATTCATCACAATCCATCAATTATTTATTTTCTCAATAAATAATTTATTTAAAATAATTATTTAATTCCATAAATATTTAAATTAAATTACAAATTTCTCAATCGTTACACCTGGTCTTCCGCTGGATAGAGAAATTGAAATCGTAATAGACTTAGCACCGGGAACGGCACCAATTTCGAAAGCTCCATACCGTATGGCACTAGTAGAAATGAAGGAATTAATAATACAACTTCAAGAGTTATTGGATAAGGGTTACATTCAACCAAGTGTGTCTCCATGGGGAGCACCAGTGTTATTCGTGAAGAAAAAGGACGGATCGATGAGGCTCTGTATCGATTATCGAGAATTAAACAGAGTAACGATCAAGAACAGATATCCATTACCGAGGATAGACGACTTGTTTGATCAACTGAAGGGAGCGAAATGTTTCTCGAAGATCGACTTACAGATAGGATATCATCAACTGAAAGTGCGGGATGAAGATGTATCAAAGACTGCATTTCGAACCCGTTATGGACATTACGAGTTTTTGGTAATGTCATTCGATTTAACTAATGCTCCGACAGCATTCATGGACTTAATGAATCGAGTTTTCAAGTCATACTTGGATAAATTCGTAGTAGTTTTCATCGATGACATTTTGATCTACTCGAAGACAGAGGAAGAACATGTCGAACATCTGAAGATTGTTTTGGAGGCACTACGAAAGGAGAAGATGTATGCGAAGTTTTCAAAGTGTGAATTTTAGATGAAGAAGGTTCAATTCTTAGGCCACGTGGTGGATAAGAATGGAATCTCAGTAGACCCTGAAAAGGTCAAAGCGTTAAGTAATTGGGAACAACCAAGAACACCGATAGAGGTAAGAAGTTTCTTAGGATTAGCTGGGTACTATTGAAGATTCATCCAGGATTTTTCTAAGATAGCGACCCCATTGACTAATTTGACGAGGAAAACAGTGAAATTTGTATGGATCGACAAGTGTGAAGAGAGTTTTCAAGAGTTGAAGAAGAGATTAATCGAGGCACCTGTATTATCATTACCAGATGATACGGGAGAATTTGTGGTGTATAGTGATGCATCGCATAGAGGACTGGACTGTGTGCTGATGCAACATGAAAAAGTCATTGCGTATGCATCAAGACAATTGAAGGATTACGAAAAACGATACCCTACTCATGACTTAGAGTTAGCGGCAGTAGTTTTTGCATTAAAGAAATGGAGACATTATTTGTACGGAGAGAAATGTGAGATATACATGGACCACAAAAGTCTGAAATATATATTCACTCAGAAGGAGTTGAATATGCGTCAGAGAAGGTGGTTAGAATTGATCAAAGATTATAATTGTGATATTCTTTATCACCCAGGGAATGCAATCGTAGTTGCCGACGCTCTGAGAAGGAAAGAGAGGGAGAAATTGTTTAAACTGACAACTCAGGAGGAGTTAATAAGAGATATGGAGAAGTTAAAAATAGAAGTGGAGGGACCTGAGAGGTCTGAAGAAAAGTTATTTGTAATAGAAGCTTGTCCGACATTGTTGGATAAAGTAAAAGAAGCACAAGAGAAAGATGGAGAATGTGAGAAAATCAGGGAGAAGATCATGGAAAATGAGGAAGAAAATTTTTGAATAGATAAAGATGGTATCTTAAGATTCGAAGGGAGAGTGTGGGTACCGGCGGTAACCGAGTTGAGAGAAGAGATTTTGCAGGAGGCACACAATACGATATATTCCGTTCATTCGGGAGGCACTAAGATGTACCGAGACTTAAGGCAACATTTTTGGTGGCCCAATTTGAAACGGGAAGTCGCAGAATGCGTTAATAGGTGTTTGACTTGTCAATGTGTAAAAGCAGAGCATCAACGGCCGAGTGGATTGCTACAACCATTGGAAATACCGGAGTGAAAATGGGAGCATATTACGACAAATTTCGTGGTAGGACTTCCAATCACGTAGAAAGGTTTGGATGCCATTTGGGTTATCGTGGATCGACTTACAAAGACTGAACATTTTCTATCGATCAAGATCCGCTACAGTTTAAATCAGTTAGCGGGTCTATACGTAAAGGAAATTGTTTCACGACATGGAGTGCCGGTATTGATTGTTTCTGACCGAGACCCGCGTTTCACGCCAAAATTTTGGAAAAGCTTGCAAGGGAGGATGGGAACACAGTTAAGGTTATGTACTGCTTATCATCCTCAGACAAATGGACAGAGTGAGCGAATAATATAAATGCTAGAGGACATGCTTAGAACTTGCGTGATTGACTTCAAGGGAAATTGGGACGACCACTTACCCTTAGTTGAATTTGCGTATAATAATAGTTACCATGCGAGTATCGGCATGCCACCGTACGAAGCTCTTTACGGAAGGAAGTGCAGAATGCAATTATATTGGGATGAAGTCGGAGAGTGACAAATACTTAGACTAGAGTTAGTACAACAAACCGCGGACGTGGTGACAGTAATAAGGGCCAGACTAGTGGCAGCTCAAGATCGCCAGAAAAAGTATGCGGATTTGCATCGGCAAGACCGAGATTTTGAAGTCGACAGTTTTATATTCTTGAAGGTATCTCCATAAAAGGGAAAGATTCGTTTTGGCAAGAAAGGAAAACTGAGTCCATGATTCATAGGACCGTTCGAGATACTAAAGTGAGTGGGCGTAGTAGCATACAAAGTTGAACTACCACCTGAGTTGGAGCACATCCATAACGTGTTTCACATATCCGTGTTGCATCCGTACAAGCCTGACTACAAGCACGTGATTTCTTATGAACCCATTCAAGTGGAGAAGAATTTAGCATACAAAGAAATTCATGTCCAAATTCTAGATAGGAAAGAGCAAACTTTAAGGAACAAAGTCATTTCTTCTGTAAAAGTACTTTGGCGTAACCACGATGTCGAGGAGGCTACATGGGAGTTAGAAGATAGGATAATGAGGAATTATCCCCATCTGTTTGTGTAACCTTATTGCAATTCTGGGATGGAATTTGTTTAGGGGGGGACGATGTAATACCCGAGAATTTTCACGTCTTATTAAATGAATATATTAATGAAAATGAATATTTATTTGGATATAAATGATTTTGTGTTACGAGATGAGTTAACTCAATTATATTAAATAATTGAATAATTGGAAATGTATGGAGTTGCGATGAACTCATTGAAAGCCTTGTGTGGCACGGTGATGGAAAATATTAATGACTATATTAATTAACGAAAGAATTGTTAAGCAAATAATTAATTTATATTAATTGTTATTTGTTATTAAAGAATTTCGGATAGATATTAATAGTAATATTAATCGACAGAGGAATTATCAAGTAAACAAGTAATTAATATTAATTGTTAATTTATATTGTAGAATATTAATAGTGATTAATTAATGATATGTGATTATTAATTGTTCTTGTGAGTTGCATAATTAGAATGGTATTATTCACTTAAATTATGTGTGCAAGACATGTGATGTTATATAGTTCTTACATTAAAAAGAAAATGGGGTGTGACATATTAATATGACTATGTGTTATATAGAAAATTATATAATAAAGGATAGGGAATTATAAGTTACATAAATAATTGTTTATGTGACATTAAGTATGTGTGGAAACATTAAAAGATGTACTCAATCAAAAAATTTCAAACTATTCCAATAAGTGGGTATAACTCGGAATAATAAAGTTTTACGGGGATATTAATTACTAGTGGGTAATTAGATGGAGTCCATACATATTATAAATAATAATTAGTCTGGAATAATGTACATGAATTATATGATGTGAATACATAAATAATCCCTAACTTCTATTATGTAGTAGCATTAACACATTAGAAATACATTTTGGGAACAAACTAAGCATTATAGACACAATTGTTGAGATTTAATACCCTAGTCCCAAATTAAAAGTCTCAGTTGCTAGTTACGTATTAGGCCAATGGCCTATCCCCTACTATTACGTGAAACTCAGCAAAATAAAAAAGGCTAAGAGGAAAATGATAAAGCTAGAGATGGTAGTGATGATGGCTATGAATTGGCAGTTGGCCAACTCCCTTCTACCCATTGTTCTCTTTCATTTTCCATTGAAACAAACCTTCGTGTAATGAAATTGACTGGCTATGCATTTCTCTATATAAGTAACTTCATTCTTCAATTTTTTTGTTGCTTGAAATTGTCTGCTAAGTGTAAACTGAGGAGGTGAGCTGCTGAGAAATTGAGGGAGTATAATTAGTGCTTTGAGGAATCAAATTAAGCTTCAAAGAAGTATAAATTTTGTTTGTGTTCTTTAGTTTAAGTTTTGTCAAATTCTTGCAATTACTTGAATTCTCTGTAATTAGTGGAAGATAACATGCCATTGTGTTAATTAAGTATGTATGCATGTCTAGAAGTAGTTTGTGTTGCGGCAGAAGCTGTTAGCGATGCTTGTGATTAAGGCTCTGCAGAAGCAAAGCCATATTTTTGTCTCTGGACGAAGTGGCGCGGCTGCGCCACTTCCCTAGTCCTTCATCGCGCAGTCGCGCGGGTTGCCTATCATAGTTACTGATGTTGGTTCCTTAAGTTGACATGAGCATGCTACTTAGTTTGGAAATGCATATAAATGACCCTAGCATGTGTTTAGATATTGTTTTGAACATAATACATTGCTTTAGCTTGATTTGAGTTGAGTTTTCAAGAAAACTTCAACATTTGGAAAACTAGAAATGGTAAACTTGGATTAATGTATATTCTGATTTTGTGAGCATGTGTAAATAATCTAGGTAAGCACGTACATGAATATAACATAAGGCATGAACTGGTTTGGTGTATAATAGAGTTTTCTAGCTTGGTTTTAACGGGTGTCTAAAGGAAAACTTGAAGTTTTGCAAAATAAAGTATGACGAGCATTATGTTTTCAAATTTTGTTATTCTAGCTTATGTAAATAACTTGAGTATGTGCATAAATGCGTACGAAAGTATGATTTAGACAGTGTGTGCTTACCTTTCATGCTTAAATAAGTTTACTAAAGAGACTTATAATTTCAAATATAAACTTGATAAACTATGTACATTGAGTTAAGATTGTGAGCATGCTTATGCGGTTTAATTTGTGCATATGAGACATCACGATTAGTGGTGTTATGCATGTAGATATGATTAATATGAGTGCCTAGTAAGTCTTATGCATAGTAAAACTAGTTAAATGTGACTTAGAACAAGCATGAATGAACTATAACGTCATAACTTGTAATACATGACTAATCGAATTCAAACATGAGTTGTTGAGACCTATGGGTCATATAGTATGTGTTCAACGATCAAACGTAAGAAAATTATGAACTGAGCCCTTAAAGTCTTCATTACATGAGAATAGATGGTGACCTATGATAATGCTATGATATGAGGTCAAACTTGGTTATCCACATACTAACATGTGTGTATTGCATGATTATTTATGTACGCACAAGCTGAGTATGCACTGACCTTCTGCAGGAGCAGCCAGCTCTGGTTTGAACTGAGAGCCGCGCAGCCGCGCGTCTCCTTAGTACAAATCAGGCGCGGCCGCGCCAGTCTGCAGTAGGATCAGTTTTCAGCTATTAATTTGTAGGAGTTGCATACTTGTATTATTACTGTAGCATGTATTATATGACCAGTACATGTCCAATGTGTTAAAAAGCATGCTAGATGATAGGAGTGAATGTTTAATGATGTGATTATAGACTTTCAAGTGATAAGTCCAAAAAAGTATTTGCAAACTATAAAGCAACGATTAAAGACAATATTATTTGATTTCATGGTAACTTATAAACTGATTTTGTGAGAACCCAGAATTTCACATAATTCAAATTTTTCGAATAAATTTTTTTTTAAAAAGAATGAAAAGAAAGTACTTGAATCATATAAATGTATGTGATAATGAAGCTAGATAGTTAATTTATTAACTAAGAAGTATACTTAATCATTTTCAAGGAAGAGTAATGAAAGTTATGTAAGAAATTAACATGACTTGAATGTTAGCCTTGATTATTAAATTAAAAGGATTTACAATCCTTAAGTAATTGTATTGATGATTATGTGAGTGTTTATAACTTATTAAGTCAATTAGGGCTATCAAGTTAATACACTAGAGGGATATGTTATGACATATGTGAGTTATGTACGTGATTGAGTAAATATGTATTATATAATGTGTATACATTTATTTTGTAAAGAGATGACGAATAAAGTTATGTAACCTAATACATTTATTAGGTATGATAATTAAATAACCTAATGTGTTATAATTTAAGAGAATGATAGTATTTAAAAACATATACTAATCCTAAGAGATTTACTTGATGCATCTCAATTAATTAATCTTATAACCTAAAGAATAGCTAGTCTAATTGGGTTATGAAATTAAAAATATATGAGTAAGAAATTAGCTTGCTAATGGGTGTAATGGAACCCTAATTAAATATTGGGGAATGAATAAAAATTACTAAGTATAGAACTATATTGATTTGCAAGTCCATAGAATTAAAATTTTTAGCCCAAAGAATTAAAGAAGTGGCACAACCTTTAGCCCAAGTGGGAGGGGACATATTGGACATTAAGTAAGTTAATTAAAGCATAAAATGAAAACAACTTTGGGCAATAGAAAGGCCACTTGGCCGAAATTTAGAGAGGAGAGAAAAGGGGGAAGAATGTAATGATGACTTACTTTAGTAAGTGGACAACTTATAACAAGTGTCCAAGTTCCATTCAACCAACACATTAAGCATTAAGTGTAAGAAACATCTAGGAGATGACTAAGAGAGAGAAGGGGAGAAGTATTGGGCAAATAATATACTTACATATCTTATATCTATACTTACTTTTCCAATAAATCAAAATCTAAGTCTTATCTTTTTCTTTTCATCTTATTATCTAGCAAAAGCAAAGAAAGAGAGAGACTAGAGAAGAGAAAGAGAAAGCCTAAGGAATTTTGGCTATAGAGAGAGAGAGGAGAGAGGGAGAGTTTTAGAAAGCTTCATAGTTCCTAATCAAGGTTTAGGAAGAAAGAGAAGAAGGAAAGGCTAAGGTATAACCAAATTTCTTCTTATATAGTATAATTTCTTTTTAGTTTGATTTGATTTTTATATAATTTAAAGTTTTGATCTTGAGGTTTAAAACCTTAGATCTAGGTGTATATAAGTGTTTCATGTTTAGATCTAACCTTTTTGAGGATCAAAAGTTAAATCTAAAGTATGAGATAGAAACTAGAATTTTCAAAATGTAGAGAACCTAATTTTTATTAGCCTTTATGGTGTTTAACTTTGTGTTTGATGCTTGATTGATGAAATAGATCATGTATTATGGTAGATTCATGGGTATATGAAGTATGAGTAGGTAGTATGATGAGGTATGTTGGTTATTATGTGAGGGCATAGAAGTTTTCTTTGAAACCACAAAGGATGGAAAGTCAGATTTTTGTAAAAACGAAACATGAAATTCAAATGACCATATCTCCTATTATATTTTGAATTTTTTAGTGTGGTCAAGTCCTAGAGTTAGATCTATAAGTTTTCTAACATCTCCAAGTGGAATCACTAAAAAAGGAGTTGTAGATTTCCGTATGGACTAGTTTTACCAAAGGACTCCAAAACTGCAAAACGCCAAAACACTTCTGCCCAAAATTTTAAAAGGGCAATTTCGGCCACTTAATTTGCCAGAAAAATTCCGGCCTTTTGGGACATGAAAATATATGGTATTAAGTACCTCCTGTCCAAAAATGAGCGCATTCCGACTTAAAATGACCAAGTTATGACCATTTCAATTTTTGTGATTTTTCGACGAAAATCGCTATAACCGGAGTTCTATAACTCCGATGGCCACGAAATTTAAACTGGAGGCTCACGTTAATACGTATAAGATTTTGTCAAGAGATGGGAATTTCCGGAGTTAAGCACGAGGTAGCTAATTTCTTAAGGAATTAACTAAAAATATTTTTTTGAAAAATACTAAAGGAAGTTGGAAAATTATGGAAAAATACTTTTTGTGTATGAAATATATGTATATGTGTTTGGACAAAGGATAGAAAAATAATAAGTTGATTTGGTATTTTCGTGAAAAGGATATGGAATCCAGCTTGCTGGATTGAAAAATCTGATGAATCCAACTTGCTGGATTGAAAACAAGTTTACTGAATTGAAAATATATTGAATCCAGCTCGCTGGATTGTAATCTAGTTGATGAATTTGGAATTCAGGTTGCTGGATTTGGAATCCAGTCTGCTGAATTGGTAATTTGATTGTTAGATTTAGCATCCAGGTTGCTAGATTAGTATGTGACTTATTAGATGTTAAAGAATAACTTATGAAATGAAAAAGTAAGTGTTAAATCATAATGTATATGATATATAGATTAAAGAATTAGCAAAGGATGATAATAATACTAATATTGTAAGGAGTTATTTAATATTTAATTATGTGATTAAGTGTTAGATAATTGATTGAAAAAGTAATTGTACTATGATACAAAGTATGATATGCTGATTAAAAGATCAATCTTATTAATGATAGGTATTACAAAAGAAGTTAACTTAAATTGCGTAGCAGTAGTCAACGAATCAGGCAAGTTTCCTAACTCAACTTGAGTTACTATTTTTCAAGCATGGTAGTGAATAATTATTGATAGTTATTCACATCTATAATGATTATTGTAATTCGCACGTAGTGCAATTGATTCTTGTTCTATTATTTGAACTATTTATAAATATGTCTCAGCTAATTGTTTTAGCAAGACTAATATTTGTTAAAGCTTGAAATGTTCTATTTATTATGAACTGAATTGTTATTGGAAGATCTATGCCATTGGTTTCGGCTAGATTAGTATTGTTATTAATTATTGAAATCATAGTATTTCTTTGAAAGTAATCCAAACCATATTGTTGTGGTACGGACTCGTGATGTAAGACTGAGATGAACAAATTTTAATGTCGTAAATCGACCTATGCGCTATTATTGAGTATTATGCATAATATATGGTACAAAGGAGTTGGCCGCTCCAGGTACTTGCAGAGGAGTATAGTTTAGTTTTTATAACTAATTTATATTCTTGTGGTAGTTTAGTTTTAATAACTAAATGATTCCTCTAGTAGTTCATGATCCTTTTGTGATCACTCAGCATGAAATCTGGGTATATCCCACTTTATTGAGTAATGTTGCAGTATTGTTAATTCTTATTATTCAATTGAATATTATTGAATCTTTGAAAGAATTTTACTCTTTCATCTTTGATATGTTATTCAGTATGAAATGGGAGAAAGTTTTATTATTGAGATTGAATTATTATTCAGCTACTTCGAAATCTTTTGATTATTGTTGAAGTTCTAAAGAAGCTAGACCCTTCTATTCATGATATATATATATATATATATATATATCATCTATTGTATATTTTAACTTGCTGGGCAAACTCGTTGCTCACCCTTGCTTAAATAAAATATTTCAACTAATACCGAAGTAGCAGAAGGTTCTAACAGGGACAAAGGCAAAGGCAAGGTTCAGGAGTAGTTAGTATCAACTTTTAATGGTTATGTTTTATTATGTAATTATTTATGTAAACTTTTTGGTTATATAAGGGTATGTAAATTATGTCAAGGTTAGTTAACCTGGGATATTGCTATAAGTTGTATTAAGGAATATTATGCACGATGTTTTCATTAATGAATGAGTAGTTAGATGTGATATATTTGATAGATCGTGAGCACTAAACCTGTGGTTAGGGAACCCAGATTTGGGGGGCGTCACAAGTTGGTATCAGAGCTGTAGGTTATAAACCTTAGGTGAGGGGGAAAAGCCTTAGGAATATAACCATAAACAGGATAGAGAAAGCTCGTTTAGAGTTCTAGGTGATGGATTAGGAAAATTCATCAATAGTAATATATGGGGACCCTCAGTGTTTATGGATTATGTTTGATAGTGATGTACTAATGAAGTTATTTAAAACTGGTAACAGGATGTCAGGAGATGATACGATGACTACGGAAATGTTAGCAGCTGCACCAATGCCATTAGCCGAGGTGCCAGCTCAGAGTGAGTTAGTTGAGGAAGTTTTAAGAGACGAACCTGCGGTAAATCTAGCAAGCGATCATGACGAGTACCCCGAGATGGAGCTGGATGAAGAGGAAGAAGTATATTCCAAAGAAACTAGGGTGGAGCCAGAAATAAAGATCAAAGATGGGGAAGAAGGCAAAGTAGCAATCGAAGAAGGTCAAGCATCTGCGGAAGTTCAAGATTTAAGGACTAAAGTACTTCTCCTAGAAGAATTATGGAAGACAGAAAGAGCATTACGTGAGATGACAGAAGAACGAAATAATCTAAAGGCACAAGTCGATAGAATGAGAGTTAAGCGTAATGTATCATCTAAAGATGTAAGTGAGAAAAAGAAGGGTAATAAAAGGAAAAAGAACAACGACAGTGACAACAACTCAGAGAATTCGCATTCAAAGAAGAAACAAGCATGTGGCAGGTGTGGAAAGAACCATTCGGGGGAATGTATGTGGGGTAAGAATTTTTGTTACAATTGTGGTCAAGAAGGACATCTATCACCAAATTGTCTTAAACCAAAGAAAGGAGGATGTTTTGCATGTGGTGGAATGGGTCATAGGATTAAGAATTGTCCTAAAAAGAAGACAGGTGAAGGAAGTAGATGTAAGAAAGATTAAGTGTGAGGAGTATAATATTTTGGGAGTATAATATTCTTTTGGTATGAATATTAAAATAACTTTTGTATGTCTCAACTTTTTGTGTAAAGTTGTAGTAATGAATCCCGACTTTTGTCGCACGGGAATAGTAATCGTTTGTAGCAGTTTGTGCTATGTACTGAAAAGTACTATGTACTATTTGCATGAATATAAATGCAATGAAATGATTATATGTTTGAATGAGTAATTAAATTCTGAGAATTAAATTATTAAGAGGATTATCTGAAGAATTTGATAATTCAGTAAGCTGGATTAAATAATCCAAGAAGCTGAAATTGGTTTAAGTTTAAAATTTTTTTTACTACTAATAAGATGTTGCATAAAGACAAAGTATTAATGTAAGTCTTTATTTCATCAGATAATGCCGCCAAGACGACAAAATCGTAACCAAAGGGAGGAGCGATCTGTGAATAATGAAGTAAATCAAGCTGATCCAATGCAGAACTTCGCAGACATGATAGCTCAAGCTATGCAAACTAGAGCCCCCGCAGCAAGAAATCGACCAGCTAATCCATTGGCTAACTTTAAAGACTTTAAGGCCGTAGGACCGCCGGAATTCAAGGGAACCACTGACCCTATAGAAGCCCAAACATGGGTAAAGGAGATGGATAAAGCTTTTGTTATTGCTAGAGTAGCGGAGGAGCAAAAGACAGATTTTGCTACCTATTTGATGAAGGTGAGGCGAATTACTGGTGGGAGACAAACAAAGCTAGAGCTGGTATAGAAGTAGTAACCTGGACAAGGTTTAAGGAATTTTTTTTTGAAAATTATTTCTCAGAAAGTATGCAAGCAAGAATAGAAGTAAACTTTTTGGAGTTGAAGCAGGAGAATTTATCGGTTGCAGAATATGCCGCCAAATTCAACGAACTAGCGAGATTTGCTCCGCATCAGGTGGACACTGAGGCACGAAAAGCGCGAAGGTTTGAGAATGGACTGAAACCAGGGATATATAGCAAGGTAGCTGTGTTGCAAATTAAGACATTTTCGGCTCTGTTGGAAAAAGCAATCATCGCCGAAGGAGGAAGTGAAGCTGTGTCGAGATATCATCAAGAGAAGAAGAAAAAGACGAATGAAGGAGGTAGCAGTGGAGGAAGTAACTCTAATAAGCGTAAGTGGAAGGACAATACTGAATCTGGAGACAAGTCAGGAGATAATAGGAAGAAAGGTGAGGCATGTGCAAATTGCGGTAAAAAGCATTTAGGAGTATGTTTGAAGGGAAAAGGAGTGTGTTTTAGCTGTGGACAAGAGGGACACATCTCTCCAAATTGTCCAAGTCCAAAGAAGATACCAGGTTGTTTTTCATGTGGATCACTAGAACATCAAATTCGTAACTGTCCAAAGAAGAATGCAGAAAGAGGAAGCGACAATAGAGGAAACAGTAGTGGAACACTGGCGATCAAAGGACCTGCTCAGCCGGGAAGATCGACAGGGCGCACGTTCAACATGACGTTGCAAGATGCAGTAGCTGCCCAGGAGGTGGTGAAAGGTAATGATTTAGTTAAGTAAATGAATTACGCGAAAAATATTAGATAGATATAGCTGTGAATGGTTTTCTTTTATAGATCTCAAGTCACAAATTAGTATATGAAACACAAATTAATATTGTGTTGATATAAATGAATTGATGATAAAACTTTAAAAGATATTAGAGAGTAAGAAAGCGGTGATTCCGAGGACGGAATCCTTATAAGGAGGGGAGAATGTGAGAACCCAGAATTTCACATAATTCAAATTTTTCGAATAAATTTTTTTTTTAAAAAAGAATGAAAAAAAAGTACTTGAATCATATAAATGTATATGATAATGAAGCTAGATAGTTAATTTATTAACTAAGAAATATACTTAATCATTTTCAAGGAAGAGTAATGAAAGTTATGTAAGAAATTAACATGACTTGAATGTTAGCCTTGATTATTAAATTAAAAGGATTTACAATCCTTAAGTAATTGTATTGATGATTATGTGAGTGTTTATAACTTATTAAGTCAATTACAGCTATCAAGTTAATACACTAGAGGGATATGTTATGACATATGTGAGTTATGTACGTGATTGAGTAAATATGTATTATATAATGTGTATACATTTATTTTGTAAAGAGATGACGAATAAAGTTATGTAACCTAATACATTTATTAGGTATGATAATTAAATAACCTAACGTGTTATAATTTAAGAGAATGATAGTATTTAAAAACATATACTAATCCTAAGAGATTTACTTGATGCATCTCAATTAATTAATCTTATAACCTAAAGAATAGCTAGTCTAATTGGGTTATGAAATTAAAAATATATGAGTAAGAAATTAGCTTGCTAATGGGTGTAATGGAACCCTAATTAAATATTGGGGAATGAATAAAAATTACTAAGTATAGAACTATATTGATTTGCAAGTCCATAGAATTAAAATTTCTAGCCCAAAGAATTAAAGAAGTGGCCCAACCTTTAGCCCAAGTGGGAGGGGACATATTGGACATTAAGTAAGTTAATTAAAGCATAAAATGAAAACAACTTTGGGCAATAGAAAGGCCACTTGGCCGAAATTTAGAGAGGAGAGAAAGGGGGGAAGAATGTAATGATGACTTACTTTAGTAAGTGGACAACTTATAACAAGTGTCCAAGTTCCATTCAACCAACACATTAAGCATTAAGTGTAAGAAACATCTAGGAGATGACTAAGAGAGAAAAGGGGAGAAGTATTGGGCAAATAATATACTTACATATCTTATATCTATACTTACTTTTCCAACAAATCAAAATCTAAGTCTTATCTTTTTCTTTTCATCTTATTATCTAGCAAAAGCAAAGAAAGAGAGAGACTAGAGAAGAGAAAGAGAAAGCTTAAGGAATTTTGGCTATAGAGAGAGAGAGGAGAGAGGGAGAGTTTTAGAAAGCTTCATAGTTCCTAATCAAGGTTTAGGAAGAAAGAGAAGAAGGAAAGGCTAAGGTATAACCAAATTTCTACTTATATAGTATAATTTCTTTTTAGTTTGATTTGATTTTTATATAATTTGAAGTTTTGATCTTGAGGTTTAAAACCTTAGATCTAGGTGTATATAAGTGTTTCATGTTTAGATCTAACCTTTTTGAGGATCAAAAGTTAAATCTAAAGTATGAGATAGAAACTAGAATTTTCAAAATGTAGAGAACCTAATTTTTATTAGCCTTTATGGTGTTTAACTTTGTGTTTGATGCTTGATTGATGAAATAGATCATGTATTATGGTAGATTCATGGGTATATGAAGTATGAGTAGGTAGTATGATGAGGTATGTTGGTTATTATGTGAGGGCATAGAAGTTTTCTTTGAAACCACAAAGGATGGAAAGTCAGATTTTTGTAAAAACGAAACATGAAATTCAAATGACCATATCTCCTATTATATTTTGAATTTTTTAGTGTGGTCAAGTCCTAGAGTTAGATCTATAAGTTTTCTAACATCTCCAAGTGGAATCACTAAAAAAGGAGTTGTAGATTTCCGTATGGACTAGTTTTACCAAAGGACTCCAAAACTGCAAAACGCCAAAACACTTCTGCCCAAAATTTTAAAAGGGCAATTTCGGCCACTTAATTTGCCAGAAAAATTCCGGCCTTTTAGGACATGAAAATATATGGTATTAAGTACCTCCTGTCCAATAATGAGCGCATTCCAACTTAAAATGACCAAGTTATGACCATTTCAATTTTTGTGATTTTCCGACGAAAATCGCTATAACCGGAGTTCTATAACTCCGATGGCCACGAAATTTAAACTGGAGGCTCACGTTAATACGTATAAGATTATGTCAAGAGATGGGAATTTCCGGAGTTAAGCACGAGGTAGCTAATTTCTTAAGGAATTAACTAAAAGTATTTTTTTGAAAAATACTAAAGGAAGTTGGAAAATTATGGAAAAATACTTTTTGTGTATGAAATATATGTATATGTGTTTGGACAAAGGATAGAAAAATAATAAGTTGATTTGGTATTTTCGTGAAAAGGATATGGAATCCAGCTTGCTGGATTGAAAAATCTGATGAATCCAACTTGCTGGATTGAAAACAAGTTTACTGAATTGAAAATATATTGAATCCAGCTCGCTGGATTGTAATCTAGTTGATGAATTTGGAATTCAGGTTGCTGGATTTGGAATCCAGTCTGCTGAATTGGTAATTTGATTGTTAGATTTAGCATCCAGGTTGCTAGATTAGTATGTGACTTATTAGATGTTAAAGAATAACTTATGAAATGAAAAAGTAAGTGTTAAATCATAATGTATATGATATATAGATTAAAGAATTAGCAAAGGATGATAATAATACTAATATTGTAAGGAGTTATTTAATATTTAATTATGTGATTAAGTGTTAGATAATTGATTGAAAAAAGTAATTGTACTATGATACAAAATATGATATGCTGATTAAAAGATCAATCTTATTAATGATAGGTATTACAAAAGAAGTTAACTTAAATTGCGTAGCAGTAGTCAACGAATCAAGCAAGTTTCCTAACTCAACTTGAGTTACTATTTTTCAAGCATGGTAGTGAATAATTATTGATAGTTATTCACATCTATAATGATTATTGTAATTCGCACGTAGTGCAATTGATTCTTGTTCTATTATTTGAACTATTTATAAATCATGTCTCAGCTAATTGTTTTAGCAAGACTAATATTTGTTAAAGCTTGAAATGTTCTATTTATTATGAACTGAATTGTTATTGGAAGATCTATGCCATTGGTTTCGGCTATATTAGTATTGTTATTAATTATTGAAATCATAGTATTTCTTTGAAAGTAATCCAAACCATATTGTTGTGGTACGGACTCGTGATGTAAGACTGAGATGAACAAATTTTAATGTCGTAAATCGACCTATGCGCTATTATTGAGTATTATGCATAATATAGGGTACAAAGGAGTTAGCCGCTCCAGGTACTTGCAGAAGAGTATAGTTTAGTTTTTATAACTAATTTATATTCTTGTGGTAGTTTAGTTTTAATAACTAAATGATTCCTCTAGTAGTTCATGATCCTTTTGTGATCACTCAGCATGAAATCTGGGTATATCCCACTTTATTGAGTAATGTTGCAGTATTGTTAATTCTTATTATTCAATTGAATATTATTGAATCTTTGAAAGAATTTTACTCTTTCATCTTTGATATGTTATTCAGTATGAAATGGGAGAAAGTTTTATTATTGAGATTGAATTATTATTCAGCTACTTCGAAATCTTTTGATTATTGTTGAAGTTCTAAAGAAGCTAGACCCTTCTATTCATGATATATATATATATATATATATATATATATATATATATATATATATATCATCTATTGTATATTTTAACTTGCTGGGCAAACTCGTTGCTCACCCTTGCTTAAATAAAATATTTCAGCTAATACCGAAGTAGCAGAAGGTTCTAACAGGGACAAAGGCAAAGGCAAGGTTCAGGAGTAGTTAGTATCAACTTTTAATGGTTATGTTTTATTATGTAATTATTTATGTAAACTTTTTGGTTATATAAGGGTATGTAAATTATGTCAAGGTTAGTTAACCTGGGATATTGCTATAAGTTGTATTAAGGAATATTATGCACGATGTTTTCATTAATGAATGAGTAGTTAGATGTGATATATTTGATAGATCGTGAGCACTAAACATGTGGTTAGGGAACCCAGATTTGGGGGGCGTCACAGATTTTGTGTTATAAGTATGCAAGGTGTGGAATGAAATATGTGAAGAGTATATGACTAAGTTGAATGTTTAAGTATGCACTTAAACTTACATATCAAGCATGAACTCATGTAACTAATGGGCATCCTATACTTATAATACACTATAAGTAGGATTTGAAAGTATTGATTTCTTAACGAGGAAAATCCACGCTTGAGGCAAGTATCTGAATTATCCTTTACATTATGCAAGTATTCTAACTCTTGCTTTACTTTATTCAACGGATATTGTAAGCTTATCTTATTGAATGCAAGTTATCCTACTTATTCGTTCAATTGAGTTAGTATATTTAAAAACTCTTGTGGAAACTATTATTCATGTTGAACGTGGTATTGTTCTTGAATATTATGAAAGGGTCTATGTCATTGATTCGGTTAGACTATACGCATGTTTATAAAACTGTCCAAACCAATTGATTGGTGCGAAAATCTTAAAAACTGAGTTGAACAACCCTTATAGTAAGGGGAGTGTATGTTGTTGGAAACCCCAACACATGAATGGTTTATTAATGTGGTGTTATGCATAACATGAAGTATTGTTGATTTATCGTCTAGAGTACTTGATTTTTGGGTTATTAGTTTAATATTGATAATTCTAGTAGATGTTCAATAGTCCTTAGTGACTGCTCAGTATAAATTGTTTATCCAGTCGGATACATTGATAGTCTTTGAATTGATATATATATATATATATATATATATATATATATATATATATATATATATATATATATGTTGATTTATATTGAATTATAGTTCTTATTCAAAGAATTGTTGATATTCATTGTTCATGATATTATTCTAAAACTCTGAACTATCTTGGAGATGGTACTTCGATATTTCACAACTGTGTTATAAAACTCTTTACCTTTGTTGAATATTACTTGTTGGGAAATTTGTGCTCATTCTTACTTATTTAAAACCTTTTAGTTAAGGCGGAACAAGGAGGTGTCTCTGGGAAAGACAAGGGCAAGGGCAAGGGCAAGGCTACCGACTAGCTTGTCCCTTTTTGTTTAAAGTCTATTATGTTTTATTAAGACTGTTTTCAGACTATATTTAAGCCTAAGTAGGATTATGTAATAAGTCTTTATTCGATATTATTATGTAATCTATTAAGCACTGTAGGTTGCGAGACTTGCGGGAATAATTATAATAAATCATTGTATATTATTCTAAATTAGATCTTTCATTGTGAATGTGTGATTTTAGTTATTATGGTAATACTTTGAGCATGTGACGAACCAAATTCAAGTGACCAAGTGGCGATCCGAATTTGGGGGCTATCACAGGAGATGACCGTGTCATCTTGGAGATAACCCTGAGATACTCAGTCTCAGTCCTGGAAACAACACCGGGAAAGACATCGTCAACCTCAAAAATAACCCCGAGGCATGTAGTTGCAGTTCCGGAGATAACCCCGGAAATGCTTATTTCAAATCCATGCAAACAGCTTCAGAACACTCGATAAAAGCCCTGAGGCAATCATTCCACAAGCCCAGAGATAACCCTGGGAAGTCAGGCACATCTCAGAAACAACCCTGAGGACGGTCAACACCTGCAGCAGTCCAATCTCAAAGATAACCTTGAGCAACGACCGCTAACATAGCTCAAACCAGAGATAACCCCGGTGAAGGGTAGGATCGTTATTTTGCCATCCTAATGCGACAATCGCGTCATCTCAACAACAACATACATTCTACACGGCAATGTCCTACAAGAACCAAGGAGCGCCAATCCCGAGCAACTACTGCACAAGACAACACACCGGATAGAATTTGAAGCTTGAAGACCAAGGGCATGGTCTCATCTTCCTGACTTCGTACAACCTCTAATCCCATGTCATTGTGTAGCTCTCGACAATAGCATGCCGAAAAAGGTCTTATAAACCTCAATCAGATGCCCGGATTGAAGTTCTGGAAGTTCAAACGGACATCACATTGCACGCGTGCACGTACTTCGAGACGACAGGACCTGCGGAACCCGGGGCACCCCGGGCAGCCGCCGGTGCATCTACGGCAGCCTCAGGTGCATCTACTATTGCCGCAGGTACACCTGCGGCTCCCCCCTCTATAAATAGAGTGCTTGGGGAAGCCATTTTGCATAGAAAAAAAAGCGAGGAAGCCCTGTCCAATTTGCTCTGTTCACACTATAAATTGAGTGCTTTCTCATTTTAAACACTTGTGAGCTCATATATTGTTATATTTTTACCAGCAGGAGCTGAGTGTTCATCCCTCTAAATCTATTGAAGTCTTCGTTAGTAGTCCACTGTAAGCCTTCTTACATATTTTAAAGCCTTTCTCCACTACTGTGCACACACAGTTCTCCACGTTGAGCCTGGATTTTACATCCGGAGCGTTTATTTCCTTATATATATATATATATATATATATATATATATATATATATATATATATATAGCGACAAATCGCTGAAATGATAAACCAAGCCGGGATCGATATATATCATGTGAGTTTACCGCTTTTAGTATGGCCTAGAGTTTACTTCGTGGCCTGTTACTGCTTTATTTATATTTCGTCCCGTCTGGAGTTTACTTCATGATGGTTGATCGTTTTTACAACTTTATTTATATTTTGTCCCACCTAGAGTTTACTTCAAGGCGGTTGATCATTTTATTGCTTTATTTATATTTTCAATCCCCTATAGAGGTGCTTCGTGGTGGTTGATTGATTTTTATTGCTTTATTTATACTTCCAATCCCCCATGGAGGTGCTTCGTGATGGTTGATAGGTTTTTTTATTGCTTTATTTACATTTGCAATCCCCCATGGAGGTGTTTCGTAGTAGTTGATTGTTTGCACACACACACACACAAACACACACACACACACACACACACACACACACACACACACACACATATATATATATATATATATATATATATATATACCGCTTTTATATATTTACATTTTTGATCCCCCATGGATGTGTACAAATCCATTTTTTTACTGCACTGCAATATATCTATCAGTGATATTAGTGCTTCGCACATGCCATAATTTTCAATAACGGTGAGACACGTTGTATGTGAATGTATGTTGTGTGGTTCCTCCATCAGGAAGTTATCCTGTCAGTGTTTGATTACTGGACTTGTAGGAGACTAATTCCAAAGAGGCTCAGGAAAGGTACCACCCAAATTCGCTCTAGTTGAAAGACCAGATTAACTTGTCGTCGATTAAATTGCGATGATTTGGGAACCTTCATGCCAAAAACCCGCGAGAGTAGCCAAAGATAGCAACGTATAGTAGTTATAATGTAAACTTTAATCTACATCCTATTACTCTTCATATTAATCAATACACAATGTTCAATTTGATTGTGTTAACTTTAAACTTATAACTCACTATATTTCTTCTAAGTCAAACTCGAAGTTCATTCAAGTGCTTAAGTCTTGCTAGGACTACTTATTAGTTTTATATTAAATTCATTCCATATCTTATAATATTCATTTCAATTGAATTGAAACACTTTTTAAGTTCTTTAACACTTGGCACGGCGTTTTGACGTTCATTCGTCACACGCCCGATTCGTCTCTCTTGTGTGTGCTTAGTATGCTTATAAAACTTATCTAATACATCATTTATTAATGTTAAGTATCATTATATTTACTAATATTCATGTTTTATAACTTAGGACCACATCTTTTATCGTCAGGAGCACTACATTTGCATATGTGCATTCCTGACGCCCTTCGATTGCCTCTTAATACATATCAGTCCCACAAATGACCATTTTGACCCCTGTTCCCGACCTCAAATTGAAATAATTAAAGAACGAAAGTTGTAGGTCTATTCTTCGTCGTTCTGGATCATCTTGAATCACCTCAATCGAAGTTCGTAAGAAAAAGGTATGGTCGTTTTACCAAAATAGGTCAAAGCAATCACAGTTAGCCCACACTGGGCGTGCCCGCGCCACTTTCAGTGCGCCCGTGCCACCTCCCAACCCCAGTTGCGCGCCCGCGGCCACATGCGACGAGCCCGCGTGAGGCTTCTCATAGATTACATATTTTTTGACGTAACTTTCTCATTTTAAGTCCGAATTAGTTGGTTTTTGATTTGTTGGACTCGTTAAACTCTTAGCTACTCATCTAGAGAATAATTATAACACTTCAAACATATTAACAAATCATTTTAAGGGTTCCAATTCAGTGTTCATTCTATATTTTTATGTTTTAAACACATTTAGCGAATTCAATCGCCACGACTTCGTTTCTTAACCAATTGACATGATTCAAACTACGCCGCTTTCGTTTCTTCACATACTAACATAATTCAATACCAATTTACAGGATATAACACATATTAGACATAAAATTTCGTACTTTCTTAAGCCATTTTTCACAAACATACACTGTTATTTACTTTTCTCCCTACAAACCCAAATTTCATGAATTTGATACTCAAACAACACTCACATGTGATGATTAACAGAGTATAAACCTTACATACATGTATATGTGTCAATCCAACACAATTATCAATAGAAATTCCAAACATAAGAGTTAAAATTGAAGTAAGTTATACCTTATTCCTTGATTGTTGACTAGCAAAAGATGATGACTAGGTTTAGAATTCCTCTCCTTGACAATCATAGAGAATCCAATTCACCATGTTTCCTCTCTTGCCCTCTCTCCAAACTCTCTGTGTTTTCTTCTTCTCACCAAACCCTCTCTGAACTTAGCCTTAAAAATTTAGACGCGTAGAAAATAAACTGATATGGCCATCCTCCCACGTACTCTTTCAGTTACACAATAATACGTCTTCATCAGTTAAATTGGACCAAAGGCCACAAGGCCTTGTTTGGCCACACACAAATTCTCCCAAACTGGATTATTTTAATAATATTATATTATATAGTTTCATGTATCACACCTTTAGTTAATTTAAATAACTTATAAAAATAATTATTATAATCTTATTATAATTAGTAAATAATTACATGTATCTAATTTAATTAATAAATTAGACTTAAACATTACTTCATTTAATATACTTATTTTCTTTCATATTAAACAACTCATTTAATTTAATTAATTCATTAAATTAAATCTCAAAGAATAAAATTTACCTTTGCTTTAATTTAATTATCATACACACGTAATTAAATTATTATACCACAATTTCATAAATTATTTATTTTTCTCAATAAGTAAATTATTTAAAATATGTATTTAATTCAATAAATATTTAAAATAATTACCAAATTCATTTAATTTCTTCAATAGTTGACTTAACTATTAAACCTCACTTTCCTAATATATATATATATATATATATATATATATATATATATATATATATATATATATTCACTCCAGATCACATATTTCAAAATATATAGCACGTATATATACATATTCAAACTCAAAACATCTCATAATAAGAATTTTAATTATTAAATTCCTATTTTAATAACTTATAAAAATTCGGGTTGTCACATCATTCCCTCCTTACAAGGATTCTGTCTTCGGAATCACAACTCAAACAATTCATTCATCACATTCTTCCCTCCTTATAAGAATTCCGTCCTCGGAATCACCGAAACCCTACCTTACTCAGGTTTTCACCAAATCTCTTTTCAAATTTTGTCATCGAATATCTTCAACACATTACCTTAATATAAGTTTTATATTTCCTACTACATTCATTTTTTCATTTTTTTCAACAAATTCTAGGTTTTATTTCATAACATTTACTTAGACTCAACTATATTTGAGTATTACATATTCTTTAACCAATTCATTTCCTTTTCTAAGGATTGTTATCATAAACACTCGGGATATTACATTCACCCATTCTATTAAGAATTTCATCCTCGAAATTTTATTTATTAACCCTCATTCATTCAATCTATCAAAATAGATTTTACATTAATACTTTATTCATTCATTGGGTTCTATAACCACTTTCTTTCCACAAAGATCTTTCTACAATTATTATCCTTTCTATTAAAAGTTTTACATTATTCTTTGATAACTCATCTCCTTCTCATTTCAAAATTTCTTTTCTTACTTATTTAATATATTTATCATTTAGTGTCGCATTTTACGACTTACTTCTTTCTAAGGAATACTCCCCATTTCACTTCCATCTTGCAGAATAACAAGAATCTTCCACAATTGCTCAATAATTAGGGAGCGATTTGAATAACAGAAATTTACTAGATTATCCAATCATGCTGAGGGGTCACATGACCATGAACTCATCTCTAGGTTTAATAGTGCTTCACCCCCGATTCTTCACACATTAAACCCTATTAACAGAATGTTTATCAATCGCAAAGACTGAAAACGCCCTCTGTAAGTACTCTAGGTGATCAGCCTGTCGTACAACTACATCGTGCACAACATATTACATCTTAACATCGTAACGACTATATGCGTTACTTTCAGAACCATTATCTTCGATAACATGTCCACTTTTACAGGGTTGTTCACCTCAGCTTCTTAACATTTGAATCCACACCAAAATAATTTGGTTTGGCATAACTTCTCAAGAAACGCTTGAATTTCATAAACATTTTTCAATATTCGTCTAGCTGAATCAAATAACATAGACTTCTACAACAATTCGGACATCAATCAATCAATATATATATATATATATATATATATATATATATATATATATATTCTCATATCTTAAAGAAATCCAAAAAAAAATCTTTTTATGACGTCATGATACCGCACCGTATTTACAATCCGTTTGAGTATTTCGTCATTTGGTGATTTTATCATACTACATCATACTATAGTGGGTTGACAATCCTTAGATCACATCCAACACTAAGTAATACTGCATTGATGACTCCATCGTTTTTTTATCATCTTTGCACCAGGTTCCATGTTGCATTGATGATATAAAAATACATTTTGATATATTTCAATTCATTTTTGTTTAGCCGAATAAATTAGCATAGACATACGAATAACGGTATTATTTTTAAAACTCATTGGTTCCATCATTTGATCCAATATTTTTTTAAGAAAATAGAAGTGCAAACATCAGCACGAAGTCAATAAATTTCGAAAGTCTAGCATAGCTATTAGATTTAGAAAACCTATGTCTCCACCACAACTTCACTTTCTATAATGATCCATTGCTTAATCAGTCTAATTACTCCTATCATCCTCAATACTCCATTCACACTTATCTATACCCCAGTTCATCAAACTTACCACACTTTGGAAGTTCAAGAACTTACCACAATAATATGAGTTTAAGAACTTATCCTAGTCAGACCATAGGCGTCCATTCGCTGAGGGGTTCAAAAACATACCATATTATTATGAGTCACAAACTTACCATATGCATTAGTTTTAAGAATTCGCACCTAACCCTAATAATATCTAACTAATTTTAATAGTTTCTAACTATCAAATATACACATGAGAAAAGAATCACCTTTTCGCCACATATACATTGATAGAGCGACACCAACATTCCAATGATTATCAATGTGATAAACTGAGTGCAAGCACAAAACCCTCGCCCATACAAAGGTTTGTACAACTCAGCCCCCACATGAGTCCTCAATTGAAATCCCACCTAACCATATCTTGCTTATAACTTGCTTTTTGCTCGATACGAATTCCTCGTATCACATTATCTATAACTCCTCATGAGTTTATCTTGTACTATTTCATAGTATATCATCTTCATAGCATCAAGCTACAATTATTCAAACATTACATACCATCTAAATTTTATAACTTAAACAGATCACGTCGTGATCTTATTCTATAATCATCTTCCTTAAAATTCTTTTCTTAACTCGTGATCGTTTTGTTTTACGATCATCTTTCTTTCCTTTTTCATCATTTACAATTAGACCAAAGGCCACAAGCCCTTGTTTGGCCACACACAAATTCCCCCAAACTGGAATATTTTAATAATATTTTATTATAGAATTTCATGGGTCACACCTTTAGTTAATTTAAATAACTTATAATAATAATAATTAATAATAATTATAATCTTATTATAATTATACTTATAATTAGTAAATAATTACATGTATCTAATTTAATTAATTAACTAGACTTAAACATTACTTCATTTAATATACGTATTTTCTATCATATTAAACAACTCATTTAATTTAATTAATTAATTAAATTAAATCTTCAAAGAATAAAATTTACCTTTGCTTTAATTTAATTATTATACACACGTAACTAAATTATTATACCACAATTTCATAAATTATTTATTTTTCTCAATAAGTAAATTATATATATATATATATATATATATATATATATATATATATATATATATATTCAAACTCAAAACATCTCATAATAAGAATTTTAATTATTAAATTCCTATTTTAATAACTTTTAAAAATTCGGGTTGTCACATTTCAAAATTACTCGTAAAGTCAATTACTTGTAATTTCATTCCATATTCATCTCCGTGTAATAAGAAATATGAAGAAATATCTGCGCATGCATATTAACATGCTATCTTGTATTACAAACAGCTAACATCCGTTTTGCAGGATAATAATCCTAAAACGGATACATCATATAACATGTAAACATCTTATACATTCCCTAAAAACTAAACTACGTCAGTTTTTCGAAGGGGAAACAATCGGACCCATTACCCGTTCAAAGTCCAAAAAGGCCAAGAGCCTATAGCCAATTATGTCTTCATTTGATCAGGCTAATCTTAATCCTGTCACTCGCGAAGAATTTGACGAATTAAGTAAACAAATAACAGATTTGGATGTTCTACTTAAAGAACTACACCAGTCTACTCAGGGTACAAGGATACCCATACATGATGAATCATCTGCACAAGGAGGAACCCAAGGTTTGGATAAAGCCATTGCAGTACCTGAGCTCCAGTTAGATACAACCAACAAAATTCATGATACCACCCATCTCAAAGAAGATCTAGACACCGATGATATCAGAAAGAAAGTCCTTCAGATGGAAGAGACCATCCGTTCTATCAAAGGGATTGGAGCACATGGGAGTGTTTCATATGCAGACCTTTGTATATTCCCTGGTATTCATTATCCAGAGAAGTTCAAGACTCCTGACTTTGAAAAGTATGACAGGTTAGGAGATCCTTACACACAGTTGAAGATATTCATTGGAGAACTCGGATCTTATGCCAAAGACGAGAAGCTCAGGATGCAGCTCTTCCCAAAAAGTCTGACTGGAGAACCCCGATCATGGTATACAAGATTAGAGAATTCAAAGATCCGTAGTTGGGAAGAGCTAGCTCATGCCTTCCTCACTCAATACAACTTCCAGTCTCAGATGGCCCCTGACCGGTACCAAATTACTAATGTTAGGAAATAAACCAATGAATCTTTTAGAGAATATGCTCAAAGGTGGAGGCGCCTTGCTGCTCAAGTTGTTCCCTCTATGAATGAGGCAGAAATGGTGATGACCTTTATAGACATACAAGAAGCTCCTTTCTATAAGAGGGTGTTAGCCGGTATTGGAAAACCATTCTCTAAAATGATCAAACATGGGGAGATGGCTGAGATGGGATTGAAGTCAGGAAAAATTCAAGACCTAAACGCCCTTAAAGCTGTTGCTGAGAACATCCAGTCCAGAAAATATAGAAACAAAGCCCGGAGGGTCCATTGAAAAGAAATAGGAGGATGTTTCCTTGATCTTACAAGGTCAGAAGGACAGTCAGAATATGCCTATCCATAGGAGAAATTACACTCCCTTTAAAGCACATTCTTCAAACTCTCCAATACCTAAGGGGGAAGAAGTCAAACGCCCTCGAGTGTTCACACCCCTAGGGGACTCACTCGAGAACATTCTCAATCTTCTGACCACTCAGAAGTAAATTACACATCTTCTACCACCAGCCAACCCGAATGGGAGGGGTTTCAATACTACTCAGAAGTGTGCTTATCATGTCGGGGCACCAAGACATGATACTCAGGATTGCTGGGTCTTGAAACACAAGATCCAGGATTTAATAGACAGCGATGAGATCGTGGTCACCAAACTCGATCAACCCCATGTGCAAGACAACCCTCTTCCTCAACACAATGAAGAAGAGGTTAATATGATTAATTGGAGCAGTGGACAGAGTTCCAATTTCAATAGTGGATCTTCCCAGACTAGCAAGGATAATGCTGATAAGTAGGACTATGCAAAGTTCTAGTTTATAATGGAACGAAAAATGAATGCTCTGCGTAAGCAACTTAACCAATTGGCAGAACTGGTGGTCCATTAGCATCAAGTCACACGCCAATTATTTAGTCAGGAGCATGTCAATCTCCTTCCTCTTCTTACCAACACTCCACTGCGCGCTCCAAAAAAGGAAACATTGGAGGATAAGATTGCAAAAAGAGTAAATGCCAAAGTTCGTCGGAATTTTGCCAACAAAAGGGAATTTACATACCTAGGCCAACCGATGGAAGAAATATTGCAGATGCTGATAAATGAAGGAACAATCACAGCTCTGCTACCTCCAATCAGCCTGCATTCAAGATGGTTTGATTTCAATGGGGTGTGTCAATATCACTCCCAATCTCGCGGTCACAGCACAGAAGAATGTTGGGCACTCCGCCACCTTATTCAGAATTTAATCGATAGTTATGTCTTGCAGATGGCAGACGATGATGTTGTAATACTGGAGAGTGAGGACATGTTTCCTACAGTGGAAGGTAGTCGTAGCAGTTATATCTGGTGAGACAAATGCAGCTATTCCCTCACATATAATCCAACCAATTCAACTCAAAGGAGTTGACAATCCTTTGAAAATCGCTGCGCTAGAGCCATTTATCTTGATAGTTAGGCCACAATATCCTGTTGTCAGCCTACAGAAAGTTCCATGGAATTATGGATGGGTTGAAGGATCCACATCGCATATAACTGCTACAGTGTCGAAAGATAATACACTGTATCTCCCCCAACGGGTGATGAAGCCTACCATCAAGTCAAAAGGGAAGATTCTCATGGAGAAAATGGAAGAATTTCTCCGTTCTATGGGCCACCATGAAGCCAATGTGGTTTTAAGCTTAAGAGAAGCTCCACATCAAATTTCCATACTAGACTTAGTGTTCTCGTCTGAAGATCACATGAAGGTCTTGCTCAGGGTTCTGGAAGAAGCCCAACTACCTAAGTCAATAGATGTTGAGAAATTTCAGCATCTGGTGGATCACATTTTCAACAACAACGTGATATCTTTTACTGATGACAATATACCTCCCGAAGGGACCGGTCATTGCAGGTCGTTGCACATTGAGGTTCTATCCTCCGAATATATGGTGGGAGAAGTCTTAATAGATGGAGGTTCATCTCTGAATATCTGTCCTTATGCTACTCTGGTGAAGATGAACATCAATCTCAATCGGATCCGAAGCAGCCATGCGGTTATTAAAGCTTTCGACGGATCCCGACAAAACTCTATCAGAGAGATTGAACTGCCAGTGGAGATTGGTCCACATACATTCTGCGTGTCTTTTCACGTTCTCAAAATAGATACAGGATACAACCTGCTTCTGGGAAGACCGTGGATTCATATAGCGGGGGCAGTGCCCTCCACCCTTCATTAGCAACTTAAGTACATTATCAACAATAGCCTAGTCGCTGTCAATGCTGGGCCGAAATGTCCTAAACAAGGTGGCATACCACTTATCAGGTTCAATTCAGAAGTTGAGCCGGTCAATTTTCATGCCCTGGAGGTGAGCAACACTCACTACCACCCTGTTGGGGCGCCACCTCTCATACCCCAGATTTCTGCCAAAGTAATGTCGGCCACTCAAGAAATGATGTCATTGGGTTATCAACCTGGACAAGGGTTGGGCAAAGACAATCAGGCCATCAAGAGCCCAATTCAATGTCCCACTCAAACAGGGACAGCAGGACTAGGCTATACTACCAGTTCCAGTCACAAGAATCCTCATATGCACAAACAGATTCCTTCAGCTTTAGCCACACGACGATTATATCCACCTACAGTTCATGAGCCTTTACGGTCTCCGGTAAAGGTGTAGGCCCATGTAATGGCCATGTTATTTCCCAAACTGATACCGGTAAAGGGAAAAGAAGTCATAGTTCCAAATCCAAAAGTGGAAAAAGAGGAACGAAGACGTAAATAGGACATCGCTAGGATGATGTCAAACATACACATCATTGTCCATGATGAACATACAAATAGATACACCCCAGACGATGATTGCCCAGACGTAAAGGTCATCATTTGGGAGAAGGAGGACGATGACAACCCCTCCATCACTGTAGTCCATCAGGACTTCACCCTTGACAATTGGAACAACACTCCTTCTATTGGTCAACAAGGGTAAAACGGGCAGAAACTCCTTCTGCCCTGTAGATAATAATAACTGCTTACTTTTCTATATAGTATTAGCAGTTGTTTTGTCAGTACATGCTAACACTTTGCATGATTGAACAGTTTCATATATATTAAGTGAAAGCATATTTTGTTTCAGGACTCTGAATTTAGATATGTATATACTTGCTGATAAGGTACCTTTTCTCCACAAGGTTTGTAACTTTGATGAAAAGTTGGGCTCAGACTTGATGAAAATACAAGAGAACATTGAGATACCTTAGGAGATCAAAGAATGGGTCATAGACAAACATAAACCCACCCTTGATCAGACCACTTCGTTCAATCTCGGAACCTTAAAAAGCCCTAAGCTAATCCAGATTGGTACAGACCTCACTCCAAACCAGAGGAATGATATGGTTACACTATTAACCTAATTCCAAGATGTGTTTGCATGGTCTCATGAAGACATGGTGGGTTTGTCCACTGACATTGTTATTCATCACCTCCCCATCAAAGAGGGATCCAAGCCAGTCAGGCAGAAGCTCAGGCGATTAAAACCTGAGTGGAGTTTAAAGGTTAAACAAGAAATTGTTAAATAATTTCAATTAGACATCATCATTGTGTCTACATACCCTGAATGGCTATCAAACATAGTCCCCGTGTCTAAACCAGGAGGAAAGGTGCGAGTTTGCGTGGATTATCGGGATCTAAATAAAGCTTACCTTAAAGATAGCTTAACCGTGCCTTTTATCCACATTCTCAATGATAATACGGCTTAATAAAACTTGTACTCCTTTGCTGATTGCTTCGCAGGGTACCATCAAATCATGGTTGCTGAGGAAGATCGTGAGAAAACTGCATTCATCACGCCTTGGGGAACCTTTTGCTATAGACGGTTGTCATTCAGTCTCATCAATGCCGGAGCTACCTACCAGGGAGCCATGATGGCTCTTTTCCACGATTTAATGCATAAAGAGATAGAGATCTACATGGATGACATCATTGTCAAATCCCGGAAGGAGGAAGACCACCTATACCATCTCCAAAAGCTCTTCAACAGGTTGCGTAAGTACAACTTGAAGTTGAATCCAGCTAAGTGCGCCTTTGGCGTTAAATCAGGCAAGTTGCTAGGATTCTTAGTCAGCCACAAGGGGATTGAGCTGGATCCCACCAAAATCCAGGCCATCACGAAAATGCCCATCCCTCAGACAGATAAGGAAATACGGGGATTTTTGGAAAGAATCAACTTCATTAGCAGGTTCATCTCCCAACTTACAACAACTTGTGGGCCTATTTTCAAGTTGTTAAGGAAGAACTCCTCCATGAAATGGAATGATGAGTGCAAGAAGGCCTTCCTTACAATCAAAGAGCAGCTTGTCAGAGCTCCTATTTTAGTACCACCCAGGGATGATTTTCCCCTGTTCATGTACCTGTCCATAAGTAACAATGTCATGGGCTGCATGCTGGGATAGAAAGATGATAGAGGTCAAGAGCGAGCCATCTACTACCTTAGCAAAAGATTCAGCAGCAGTGAACACAAGTACACTTTGATTTAGAAAACTTGTTGTGTCTTAGCATGGGCTTCCATGAGGTTACAACATTACCTCCATCTCATATTCTGCGTGGATCATCTCAAGTACGTGTTCAGTAAACCCATGTTGAATTGTAGGCCGTCTAGATGGCAGTTGATCCTACAACAGTTTGACATAGTCTACGTGACGCAAAAGTCCATTAAAGGTTAAGGAATTGCAGATTAACTAGTCGTCGCACCTTCAGGGGATTTCAAACCTTTGGAAACATACTTCCCCGATGAAGGGGTAATGGCAATTCAGCAACACCAATAGTACGATGCACGCCAAACATGGAAGATGTATTTTGATGGAGCTGTAAATATGGAAGGTTCTGGGGCTGGAGCAGTTCTAGTATCCGTTACCGGGGAGCAGCATCCCGTCGCCGTCAAATTATAGTTTGCCAACACCAACAATACAGCTGAGTATGAAGGCCATATCATGGGGCTAAAACTTGCCCAATCAATGGGTATTAGACGGTTAACTGTCTTTGGAGATTTCGAGTTGGTAATCAGACAAACCACCAGAATCTATCACACCAAAGGTCTACACTTGCTGCCTTACCATAGGCAGGTTCTATAGATGGCTTCAGAGTTTGAAGAAATATCCTTCCTCCACATTCCTTGGAACATAAATGATTTTGCGGATGCATTAGCAACCTTGGCCTCCTTGATCAACATACACGACAAGGAAGACATGCCAACCCTCACAGTTGCCCAACAAAAGGCTCCAGCCCATGAGAAATACATTGGAGAAGTATCGAATGAGCTGCCTCCCATCCAACACCCTTGGTATCAGCATATCAAGGAGTACTTGCAAGATGGATCTACACTCGCTGAGGCAAGCCCGACTGAAAGAAGGCGGATTCATCGACTGGCTATAAAATTCTACCTGAGCGGGGATGCACTCTACAAAAGAGATGCAGGATTAGGTCTCCTAAGATTTCTGGACAGGGACCAAGCTCAGAGGCTCATGGATGAGATCCATGGTGGAGTATGTGGACCACACATGAGCGGCCCTCTACTTGTAAAGAAAATCCTCAGAACAGGGCATTACTGGCTCTCTCTCAAAGCTAACTGTGAGGACCACGTAAGGAGATGTTATCAGTGCCAAATTCATGGGAATACTATCCACGCCCCTCTAAGGGAGCTCCACAATATGAGTTCGCCTTGGCCCTTCTCAATGTAGGAAATAAATGTGATCGGGCCCATCGAGCCCAAAGCCAGTAATGGACATCGATTTATCTTCACCATGATCGACTACTTCACTAAGTGGGTAGAAGCAGCCTCCTTCCCTGGCTTACCAAAGAAGTTATTATTACTTTCATCAGAAATAATGTCATCTGTCGATATGGACAACCAGAGGTAATTGTATCCGACAATGCTAAGAACCTCAATAACAAAATGATGGAGGAGTTGTGCAGCAAATTCCACATCAACCATCTCAACTCTGTCATCTATCGTCCAAAGATGAATGGTGTTGTTGAAGCGGCTAACAAAAACATCAAAAAGATCATGCAGAAGATGTCCGCCAACCACAAAGGATGGCCTGACCTATTGCCTCTGACTCTGTTACCCTACAGAACATCAATGCGCACTTCCACTGAGGCAACCCCCTATGCGTTAACCTATAGGATGGAAGTTGTGCTCCCCATAGAAGTGGAATGGAATCCCTCTGAGTGTTGATAGACGCTCAGTTGGATGAAGACCAATGGGTACAAGATAGGTATCACCAATTGTCTCTAATAGATGAAAGGGATGCCGCTGCTATCTTCCACGGTCAATTATATCAACAAAGGATCGCTAGGTCCTACAACAGAAAAGTTCGGCGACGGCAGTTTAAACAACATGACTTGGTTTTGAAGAAGATCATTGACAACTAAGATCAATCTATGGGAAAATTCGCCCCAAACTGGGAAGGCCCGTTTATTGTCAAGGAGGTATTGACAGGAGGTGCTCTCAGATTACAGGAAATGGATGGCGATGAATTTCTACAGCTTATCAACTCGGACGCCGTGAAACGGTACTATGTCTGAGGTTACCATCGAGCAAACAGCTTGGTTTTGGATCATCAGATCCCCAGTCATTTCAGGTTTTTAACCCTTCACTACATACAACTTTTCTTCACACTCATCTGCCCCATTAGGGACAAACACACTTTTCTTACTAGCAGCCTAGTTCTAAATCGCCGTATCCTTTTCTCTTCATTTGGTTTTGAACCCTTACTCAATTTCGGTTATCCCACTAGGGATTGAACCTTTCATACCTACAGTTTTACCCCACTAGGGATAAGACTTGTTCATATCTGCAGTTTATCCTATGCATAGGATTAAACTTTTTTTCCCGCAGTTTGTCCTGAAGGCGGGACTAAACTTTTCATTGGCTGTAAATCGTCTTGAACATGGGGCGAACTACACCAACCTGATCTCCTTGATATACAGGAGTACGTAGGCAACCATATTTTATATGGCCTGGTCGCAATAAAACAAAAACAACAAAAACATTTCTACACCCTTTTCCTTACAAAAACAAAAACAACAAAAATATTCCTACACCCTTTCTACCACATACAGCTTTGAACCTATTAGACCAGGTTCAAACTGCGCAGACCTGATCTCCTCTTCAATAGGAGTACATAGGCAGCCATTCATGGTTCGGTCTAACCCCCTACCCAAAACACAAACACTTGTCAGCAGTACTGGGATCATCCTTCAATCCACCACATTCATCGGCTTCAGACCAAAGGGATGGAACTACCTGACCTCCCCGTTGTTGGGAGGATCGGTGACCATCTAAGCTATGGTTGTTGCTCAAAGAGAAACACCAATCCATAAGAGGTGGAACTAACTGAGCTCCTCTTAAATAGGAGTACTAATGAGCATCTGTTGTGCGGTCAACCTTAGAGAGGAAAGCCACCTTTCTCTCCATATTTCTAAACAGAAACCAGTTCCAAGACACCAAAAAATGGTAGGGAAAACACACACATCAATGATCTATTTTGAGAGATCCTGAGACATCCTAATGTCCATCCATCAAGGAGGAATTCAGAATATATCTAGATCACAAGCCCTAAAGAAACATGCAAATATCAAGAAAGTAACAAGGCATAACTAAATGGGAAGTGATCAAAAATATATTTTTCCCTGCTATATATAATGATGTTTGATATATAAAATATGAACTGTACATGACAAAATGGCTAAGCTAGTCTGTGCAAAAAAATACAAGCTCATCTACAAATCAGTGTATATGCGAGCTATCAAGCCCAACATGGCATCTCTCTCAGAAGAAGAGGTAACGCTGTGGTTTCCTACACAAGGGTATCTACACGAGCTAACAGATCCACAACCATCTGCATGGTGACTCTATGCTCATCAATGTACGTACATATCTTTGCGATCATGCCACTTGTAAGGGACCTCACTATGGTACTATCTGTGACGGCAACATCTTGGGTAGATATGGTGACATCCCTCTTGACTATCACGGCATCTCTGGCTGATCTGGCCTCATCCCGCTCTACAACAGCGGCATCTCTACGAACTAATGCCTCGTCTCTCTCTAATAGAACGACATCTTTCCCATTAAGGGATGTCAACATCAGGGCTCTAGCCTGATCTCTCTCAAAGGTCATCAGATGAAGACTCTGCTTAAAGTATTGTGCTAAATGCTGGATCACGACAGTGCTAGTACTGGGAGAATCTAAAAGAGCTCCTGGCAATCCAGGGAATAGGTCTTCCTCGATCTGAGAATCAATGTCCTCCATGGGCTCTCCACCATCTGAATCAATACTCGGCACTGTGGATACTACCGCAGCCGATGAAGTCTTTGTCTCCATCCACGCAGAATACTCTGGCAAACAGCCCGGATGGCTAACAGAAAAAGCAGCTATCTCACGCTGATCCCAACAAGCATACACCCGGGATCGGTCCTCTGCTAACAAGTGGCGAGAAGCTAAATGCTGACCTAACGCCCCCTCAAATGGATGAAAATCCTGATACTGGTCAAACTGTGATATCACAGCCTGTGGGTGGTAGGTAGTCATGCCCCTCAAACCAGCCAGAGAGAGATAATCCATGCTAGGAGCGTGAGTAATGAAGCTATAGGGTGAGCTGAGCCCTAAACACGGCAGGATGCCAAATGAATCTCTAATCTAGGCAAAGAAGACTGACCACGACATAGCGTTTGGATACTCCGATGGCTGAAAGGAGTAAGTCATAGCTATATCATGAGTTAAGCAGTACCCGTGTCGGCAGAAAGTGTCAATGGTCTCAAGTGTGACATAAACCACACGTATAACATGACCGAACTGCCTATAAATACCCCTGCCAAGTAGGTGCTGTAAAACGTGGCCGACCGCAACGTCTCTGCCAAGATCATTGGAATGATGCTATGACCCTCCCTGAGAGCTCTCACTGCCCTGATAACACCGATGTCCAGCTCATCCATATATCGTGACATGTACACCTCGCCACTACGCACATCACAAACACATCTACTCTAGCCAAATGCCACTGATCCTCTGGTGTGGTGAAATCCCCAGAATACCGTGTATAGCTGCCCAATGAGCCAAACCTATCTATCAAGAAACGATGGGATAATACATGACTGGATGTAATCTCATCCTCTACTACTCTACGCCGTAACCTGGTGAGGGTCATGAACTGCCATCGCATATCTCCAACAGCCATATGAGCACAAGGTCTGTCTAAGGGCAAAGCCGTCAACCACTCGTACTCCTCCAATGTAGGAGTCAGCTCCTGGGTACCAAATCAGAAAATATGTCTCTCTGGTATCCAATGCTCCAGCATACCCTCTACAAAGCCTACGGGAACCTGAAACATCAGGAGGGTCATAGAATGCTGTAATAACTGATCTATGGTCGCCCTCACTGGGGGTGACATACTATCATACCAGGATCTCAGACAGGATGCCACCAATACTGGTGGGGTGTGATCTATGCGGCTAACTATCGAAGAAGACATCTGTGTGGGTCGTATCATAAGACCATCCAGGGGTCAATACTGAATATCTATGGACATACATACATATGCATAACATGATAAATGTATAATAGATAATAGATGGAGATATAATGTAGGGAATGGAAAACAACACATACAATCCTAAGTACATCATCATCTGCATACATCATCTCTGTACAGATAAAAATATAGGGAAATGGGGCACAGACGCCCTACTACTAACAGAGGCCTATCTAAAAATATAGCGAGAATGGGGCACTATCACCCAATATCTAACAGAGGCCTATCAAAAGAGATAACGAGAATACACATCAGAAGAAGACAATGGTGTTAATATCTACATCATCAATCATGTCCACCTGATATAACTCCTCCTAAGTCACTAGATCTCTATCAACAGGGATGTCAGGCCTATACAAGGGATGATCTGCACTGCAAAAGCCATATGGGTCACCTGAGGGGCCAGCGCTTGAGCTGGAAGGATCAAACTAATCTGCCTATATGTCTGATCCAACTGCCAGGTCAAAAGATCAATCTGTGTCACATGAGTCGGATCTCGGACACAGGACAACCAATCCATCATCATCACGAATCTAGGAACCATATCCCCCATAAACTGAGTGGCGTGGGTCTGGGCTCCAATGGTATGAGGGGACCACCAATGATGGAATGAATCCTGAGTATGTCCCTCTGATAAAGCGTATCCGTCCATACCCATTAATGGGATGTCATCGGTGGGTGACTGCGACACAGGCCAATAATGCCTGATAAGAGGCAAGATCGACACACGAATCTCTCATGTGGTGCTCCTAATAGCACACTTTCCTAAATAGAGCTCCCATCCTCCATCTGTGAAGAGAGTAATCCTACGGGTGGATATCACATGCTCGACACCAGTCGGGAATCCATCCTCGAACCTAATGGTCAAATGTTCCCCAGAATAGGGAACCCAAGTGATGACATCAGCTGTCATCAACTCCAACTATAGCAGACAATGGGTGAAACCCTCCGCTACAGGAACCTTCGCTAATATGGAGTGATGCCATTGCCATCCTCGTGGATAGGTATCTAAACCTAACACGCTCACAGGACGTAAACATGGAAGCCTCTCATAGGCCCAAAACTGACAACACAAAGGCAAAACACCTGTTGCCAGTGAATACTCTTAAACCTGTACATGGGAAATCAAAAGAGAAATACTCACCAGAAGAAATGGGTAAAAACCTAGCCAAGCCTCGGTCAAGCCCTGCGAACGCATGCGCATTCCCCTGAGGAAGTAGGTGAAGGTGTAGGACCCCCAATCATGCTCTCCAATACGGTCCACCTCCCACGTGGCGTTGATCAAAGCGAATGACACTGTAGAAGAGTTATCTACTATGAAATAACCCCTAATGATAACCAGGAACAATCACCAAAGAATGAGATCCATGACTCTCACATTAGCAAGAATGGGCTCACTCAATAGCCCACTCATTGCATCTATGCCAAATGACCCGTACGAACGGTCCTACCCTTGAGCGCCTCAGCCGGGACTCCTAACAAGGATCTAACGGTAGTCGGGGTAATATCCACCGTACATGGCACTGGCGCTCTGCCAAACTCCATACTGGTGATAAATCGCCAACCATCAGCGTTATCATCACCTCATAATCCAACAAATTGAGAGATTGAGTCTGGTGAAACTAGCACTCAGACAATGCCCTGAGGTAACCCTAGGGACAACGATGGGGAAGAATGGAAAAGAACGCCCCAAAGCCCCAATCATGCACAATTACTCTATAGTCAGGATGCAAAGCCTAGTACATGGAGTGAATGCAAAACTAGTTCCCTCTGGGCTGTGTAAAGCCAAGAACCTATGTCACAAAGTAGATCAACATCAGAATCCTTTAATCCTCATCAATAGGAAAGAAGGAGAATCAAAGTCCAGCTTTGTACCTCATTTATGTACAAGTACATCGATGGGTGTCAACTCAAATCACCTAAAAGCTCTGGGTTTGCCACCTGAATACTAGGGAGGTCTCTACGGGGAACATACGTAGCAGGAGCGGGGTCTACAACAGGTACATCCTCATCCTCAACCCGAACAGGACGTATCACTGCCTCTGCCAGACAACGAGGCTATCTAACGGAACAGGGTCGAGGCACTTCAGAAGCCCTCCTCCGTACACCAGAAGTGGTCCTACGAGAACTGCTCGGCTGATCCAGATCCATAATATCTGGACAACAAGTCTCCAAATCACCTCAGAAAGGGTGTGGTATTTTCTAACCTGGAGCTTTTCAAAATGCATTTAATGACTACATGTATGCATGCATTATTTTAACATACGCCTACAGTAGAGTTAAAAATGCATGACTACCCAATGCCTATATTTTGGAAAAATTTTGTCATATTTTTCTCTATAAATAGGACTATCCACATGCACATAATCATGACTAGGTGGCCATTCAGTAGCACACCTGCCCACAGTTATATACATACTATTTACATTAAAAGGTCAAAGTCATCAATCCATAAGGGTAGCCTAATTACCAGGATTACTTTGCTTTACCACATTTGCTCATTTGTCCTCAAATAGGATAAGAAATAGCAGAAAAAAGGTGCTAATTTGACTGTTTCAAAAGTCAAATTTTTTCACATCATTATGTTCAGCATGGTTTAATACTAACATTTACTATGTTGAATATTTTTTATCAAGTCATATGAGCATGCATATTCACTACTAAGTGTTTAAACGCATTTCATATAAAAAGTCATTTTCCAACGGATAAAAACTCAAAAAAAGACATGCATACGTTACCAGGACAGTGTAGAACACTTGTATGGTAACAGAATTTACAGAAAGACGTTTGAACTCAGCAGATCTAAAGAAGAGCTCTCAGATTTCCTTTGCGGCGCGACTTAAATATGACGTGTGAAAGAAGCCAGGCCATTTATGGGCATTCACGGTTAGCCGCAGGTCCACCTACGGCCCCCCTACGTGGGTCCCACCCCTCCGGCTCGGTCTAGTTCGAGTTACAAAGGAGTTCTCACAAGCTGAAAAGGCCAAATTAGGGATAAAAATGCTACGCGATTGAGCAAGATAGCCTGAAATCCTGGTTTTCCTAGGCTCGACTGTGGCTTTCATATCAACCATTGGTATTCGCCCAAACTCAGGGTTTACTATACCGATAATCTCAATAGTTGCAGATCACATTCGACAATACCGTACAAAGGTCCAATGCCATCAGTTTGGGGTCGTCATTCCCAAGCAGAATCCCCGACGGGGGCATTACACGTTCTAAAGTACAAATCCCCGACGGGGGCATCACGCGTTCTAATGCATAATCCTCAACGGGGGCATCACGCATTCTCAAGTACCAGTTCCCCGGCGGGGGTATCACACCTTTATATGTGGCGAAGCACCTATCCCTGGCGGGGGTATCTCGCGTTATCTGTTGATAATACAGATCCCCGGCGGGGGTATCATGCATTTCATCCGTTGATGCACATGACAACGAAGGTCAAGCAACATTGACATCAATTCAGTCGTTGGCAAGTAAACCCAACGAAGCGTCGGAAGCCATCCGATGATTGCATCAGTTGATACATACATCATCAAAGGTCAGGTAGCCTTGGAATTTATCCCCAGCAGGGATTTCATCCGTTGATGTACAATTCAGCGAGGGTCGGACAATCCTAATAACACAGACTGTTGGCAGTAACTCCAGCAAAGTATCCTCATCGGGGAGAACCGATGATAGAATATGTTATTCACATCCTCAACATGCAAAAGCATCCCCACAAGGTCTCTTGTACATGAGAGATACATCTGATCCCGGTAGAAGTCAAGGGGAGCCGTCAATCATCCCACCATGTTGGAGGACAATCTAACAAACCACATACATTTGCATCATGTCATTGCATCATGATTATCTTGTTACATTTCAAGTGTCTAGTATTCTTTATCTTATCCATGCCATTGCATTGCATGAATATGATAAAGAGGGGCATCTATAGACCTAGTCATCTTGGAGATAACCCCGAGATACTCAGTCTCAGTCCCAGAAACAACACCGGGAAAGACATCGTCAACCTCAGAGATAACCTTGAGGCATGCAATTGCAGTTCCAGAGATAACCCCGAAAATACTTGTTTCAAATCCATGCAAACAGCTTCAGAACACTCGACAAAAGCCCCGAGGCAATCATTCCACAAGCCCGGAGATAATCCCGGGAAGTCAGGCACATCTCAGAAATAACCCTGAGGACGGTCAACACCTGCAGCAGTCCAATCTCAGTGATAACCCTGAGCAACGACCGCTAACAAAGCTCAAACCGGAGATAACTCCGGTGAAGGGAAGGATCGTTATTTTGCCATCCCAATGCCACAATCGCGCCATCTTAACAACAACATACATACATTCTACACAGCAATATCCTACAATAACCAAGGAGTGCCGATCCCGAGTGACTACTGCACAAGACAACATATGTAACGCCCGAGAAAATCAGATTTTTAGAAAAATTAAATTTTTATTTAATTATAAGGATTAAATGAATTTAATTGATTAATTATGGAGTAAGCTAATTGAAGGTCGTTCTATGACCTAAACATATCGGAATGTCGTAGTATTTTGGCTACGTAATAGAATTAAAGTGTTTGAATTTCCAAGACGAAAATAAAAGCTTTCCGAGAAATTTTCTGAAAAATACTATTCACGCATTTCTGCTCGGGAATTATTTTTGAACTTCCAAGAAATACGTAACGATAGAATATCGAGATGAGATAAAATATCCAATAATATTTCAGTTATAAAAAACGCAATTTTTCGCCTGCGGACTTAAAACCAAATGGCTAAGAGAAAGTTATTTACGAGAAGAAAATGTAATGCGATTAATGAATTAGTCAATGATCGTATAATACGTAGGTATTATACGAAGTAATGAATATGAGTACGATATGAGGTATTATACAGATGTGTATGAATAATGGTATGATGTATATGTTGAATTAATATACGAGTTAGAATACGATAATAATACGTATAGAATACGTTATGAGGCTTTAAGCCAAATGTATTGAATTTGTAGGATTGTGTTGGAAATATTAAAGTCGAATGGGATTTGATAAGGCCCAAATGTAGAAATGGTTAAGTCCAATGTGAATTAATAAACAAGCCCAAGTAGTTGTTTAATTGCAAGCTTAATAGATAAGTTAAGATTAATTAAGCCTAAGCCCAAGAGATGGTCCAATAGGTTAAGGTGATCCATGGGGCAACCCATGATTATGTGGATAGTCTTGATGACCAAGAGAATTAAGTGATGACCAAGGATATGTTTTGGTGGCCAAGTATTTTGTGTAGGGAGCAAGTTTACTTAGGAACAAAGTAATGAATAGTAAGGAGGTGGATTAAGGAAGTGGAAATGGCTTAATGACCAAGTAGACTTAAGGGCTAAGCAATGGATAAGATAAGTGGTGAGCAAGGGACTTGGTGGATAAGTAAATGTGGTGGCCAAGTTAACTTAATACCTAAGATAGGAATAGTAGTGGATGGCCTTTTGACCATTGTGCCCTTATTTAGGATTTCCTATAAATAGCAAGCTTGCATTTCATTTGTTAGTTGTTTATTTCATCCAACACCTTATACATTATAAGTTGAGAGCTTATTTACTTGAGAGAAAAAGCTAGAAAAGCTAGAAGCCTTTGTTAATTCAAAGAAGCAAGAAGGAGATTAAAGTTTAGCAAGTGATCATCAAAGGGTAAGCAATCTTGAACCATGTTTCTCTTCTCTTCCATTGTTAGAGAAGTGGGTAGTGGTAGGATTTATATACTAAGAAATGAAGAGAATGAACCACTCAATGAACTTAAGCCGGGTAAGTCACGAATAAGTAAATCAAATTTAATTAAGTTATGAACTCATGAGCAACCTATATGAACTTCTCATATGTTTACCTTACTAAGTTGTATGATAATAAGAAGCAAGGATGGTGGTTAAAAGATTAATCCATGATAAATCATAAGAAATGGAATCATAGGTAGTTTATACGTTTATGAGTTTTGAACTTATTAAGAATGAGTAATAACTTATCATGATTATAAGTTAATGAAATGAGTAGGTTAAGATGTTAATACGATGGATAGAATCCAATTGAAACAAAGAACAAATCTTATGTAACGAAGTTTTGCCGGAATTCACAAGATTAGACGATAATCGTCGAATTCGTGAAATTCTCAGAATGGAAGTCGAATTTTGATATTGAGCTTGGAAACATTGGTTTTTAATGGAGACAAGTCGTATTTGGCATTATAGAGTTACGGACTCAAAAATGGCCGAATTCCGACTTTGAACGAAGAAACGAGCGTTGAACGTTCATAAACATTTACCGCTTTCGTTAAAAATGGACTAATAGGTGAATTTTTAGCAAACGAAGGTGAACAGATAAAATTCTTCCATGAACAAGTAGAGTATGTGATTTGTGAATTGTAGGCTCTTGAACGAACCAATTCGGACGTATAACAAAGAAGTTGTGAGGCCGAAAATCTCACAAAATGAAAAAAATCTGTAAAAATTGTCTGGTGCACAGAGCTGGAGCCGCGGCATCAGCTCAAGGCAAAATTACCCGCGTCGTAGCGCCGAGAGTGGTCGGGTGATGCTGTAACCTACTGAAGAGTCATGCCGCAACGCGACCCATAACGAAGGGACTCGCGCCGCAGCGCCGAGCCCAGTCTCCGTAGCGCAGCATAACAAAGGAACGCTGGTGCCGCAGCGCCAGCCTTAAAACCCAGACAATAAACAATGGTTACAAGTAGATCCTGAATGGAAAATTATTTAGAAATGAACTAAAGGACTTAATAACACATTGTTAAGTTATAATTAAACCTCAAGTATGATCACTTAGAGTTAAAGAAAGTTAATTGGATGTGAACGGGAACGGTGTACAAAAAAATATACTTAACCATTGACGATCGAGTTTCGATTAATAATGTAAGGACATGGGTAAGCCGTGAGGAAGGGTGATTAACTCGAATCGAGTTGTATTACTGAAATAATTTCAGTTAAGTTATATATGAGAACGAAGTTGGTAAGAATGATATAACAAACAACGGAAAGTCGGAACCAATAATAACAAATCTAATACATAATTAGATTGAGAAGAAGGGTCAGATTTAGTAGGAACCATGTATGTTCATTCATGACCTAATGTGGTATGATATGTGATTATGTGTTGTAGAGACCGTAAAGACTCAAAAGGAAAAGTAAATACACTGTAGCAGACGTTGAAGGCAAGTTTTTCTTAAACGCTTGTCTAACCTTCGTGTTAGCTAGGGTTTCAAATGATTTAAGTTATGAGATGAACGTATGGTTTTAATGAAAGAGTCGACGCCAGTTTTAACTCAGCTAGACTAATATTGATAGATTGATTAATTTATTTAAAAGTTTTTCAATATAGAATTGCTAACGCTATCCTATGCCAATCGTTTGGTACGGATTCAAGGTAAGCCTGAATATGAATAAACAAATGTATTTTCATCGAGTATTCGATGGGCACGTGAGGTTGCCACAACTTAAACGTACACATGTTTAATGGATGTATTGTTGATCAACATAGAGTACTATAGCTTGATCACCTAGAAGTGCTCGTAAGATATGCCGGACTTACGAACTTCGTGTCGGGTTGTCCTTTTCAAAGAAATTATGAAACACTCATGGTCTTGGACCAAATTTGGTGTTTTACTGAATATTGTTATGGTGAAATGTTTTGAAGGAAAATGAATGCTATTTTAGGTTATTGATAGTACTTTGTAACAATTATCCAGTTACTGAAGATATACGATTCCTATGTTTCAAGCATGCTTTTAAAATGAAATTGTTGTACTTGCTGAGCTTGTTATGCTCACTCTTGCTTGAACAATGTGAATGCAGCTTAGACCGAATGGTTCAAAGGATTCGACAAGGATAAAGGGAAGGCTAAAGTGAATTTATAGATTACCTATGTAATAGTATAGGTTTGTAATGATAATATTTGATATTATGATAAGAACAAATATAATGGTTATAAAGAACCTGGGGAATGGTAGTATTGTTTTGGAATATATATAAGACATATTTGTTCTTTTGAGGCATTTCAATTAAATATTTGTGTGAACTATAGCACCGTGGAGCACCATATGTCGGGTTGGAAGAGACCCGGATTTGTATGCTAGGAAATAAAGAGAATGAACCACTCAATGAACTTAAGCCGGGTAAGTCACGAATAAGTAAATCAAATCTAATTAAGTTATGAACTCATGAGAAACCTATATGAACTTCTCATATGTTTGCCTTACTAAGTTGTATGATAATAAGAAGCAAGGATGGTGGTTAAAAGATTAAGCCATGATAAATCATAAGAAATGGAATCATAGGTAGTTTATACGTTTATGAGTTTTGAACTTATTAAGAATGAGTAATAACTTATCATGATTATAAGTTAATGAAATGAGTAAGTTAAGATGTTAATAAGATGGATAGAATCCAATTGAAATGAAGAACAAATTTTAAGTAATGAAGTTTTGCCAGAATTCACACGATTAGATGATAATCGTCGAATTCGTGAAATTCTCAGAATGGAAGTCGAATTTTGATATTGAGCTTGGAAACGTTGGTTTTCAATGGAGAAAAGTCGTATTTGGCATTATAGAGTTGCGGACTAGAAAATGGCCGGATTCCGACTTAGAACGAAGAAACGAGCGTTGACCGTTCACGAACGTTTACCGTTTTCGTTAAAAATGGACTAATAGGTGAATTTTTAGCAAACGAAGGCGAATAGATAAAATTATTGCATGAACAAGTAGAGTATGTGATTTGTGAACCATAGGCTCTTGAACGAACCAATTCGGACTTATAACGAAGAAGTTGCGAGGCCGAAAATCTCACAAAATGAAAAAAATCTATAAAAATTGTCTGGTGCACAGAGCTGGCGCCGCAGCATCAGCCCAAGGCAAAATTACCCGCGCCGTAGCGCCGAAAGTGGCCGGGTGATGCTGTAACCTACTGAAGAGTTATGCCGCAGCGCAACCCATAACGAAAGGACTCACGCTGCAGCGCCGAGCCCAGTCTCCAAGCCCTAATGGTGACGCCGCAACGCGACATAACGAAGGAACACTGGCGCCGCAGCGCCAACCTTAAAACCAAGACAATAAACAATGGTTACAAGTAGAGCCTGAATGGAAAATTGTTTAGAAATGAACTAATGGACTTAATAAAACATTGTTAAGTCATAATTAAACCTCAAGTATGTTCACTTAGAGTTAAAGAAAGTTAATTGGATGTGAACGGGAACGGTGTACAAAAAAAAAACTTAACCATTGACGATCGAGTTTCGATTAATAATGTAAGGACATGGGTAAGCCGTGAGAAAGGATGATTAACTCGAACCGAGTTGTATTACTGAAATAATTTCAGTTAAGTTATATAAGAGAATGAAGTTGGTAAGAATGATATAACGAACAACGAAAAGCTGGAACTAATAATAACAAATCTAATACATAATTAGATTGAGAAGAAGGGTAAGATTCAGTAGGAACCATGTATGTTCATTCATGAACTAATGTGGTATGATATGTGATTATGTGTTGTAGAGACCGTAAAGACTCAAAAGGAAAAGTAAATACACTGTAGCAGACGCTAAAGGCAAGTTTTTCTTAAACGCTTGTCTAACCTTCGTGTTAGCTAGGTTTTCAAATGATTTAAGTTATGAGATGCACGCATGGTTTTAAAGAAAGAGTCGATGCCAGTTTTAACTCGGCTAGACTAATCTTGATAGATTGATTGATTTATTTACAAGTCTTTCAATATAGAATTGCTAACGTTATCCTATGCCAATCGTTTGGTACGGATTCAAGGTAAGCCTGAATATGAATAAATAAATATATTTTCATCGAGTATTCGATGGGCACATGAGGTTGCCACAACTTAAACGTACACACGTTTAATGGATGTAGTGTTGATCAACATAGAGTACTATAGGCTGATCACCTAGAAGTGCTCGTAAGATATGCCGGACTTACGGACTTCGTGCCGGGTTGTCCTTTTCAAGGAAATTATAAAACGCTCATAGTCTTGGACCAGATTTGGTATTTTACTGAATATTGTTATGGTGAAACGTTTTGAAGGAAAATGAATGCTATTTTAAGTTATTGATAGTACTTCGTAACTATTATCCAATTACTGAAGATATACGATTCCTATGTTTCAAGAATGCTTTTAAAATGAAATTGTTATACTTGCTGAGCTTGTTATGCTCACTCTTGCTTGAGCCATATGAATGAAGCTTAGACTGAATGGACCAAAGGATTCGATAAGGATAAAGGGAAGGCTAAAGTGAACTTGTAGATTACCTATGTAATAGTATAGGTTTGTAATGATAATATTTGATATTATGACAAGAACAAATGTAATGGTTATAAAGAACCTGGGGAATAGTAATATTGTTTTGGAATATGTATAAGACATATTCGTTCTTTTAAGGCATTTCAATTGAATGTTTGTGTGAACTATAGCACCGTGGAGCACTATATGTCGGGTTGGAAGAGACCCAGATTTGGGGGCGTCACAACACACCGAATAGGATTTAAAGCTTGAAGACCAAGGGCATGGTCCCATCTTCTTGACTTCGTACAACCTCTAATTCCATGTCATTGTGTAGCTCTCTACAACAGCGTGCCAAAAAATGTCTTATACACCTCAATCGGATGCCAGGATTGAAGTTCTGAAAGTTCGAGCGGACATCATGTTGCACGCATGCACGTACTTCGAGATGGCAGGACCCGCGAAACCCTTGGCACCCCGGGCAGCCGCAGGTGCATCTGTGGCTACTGCAGGTACACCTGCAGCTACCGCAGGTACACCTGCGACTCCCCCCTCTATAAATAGAGGGCTTGGGGCAGCCATTTTGCATAGGGAAAAGGCGAGGAAGCCCTGTCTAATTTACTCTGTACACACTATAAATTGAGTGCTTTCTTATTTTAAACACTTGTGAGCTCATATATTGTTATATTTTTACCGGCGGGAGCCGAGTGTTCATCCCTCTAAAGCTATTAAAATCTTCTTTGGCAGTCCACTGTAAGCCTTCTTACACATTTTAAAGCCTTTCTCCACTACTATGCACACAATTCTTGATGTTCAGAATCGTGTAGTGTGTGTATGCCCGGACTTCGGTCCGTGACTTTTAGCTTGGATTTTACATCCGGAGCGTTTATTTGCTTATATATATATATATATATATATATATATATATATATATATATATATATATATATATATATATATATTAACATTCCAGTTTGGCCTGGAGTTTACTATGTGGCCTTTTACTGTTTTATTTACATTTCGTCCCGCCTGAATTTTACTTCGTGGGTGTTGATCGATTTTACACTTTTATTTACATTTTGTCCCGCCTGGAGTTTACTTCAAGGCGGTTGATCGTTTTATTGCATTATTTATATTTTCAATCCCCCATGGAGATGCTTTGTGGTGGTTGATTGATTTTTATTGCTTTATTTATACTTCCAATCCCCCATGGAGGTGCTTCGTGGTGGTTGATTGGTTTTTTTTATTTCTTTATTTACATTTGCAATCTCTCATGGAGATGCTTCGTGGTGGTTGATTGTTTGCACACACACACACACACACACACACACACACACACACACACACACACACATATATATATATATATATATATATATATATATATACCGCTTTTATATATTTACATTTTCGATCCCCCATGGAGGTGCTTCGTGGCGGTTGATCATGTCTGTATATATATATTTACAGCTTTTATATATATAACTGCTTACAGTTTTCATATAAATTGCGGCATCGTGTGAGCCTAGGAATCATGTGATCACAGATTCAGCCTACTGAATCTAGATTCGGTTCCCGTGATGGATAATTTTAGCTGTAAGCAGCTTGTAAATTATTTGCGGTGTTCGAATTTTCTTAGATGGCTATTATGCCCACAAGGAGTTCGATACCATTTTGTACATTATTTTCTCGAAGATGCTTCGTATCTCGAAAATAAAAGCAATCCAGCCGAACATTTTAATAACATGGAAGTAACAAGGCCTCAATTACTATTGAGCATAAGGGTTTGAAAACCCTCTTTTCACAAAACATCACTGCTACATCTTGTTTAAAACTGAAGTTTTATATAAATTCAAACCCTTTGTATATAGGTGCAAACGAGGCATAGCACTACTTCCAAATAACAGCACATTGACCCACACACACACACAGACATTCATAGAATAGTTTCTTGAAAAGTGGTGGTCACCGTGGCAACACGGATATCGGGGGGTGCCTAACACCTTCCCTCCGCATAAGTAAGTCCCCGTACCCTAATGAATCTCGATTTCACAGACCCCTTAAGTAGTGTCACATCATTGGGTCAATGTGAAAACCTTTTCTCGGTTGTGTTGGTACAACCAGTTAAAAAACCAACTGGCGATTCTTATAGTCCAATCGTCGACATATAAATGTCGGACATTTTCACAACTTGTTTTTTTAAACAAATCTCACCTAACATGAGAACACCGAAGAACAAGAACAGAAAAGGGACAAATAAAATCCCGACGTCAACAGGTAAAGAGGTGATCATTGGTTTCATCAGAAACAATATCATTTGTCGATACAAACAACCAAAGGTGAATGCATCAGACAATGCCAAAAACCTCAACAACCAAATGATGGACGAGTTATGCAGTAAATTCCACATCAAACATCTCAACTCTGTCATCTACCGTACAAAGATGAATGGTGATGTTGAAGCGGCTAATAAGAATATCAAAAAAATCATGCAAAAGATGTCTGTCAATCACAAAGGATGGCCTGACATGTTACCTTTGACTATATTAGCCTACAAAACGTCAATGCGAACTTCCATTGGGGCAACCCCCTACTCATTAACCTGTGGAATAGAAGCAGTGCTCCCCATAGAGGTGAAAATGGAATCCCTCAGAGTGTTGATAGACGCTCAGCTGGATGAAGACCAATGGTTACAAGATCTGTACCACCAATTGTCTCTAATAGATGAACAGAGGGCCACAACCATCTTCCATCGTCAGTTATACCAATAGAGGATCACTCGATCCTACAACAAGAAAGTCCAGCAACGACAATTTAAGGAACATGACTTTGTCTTAAAGAAGGTTCTTAACAACAAAGATCAATCCAAAGGAAAATTCACCCCAAACTGGGAAGGCCCGTTTGTTGTCAAGGAGGTATTGATAGGAGGAGCCCTCAGATTACAAGAGATGGATGGCGAGGAATTTCCTCAACTCATCAACCCGGACACCGTGAAACGGTACTATTTCTGAAGTTACCTGCAAACCAGCATCCTGGATCTGGATCATCAGATCCATCAGTCAATTCAGGTTTCTAAAACCTTTCTCATTACATTCAAACCTTTAACACCTTCAGTTTGTCCCACTAGGGATAAAACCTTTCACACCTTCAGTTTGTCCCACTAGGGATAAAACCTCTTACACCTTTAGTTTGTCCCATCAGGGATAAAACTTTTTCACATCTTCAGTTTGTCCCACTAGGAATAAAACTTTTCACAAATTTAGTTTGTCCCACTAGGGATAAAACACTTCCTCACAACTTCAGTTTGTCCCATCAGGGGCGAACTATACAGATTTGATTTCCCCAATACACGGGAGTACGTAGGCAGCCATTTTTATGGTCCGGTCTAACTATAGAAAAAACAAAAAAAATCTCGACACCCTCTTCCCCACCTACAACTTTCAACCTTTTTACACTAGGTTGGAACTACGCAAACCTGATCTCCCCTCATCAATGGGAGTACGTAGGAAGCCATTTACGGTGCGGTCTCACCCCTACCAAAACACAAAAACTTGTCAATGGTACTGGGATTATCCTTTAAACCTTTCAAACCACACCTCATCGGCTTAGACCAAATGGATGGAACTACCTGATCTCCCCACATCAATGGGATAACCGGTGACCATCTAAGCTGTGGTTGAGTCCTCAAAGAAAAACACCAATCCATAAGAGATGGAACTACCTGGGCTCCCCAATACAAAGGAGAACCGGCGACCATCTATGGGGCGGTCAACCTCAGAGAGGAAAGCCACAATCCTCTCCATAACCATATACAAAAACCAGTCCTAAGACACCAAAAAAGGGTAGGGAATACAAAGATCAATGATCCATTTTGAAAGATCCTGAGACATCTCAATGTCCATCCATCAAGGAGAAGTTCAGAATACATCAAGATCACAAGCCATGGAGAACATGCGACTATCAAGCAAGTAACAAGGCATAACTAAAAGGGAAGTGAATCAAAACATATTTCCTTGCCATATAATACTGTTTGATATATACAATGTGTCATGTACATGACAAAAATGGCTAAGCTAGTCTATGCAGGAAAATCAAAGCTAATCTACAAACCAGTGGATAAGCGAGCCATCAAGTCTAACATGGCATCCCTCTCAAAAGATGGGGGTAACTCTATGAGCTCCTACCCTAGGGTATCAACACGAGACAAAAGATCTACATCCATCTGTATGGTGACACTATGCTCATCAATGAATGTACTCATCTCTACAATGATACTAGCAGTATGATGCCTCAATGTAGTACTATCTGTAATGGCGGCATCTCGGGTGGATAGAGCACCATCTCGCTCAATAACAGTTGCATCCCTAGATGGTTGAGCCTCATCCTACTTAGCAACAGCGGTGTCCCTATGAGTTAGAGCATCATCTCTCTTAACTAGAGCGGCATCTCTACCAGAAAGAGTTATCAACATCAAGGCCCTAGCCTGATCCCTCTTAAACACCATCAGATGCTGACTTTGCTCTAAATACTCTGCAGACTGTGGAGTCACAGCAGCATGAATACTGGGGGAATCAACCAGAGCTGCTGTACACCCAGTAAATAGCTCGTCCTCAATGGGAGAATCAGGGTCCTCCATAGGCTCCCCACTATCAGAATCATCACCTGACTCTGTCGATACAACCCTAGCTAATGCAATCTCTGCCTCCAACCATGCAGAATACTTTGTAAAACGACCTGGATGGCTAGTAATAAAATCAGCCCTCTCATGCTGAGCCCAACAGGCATAAATCCTGGATAACTCCTCCGCTGATAAAAGTCGAGATGATAAACGCTGACCCAGTGCCCCGTCAAAAGGGATGAACATCCTAAAACTGGTCAAACTATACGTGCCATCACAGCCAGTGGGTGATATGTGGTCATGCCCCTCAAACCAGCCAGAGAAAGATAATTTATGCCAGATGCATGAGTGATAAAGCTATAGGGAGAGCTGAGCCCTGAACACGACAGAATATCAAACGGATCATCGATCCCTGATAAGAAGACCGACCAAGAAGCAGCGTCTGTACACTCCGCCGACTGGAAGGAGTAAGACATGGCTATCTCATAGGAAAAATAATACCCATGGCATCGGAAAGTGCCAATTAGTCTCAAGCGTTTCATAAACCACACGTACATCAAGATCGAACTACCTGTAAATACCCCCACAGAATGGGCATGCCAATACATGGTCGTCCTCAAGGTCTCTGCCAGGATCATCGGTAAAATGGTATGTCTCTCTCGGAGAGCCTGCACTGCCATAATCACACCAATGTCCAAGTGGTCCATGTATAATGGCATGTACAAATAAGCCACCATTCACATCAAAAGTATATCTACTCTGGCAACACGCCAATCATCCTCCAAATTGGTGAAATCCCAACCGTAGATAGTTGTCCAAAGGGCCAAATCTATCAATCAGAAAATGCATGGACACTACATGCCCAGAGGAGATCTCATCCAGGGCAACTATATGCCTCAAACTTGTGAGGGTCATAAACTGCCATCTTATATCTTCGATAGCCATCCGAGCACAAGGCCTATCTAATGGTAAATCTGTCAGACACTCGTACTCCTCCAAGGTAGGAGTCAACTCCTGGGTCTCAAATCGGAACACCTGCCTATCCGATACCCAGTGCTCCAGCATGCCCTCTAGAACATCACGAGGGTCATAGAGTGATGCATCAGCCGATCTACTGTCACCCGATCTAAGGAGGACAAACTATCATACCACGATCTCAAATAGGAGGCCACCAATACTGGTGGGGTATGATCTATTCGGCTAACTATCGATGAAGACATCTGTAGGGTCGTGTCATAAGACCGTCCAGAGGTCAATGCCAAACTCATCTCTGGAAATATATATGCATAACATAATACATGCATGATAAACAATAGATGACAATATGATGTAGGGAATGAAAAATAGTATACATACATTCCTAAGTATATCATCATCTAATACATCATCTCTGTATACAGCTGAAAAATACAAGGAAATGAGGCACAACCGCCCAACAACTAACAGATGCCTATCAAAAGATATAACGAGAATGGGTAACATCCGCCCAATATCTAATAGAAGCCTATCAAAAGATATAGCGAGAAATACATCAGAAGAAGTCAATAGTGTTGATGTCTACATCCAACCTATCCATCTGATGTAACTCCTCCTAAGTCACTGTATCTCCGCCAGTCGAATGAATTTATCGAGTTGTGATTCTAGGGACAGAATCCTTTTAAGGAGAGAAGGAAGTAACGAACGAGAATTTTGTAATTAATTTTAAATATTTATTGAATTAAATAAATATTTTAATTGATCTATTTATTGAGATAAATAAATAATTAATGAAATTGTGGTATAATAATTTAGTTAAGTGTGTATGTTATCTAAATTAATGAATGATAATTTTATTATTTAAAGATTTAATTTAATGAAATAACTAAATTAAATGAATTGTTTAATATTTAAGGAAATAATTAAATAAAATAAAATGATGTTCTAGTTTAATTTAATAATTAAATCAAATATGTAACAATTTGGTAAGCATAAATATAATTATAATGGAAATTATAATTATAAATGTAAGTTATTAAATTAATTAAATAAAAATGTGACAAATGGAACTATATTATATAAGGATTATAAAAATATATTAAAAAGGGGGGGAATTTTAGTGTAGTCAAACATGGCCTTGTGGCCTTTGGCATAATATAACTGATGTAGCCTTTGGGTTTTGTACCTAATGCGTATTGGCTATATCAGTTTATTCTATGCGTATTATTTCCTAATGCTGAAGAACAGAGAGTGTAGAGATGAAAAAAATACAGAGTGATTAGAGAGAAATTGAGAGTTTTGTTGTGAGTTGGTTAAGAGGAAGAGGAAGGATTGCTAATCATTTTGCTAAATCAAGGATTAAAGGTATAATCTATTCTTAATTCTAACTCTTAGTTCTGTAATATCTATTCTCTGTGATTTGGAAATTTCATGGATTATTGAATATATGCATGAATGGTCTTGGAAAATCTGATAATCATCGTATATAAGTAATCCTTAGTGATCAAATTCATGAAATTGGTTTGTAAGAAGAAAATTAAAAATTAACTATGTTATTTATATGAGAAAATGGCTTATTAAGACCAAAAGTTTATGTTCAATCCATGTGATAATCTGTAAACTTGTTGTAGATTGTGTTAATACATTCAAAAATGAAAATATTGCAATTAAAATGGCTTAATTTGGTTAAGAATTGAAGGTTTTGCGATTGAAATTACTAAATGTGTTAAAATTGAAGAAAATAGCAAAAACATAATTTTATAATCCTTTAGAATGTGGTTGTTTGTGAGTTTTAGGTGTTAATTGGTTATGTGTATATGATATGTGACTTTGGTAAGATTTTCAGTGTGTGGGTTTATCCATGTTACCATGAAATTGGATTTTTTGGCTTAGAACAGAGTCTGTGTTCGTAGCCATGGCGCGGCCGCGCCAGTGGTCAGTCAGACCCAGTAATGAACTGTTGTCAACATAGCTTGGGGAATGTTAACTTACCTTATTTTAATGATTGTAAAGGAACCTAAAACATGTTATCAGACGTACTAACATATTGTAATCACAACGTTGAAACTAAAAGTTATGAATTAATAAGTTGTGAGAGTTTGTAATGTGATGTCATGAGAATTGGTGTTGTTCTACAACCACCATGTCATGTACTATAATATAATTGAGAGTTCAGATTCATGGTACATGAATGAGTAGGATAATCAAGTCTTAAGTTAAAGATTGTAGACTTGACTAAAAACGAAAAGTAAATCAATGAAGTTAGCGTTAACATAACTAATTGGTATTGTGGTTCTAATGGTATATGTAGGGTATTTGGTGAACGTTTGTAGTAATTGTGTAGCTTACACACGAGGCAAGTTCTCTAACCTTAATTTTTGATTATGCAAGCTCTTGTATTCTAATTCTTTTACATTGAGCAAGTTTCATATTCCTAACTTGATATCGTTATGCAAGTTTCTACAACTTTTATTGAGCAAGTTCCTAACTTTTGTTTCTTGCTAATCAAAGTATAAACTATTCATGTTCATTGTTCCAACTGAAATTTCCAACTCTTTTGGATTTAATACTCTGTATATTGTTGATATTCAATATTCGACTTAATTATTGTTGTTCAATCTTATATTATTGTGTTGAACCTTCGAATAGCAAATAAACCTTTATTGGTTGGACTAATCCATAATTGATGAGTGTTCTAAAATTCTAGAATCACTGTTAAGCTATTACAAACTAAACTTTCTTTAGTGCGAAAATCCTAAAGTCAAACTGAGATGAACAACCCTAATATAGGGGATTATGTACGCGTTAACCTTTAGTTGTTTATGCACAATACATGGTACAAAGGGCTGATCCCCGTAAGTACGAAAGTTAAGGTCTGTATAGTCTAATGACTGTTAAAGGTTAAAGTAGAAATACTTAATAACCTCGGGACATAGTTCATGATCTTAAATACCATCAAATATAAACCTCGAACTTGTTTACTAATCTTGACTCGAAGAATAAGTTCTTAATTATTCAGTATTCATTGCTTACTCCTATGTTATTGCTTTTGTCATCATTATATTAGTGAGCAATTATTTGCTCACTCTTGCATTTAACACTGCAGCTAAAGTTGAGAAAGTTGATGAACCGTCTTCTAGCAAAGGCAAGGGCAAGATGTCCAAATAATGAAGACCTGTTTGATTTTATTTAGTAGAATTTTGTTATAAGACTTATTATATTTTGTGATGTATTCCGCAGACTTATGTAACAGTTTAAGGTTTGATTATCTGGGATTTATTTTAAAGATGATGTAACCCTATAAAGGGAAGGATTATTGTTAAGCTATTTAATTTATGTATTTATCCTTGATTATTGGGTAGTTAGAAGTAATTTCCTTGGAAAGTGAGCAGCGAATCCTGTGGAAATGAAGTACTCAGATTTGGGCGTGTCACAATATCAGGCTGATACAACGGAGGATCTGCACCGGCAAAACCATCTGAATATGGGCCACCTAAAGGGCCATCCCCTGAGCTGGAAGGATCAAAAGTATCCGCCTCAAAAGGATCTCTGCCCAAATGCCAGATGAAAAAATACACCTGGCCCAACTGTTGGGTCAAGCTATCAATCTACGTCAGATGAGTAGGCTCTCGAACACAGGCAATCCAATCTGCCATCATGACAGAGCCAGGAACCATATCCCCCATGAACTGTGTGGCGCGGGTCTGAGCTCTGATGGTACGAAGGAACCACTAGCGGTAAAATGCCTCCTAAGTGAACGGTCCCTCTTAAAAAGCAAAGCCATCAATTCCCACCAACAGGATATCACTGATCGGCGACTGCGGCACAGGCCAACAACGCCTGATAGGAGGACAGATCGGTATACAGATCTCTCTTATGGTGCTCCTGATAGCACACTCTCCTAAATAAAGCTCCCAACCTCTATCTGTGAAGAGAGGAAGCCTACGAGTTGATCTCACATGCTCGACACCAGTCAGGAAACCACCCTCAAAGTCAACTGTCAAATGGTCCTCAGAGTAAAAAACCCATGTAATGACATCGGCTGTCAACAGCTCCAACTATAAGCGTGAATTGGTGAAACCCTCAGCTACATGAACCTCCGTCAAAGTGGAGTGGTGCCATCGCCGTCCCCATAGATAGGTGTCTAAACCTAACAAACTAATGGGACGAAGACATGGGAGCCGCATATAGGCCCAAAACTGCCAATACAAGATTAAATATTTACGATCAGTCAGCACTCTTAACCCGTACAAGGGAAATCAAAAGAGAAAATACTCACCAACTAGAATGGGTAAAATCCTTTTCAAGCCTCTGTCAAGCCCTATGAGCGCATACGTATTCCCTTGAGGAAGTTGGGAAAGGTATAGAAGCCCCAATCAAAATCTCCAATACGGTCCACCTTCCGTGTGGCGCTGACTAAAGTGAACGACACCGTGAAAGAGTTATCCGTCAGGAAACAACCCTAAAGGATGATCAGGAACAATCATCGAAGAATGCGATCTCTGGCCCTCCTATCATCGGGTAATGGCTCAGTCAAAGCTCCACTCACGGCATCTATACTCAAAGGACCAGTGCGGACTGTACTGCCTTTGAGCGTTATAGCATGGACTTCTATCAAGGATCTGACGGTAGTAGGGGAAATGTCAGCCACACAAGGCACTGGTGCCCTAGAAAACCCCATACCGGTGATTAACCGCCAATCCATCTGCATCATCATCACCTCGTAATCCAGCAAATGGAGAGGCTGAGTCTAGTGAAACCAACGCTCAGACAACGCCCTAAGGTAACCCCAGGGACAACGACGAGGGAGGGTGGAAAAGAACGCCTCAAAACCCCAAGTATGCACAATCTCTCGGTACTCTAGGTGAAGAGTTTGGTACAGAGAATGTATGTTGAACTAATTCCCTCGAGGCCGCGTAAAGCTGGGAACCTGCATTACAATGCAAATCAACATCAGCACCCTTACTCCTCATCAATAGGACCAAGGAAGATCAAACACAGCTTTTACCTCGTTCGCATGCAAATAGATCGAGGGGTGGCGACTCAAATCATCTAGCAGTTCTAGAATCGCCACATTTATGGCTGGAAGATCCCTGCGGCAAATAGAAGCAGAAGGAGCAGGATCTACAACCGGTACATCATCATCCTCATCCTCAACATCGGGTACATCAACCAGGATAGGACGAATCACTGACTCCTTTAACCGTCGAGGCTGTCGGGCTGGGCCAGGCCAAGGCACATCAGAAGCTCTCCTCCTTACACCTGAAGAGGTCCTACGGGAGCTACTCGGCTGGTCTTGATCCATATATCTGGACAAAAGTCTCCAAATCACCTCAAAAAGGGTATGGTAAATTCTTACCTGGAGCTCATTAAATACATTTTCTGTCTATATGCATGCATGCATTACTTTAACATACGCCTACAGTAGAGTTAATAATGCATGTTCATTTAATTCTTAGACTCATGGAAAAATTTTGTCAAAGTCTCCTTTGTAAAATGGACTATCCACATGCGCATAGGCATGACTAAGTGGCCATTCAGTAGCACACCAACTCACAGTCATAATCCATAATAGTAGTTTAATTACCAGGATTACTTTGCTTTACAACATTTGCTCATTTGTCCTCAAATATGATAAGAAATAGCAGAAAAAGGTGCCAAATTGACTGTTTTAAAAGTTAATTTTTTTTCACATTAATATGTTCAGCATGGTTAAATACTAATATTTACTATGTTAAATATTTTTTATCAAGTCATATGAGCATGCATATTCACTACTATGTGTTTAGAAGCATTTCATGTGATAACTCATTTTCCAATGGTTAAAACTGAAAAAGAAGACATGCATACGTTACCAGGATAGTGCAGAACACTTGTACGGTGATGGATTTTTCCAGAAAATAGCCCAAACTCAGTAGATCTGATAAAGAACTCTCGGATTCTCTGTGTAGCATCATGTGAAAATGACTTATGAAAGGGAATGGCCTTGAAATAGAACCCACGGATGGTCGTGGGCCTACTTGTAGTTGCCGCAGGTCCACCTTCGGCTATCCTGGGTCGTCCCCACCCCCTTCGACTCGATCAAATTTAAGTTGCAAAGGAGGTCCCACAAGTTAAAAAGTCAAATCAGGAAAAAAGACGCTACGGGATTAAGCGAAAAAGCATGAAATCTTGATTTTCAGAGACCAAACTGGGGGTCTACATATCACTCATTGGTATTCGCCTAGACACAGGATTCATAAAGCCAATGATCACAACTCTGGAAGGCTACATATGGCAATACCTCACGAAGGTCCAATGCCATTAACCTGGTTGTAATTACAATCAAAACCATACATCTCATCAAAAATCTATTCCTCAGCAGAGATTTCATACATCATACCATTGAAGTACATTTCAACGAAGGTCTGGCAGCCATGACATTTTTAGCTGTTGGCAAGTAAATCCAGCGAAGCATCAGAGGTGGTTCGATGATGTTCAACAGTTGGCAAGTAAATCCAACGAAGCATTGGAGGTGGTCCGGTGATAGTTCAATCGTTGAAGCACATTTCAACGAAGATCAGAAAGCCCTGATGTTTTCAGTCGTTGGCAATTAAACCCAACAAAGCGCTGGAGATGGTCCGATGATGTTAGCCATTGAAGGACATTTCAACGAAGGTCAGGCAGCCCTGACGTTTTCAGTCGTTGGCAATTAAACCCAATGAAGCTTCATGGATGATCCGATGATGTCAGCCATTGAAGTACATTTCAACGAAGGTTAGGCAGCCTTGACATTTTCAGTCGTTGGCAAGTAAATCCAGCGTAGCATCGGAGGTGGTCCGATGATGTTCAGCCGTTGGCAAGTAAATCCAGTGAAGCATCGGAGGTGGTCCAGTAATAGTTCGATCGTTGAAGCACATTTTAACGAAGGTCAGGAAGCCCTGACATTTTCAGCCGTTGGCAATTAAACCCAACGAAGCGTCAGAGAACGTCCGATGATGTCAGCCGTTGAAGGACATTTCAACGAAGGTCAGGCAACCCTGACATTTTTAGCCATTGGCAATTAAACCCAATGAAGAGTCAGGGATGATCCGATGATGTCAGCCATTGAAGGACATTTCAATAAAGGTCAGGAAGCCCTGTCAACACAAACTATTGGTAGTAACTCCAATAAATCACTGAAAAGGACTGGCGACACAAACTAGGGAAAACCATCCTCGTCGGGGAGGACCGATGATGGAATCTGTTATACAGATCTTTAGTAGATAGAACACAATTCCCTAAGAGTCTCTTGCACATGAGAAGAACTTCTTCTGTGGAAATCGTGCAATGAGGATTAAGGATTTTGGTGATAACCCCGATGTTAACATCCTCTAGTCTCATTCATGGAACAACCTGCATTCCTTCATGCACTCAGCATAACATTCGCATCATGCTGCATTACATTTGCATCATGATTATCTTGTCATATTTCAAGTGTCTAGCAATCTGTATCCTATCAATGCCATCGTATTGCATGAATATGATAAAGAGGGGCATTTGTAGACACTCAAAATTTTGCATTCATGTTACTAACCTTGTAGGAGGGTAAAATCATCTTTCAGAGATAACCTTGGAAGTTAAATCAATTTTTAATCCCGGAGACAACCCCAAAATACTCAGTTTTCAATCCCGGAGATAACCTCGGGATACTCAGTTTCAATCTCGGAGACAACCCCAAGATGGTCAATTCTAACCTCGGAGATAACCCCGAGGGAAGCAGTTCTAGTTCAGAAGATAACCCCAAAAAAGTCAGTTCCAACCCCGGGACACACAGTTCAAACCCCGAAGATAACCCCAGCAGATCAAGCACACCTCAGAGATAACCCTGAGGACATTCAGCAGTCACAGCAGACCAATCTCAAAGATAACCTTGAGCAACGACTACTACATCTGTACAGAGCTGGAGATAACCCCGGTGATGGACAAAATCATCAATTTGACACCTCGATACTACATTCATGTCATCTCAGCATCATTTCAATCCATATTTCATACAGAAATGTCCAACAAGAACCATAGCTCAAATCTCGAGTGACTACTACACAAGAGAGCACACCGGATAGAATTTGAAGACTTGAGGATCTGGTCATGGACCCATCTTCCCAACTTCATACAACCTCTTATCCCATGTCATTGTGTAGCTCTCGATAACAACATTCTAAAAAGGTATATCACGCCTCTATTGGATGCCCGAATTGAAAGTTATGAAGGTTCAGCGGATAACACGTTGCATGAGTGTACGTACTTTGAGACAACGGGACCTACAGAGCCTGGGGCATGTCGGGCAGCCGAAGGTAGACCCGCGACTCCCTGGTCTATAAATAAGAGCTCTTGGCAGCTTATTTGAAAAAAAAAAGAAATAGAAAAAGGAGAGAAAACTTTGTCCATTTCATCTTGTAAACACTTCTAGAGTGCTGTAAACTCGTGTTTTGCTACATACTAAAATTTAACCGATGGAAACCGAGTTTTCAAGTGTCAAAAGCTATTTGAAGTCTTCTTAGCAGCCCACTTTAAGATATTTCAGATTTTTATGCTTTTTATCACTTTTGTATATATATATATATATATATATATATATATATATATATATATATATACGGTCCGGATCAAGTGCATACCCCTTATCTTACTCACCCGTGCTCACCCCCCTTTAGGCGACGGTTTTGATCATACAACTGTCGTCTATACTTTTAGCGACGCTATATGTTGTCCGTCGCTAAAAGTATAGATGACGGTTGTATGACCAAAACCGTGGGGTGAGCACCAATGAGTAAGATAAGGAGTATGCACTTGATCTTTGCTCTATATATATATATATATATATATATATATATATATATATATATATATATATATATATATATATATATATATATATACATTTCAAGTCCTGCTTGGAGTTTACTTTGTGGCACTTGATTATTCATATATGTATATATATTTACAGCTTTTATATATATATAATTGTTTTATCAACCTGCGGGCTAGATTTGCCTAAATATGGCTATTTCTCACTTTGATCGTTTCATGGTGACTAAACTGGAACCGTTGAAGTTGGAATAGTTCAGATTTATTCAAATTTAGTTCTTTTTATAGCTTTTTGTACATATTGCTTTCACATGTGAGCCTAGGAATGATGTGATCACATATTCAACTTCTGAATCTATATTTGGTTCCCGTGATGGACATTTTCAGCTGCAAGCAGCTTGTAAATTATTCGCGGTGTCTGAATTTTCTTAGATGGCTCTCATGCCCACAAGGAGTTCGGAACTACTATGTATCTTATTTTCTCGAAGGTGCTTTGCATCTCAAAAATAAAAGCAATTAAGTCGAACACATAATAAAATGGAAGTATCAAATGCCTCAATTACTATTGAGCATAAGGGTTTGAAAAACCTGTTTTACAAAACATCACTGCTATATCTTATTAAAATTAAACTTTTATACAAAAGTCAAACCCTTTGTATATAAGTGCAAACGAGGTATAGCATTACTTCCAAATAACTACACATAGACCTACACACACACATATTCAGATAAAAGTTTAAATTGTAAAGTGGCGGTAACCGTGTTATCACGGAAGTCGAGGGGTGCCTAACACCTTCCCTCCGCTTAATCAAGCCCCCGGACCCTAATAAATTTCAGTTTTGCAGACTAGTTAAAAGTGTCACATCACTAGGTCTTTGTGTAAATTTTTTCTCGGTTGAGTTGGTGCAACCATTTAAAAATAACCAATAGGCAATTCTTACAGTCAAATCGTCGACATATACATATCGGACCTTTTCAAACTTACTTTTTCAAACGAATCTCACCTAACATGAGAACACCAAAAGACAAGAATAAAAAGGGACAAATAAAAATCTCGACGTCGATAAGTATATCTGACACTTAGTGCAAGTTGGGCACAATTAGGATGAGATGCATACTCCTAGGATGTTGAATAGGTTGATCCCCTATCTCACATCTGAACAAGATTTCTAAGTCTTTGTAACTGATAGAAATGGTTGAAATAAAAATTCTAGAAATGGTAAACAACACTTAGTTGAGAAAAGTTTTGAACTATTATACTTCTTCAAATCCTATATTATCTTATAAATATAAAACCTGCTAAGCATATCATAGCTCATTCTTGCAAATTATTTCCTTTGCAGAATTAGATGGTAACCCTGGCACATCTGGAACAATCAATGGGAAGCGACCCTGCTTAGATTAGTTTAAATTATTGTCTAGCTTAATGTAAGACTTTTGTAATAAGAAATTTTTATGAAGAATTATGTAATCAAACCTTTATATATATGATATAATATCATCCTTTATTTCCGCAACCGTGTTTTCTTTACATAAATAGATGTAATTAGAAATTTTGATTTATTTTGAGATCCTTAGGAATTATACATCTGAGTGAGGGTATTGGCAATATGGACTGTTCATGTTGTTGTTGATACTCTGGATTTTAGATAGATAGGTACTATCGATACGATAGAGTAATCTGTAAGATCTAGACTATACATCTGAATGAGGTTATTGGTAATATGGATTGTTCATGTTATTACTAATACTTTGGATTTCAGATAGATAGATACTATTCATAGATACAGTCTATTCATCCAAGTGAGGGCATCCAAACACAACAATAGATCTATAGTGAATTATTATCTGTTATGGGATACTGTGAACCTTGGATCGATGGGAATTGTATCTTGTTATTTATGTATAGTATTTAGATTAGATATGAGCATCAAATCGGATAACGCGGGTGTATAGATTTGGATGCGTTATATTAATTGATTAGTTGTGAACAGCAGATCGGATACCGTGGGAGTATAGATTTGGGGGCGTCACATTAACCATTGGGCAAATACCCTTATCTCTTCTTTTAGGTTTACATGTAATCTAGATTAGGATTTCCCACCAATGGAAGCTTGACACACATGTACTTTGTGTAAGAGCTTAAGATAAAAAGAGATTAGTTTACCACTTATGGAAACTTAAGTATCAAATGAACTAGCCATTTTTGCTTTATTTTTTATGCCCAATTTGATTAATCAAATACCTAAAATGTCCTTAAATAATTGGGCTAAGGATTGGTTCTTTAATTTAATTCCTTTGGGCTTCCAAATTAATTATTTGGGCTATGTTTCTATCCCATCTTTTGGGATTTAAATACTTACTCATAACCCTTTAACTTATAACCTAATTAGGTTTGCTTTAATTAGGTTTAAAATAAATAAGTAATTGAGATGAATAAAATTAACCTCTTAGGTTAGTATACATTTTAAATACTAATATTTCTTTAATACCATATATAACCCTTAGGTTATTTAATTACGTCACCTAATGTATAATTAGGTTATGTGGCTTCCCTTTTTAATTCAATTCATATAATCAGTAAGTATATATATCAACACATACAATATATATGTATTTATTTAGCTATACTCCGTCCCACATATGTCATCACATATTTAATCACTATATGACACAAAATTTTACAATATCAATAATATACTTACAAAATGACTTAAAATTCTTGGTTATTACAGTAGAGCTACTATGACGTGTCGATACACTGGAGCAGGAGCTTAGGGCTGGTCCAACGACTACAGACACTACTAGATATTTGGAGATGTTGTCTCGCCTGACCTCAGATTTGTAGTCCTATTTTACTTTCCTGCATAGACTATGTTATTATCTTTTGTAACATGTTAGAACATATTTATATTCTAAATAGTTCAATATATAAAAAGCAACACGTTTAACCGACTTCCCTTATTTAAGTACGTCTAAACCTGTATGTTGATTATCGTTTCCGCTTCATGATTTATTACTTTGACATTGAATGGCTCTTACCATACTTGTGCCAGATTTGATAGAGTGATGTTGAAATGCCGGAATATCCTTTAAGCATGGGTCATTGACTTTGAGGGTTTTATATGGCTATTTTTGGTTTTTGGATAAGTTTAAGGTTTAGGATTGATATGAGGTAAAAGGGTTTGATTTTATTTTACGAGGGTTAGACCGCGCCATAAATGGATGCTTACGTCCTCCCGTGGATGATGGGAGATTAGGTCTTTCGTAGTTTAGGCTTGGCCTGAACGATTGACTTCTATCTTGGCTCGTGCATCTCAGTGATGGCTTCTATCTTGGCTAGATCCAACTCGAGGCCTCGATTACTTACAAGGAATCCAAGGAATTTTTCGAATTTCACGCCAAAAGCACACTTGGCTGGGTTCAATTTCAAGTTATATTTGCGGAGCCGCTCAAACAGCTTCCGGAGATGGGTGCAATAATCACCTGCCTCTTTGGACTTTACGATGATATCATCCACATACACTTCGATCTCTTTATGCATCATATGTAAGACCCCAAAATTTTATTTTTTTTAATAAAATGGAATTTCCTCTATTTATTATTTTGAAATAGTAAGGGGTTGATTTGATTAATGTGGTTAGTTATGGATAAAATACGCAAATATTTAAAATAAGGCAAGTCGTTATAAAATATTCATTATTATCGGGGGAATATTCGTTTGGTCGTGGAATATTCTTACTGTCGGAGAATATTCATACGACGGCGCAATTATTTGTGGGCCCCATAACAAAAAACTGTCGGATGAAGAAAATGACAAGTATTAGTTTTTATAAATAACGGCGGATGAAGAAAACGACAAATATTAGTTGTTATAAATAACGGTGTAGTTGTTACAGTTAACACTATTGGAATATCCGGTGGTTAAAACATAGTAATATGCAGTGTTGCACAGTAGCACACGATATTGCACCAATTATTGATTCTTATGTAAAAAGACACTACTCAATAATTGTTACAATAATTACTGTTCAATATTTTATTTTATTGATTAAATAATTGTTGCGTTGATATTTTATATTGTTGATTTAATAATTGTCATTACACAGTATTTCAAATTATCAGATCAATAATTTATATTATTTGAATAATATTATTAGATATCATTATTGGCAATGTCTAAGGAAGTTTTGTCTAGGAGAGGTTATTTAGTTACGCGCTAGTAAGGAGAAATCTTTACCGGAAGGCCCCCTCTTTCCTAAGAACGACCTGGTTGTCAATATTGTGATTCTGTAATATTATTTGTGAATAATTAATTATTGATTTATATGATAAGGAAAATATTTATTTTATTTTGATATAAATGGAGGAATTTTTAGAAAAGTGATAATTGTTGAAAATTGATATTTTATCTTTTTTGATAAAATAATGCATTCAAATATATTATTATATTACATTATGAATGTATAATGCGATAATATAATAATATAATAATCGTGATATTTTTACAATGAATGTGTGAATAAATGAGGAGGACGAATATTTTTGTTACAATAAAAGCTAAAAACATATTAAATATGTTGGTGGATCCCATTTTTGACTGAAATTTGATTATAGCATGCAAAATCATCCGTAAGTGGATTTCAGTCAATTTTTATTTAGAATTTGGAAAAACTTAAAGCTACAAAGTTGTAAAGAATTAAAATTCCTATGGAATGGACATAAGATTCGAATTTTTCTAATAAAAGGGCTATTTATTATGAATTATTGAAGTTCCGGAATATTGGGTTTAAATTAATTTTGTTACAAAAAAATGTTTAAATCATGTTTTTTATATTGGTGGGCCCCACTTGATGTTGCAAAATTCTGAAATCAGATTTCTAAGGTGTGCGTAGGAAAATGTTTACTAAATAATATTATTTTATTAAATTTCTACTTTGGTGTTCTAAGTATTTTCCTATAAATAGGATGCTTAAGTTAGAATTGAAAATCACACCAGAATCTGAAGTTTTCTCTCTCTATATTATCGAGCGTATTTTTGTGAGTATTTTGATACTTTGAGTGTTGCTATTGTAACAATTCAAAATTTCAAATTGTAATATTAAATATTTATTGAATTATATAAATATTTATTTGATGTGTTTATTGTTGAAATTGATGAAATAAATATTTTATTGATGAAGTTATTGTTTTGTAATTTAAAATATTTCTTAAATTAAATAAATATGCGATTGTTGTTAGTAAATATTTATGAATTAAATTTATTAGATAATATTCTAAATTAATTTAATTTATAATTTAAAGAGTTGTAATATAACATGAGATGTTATATTATTATTTTAATTTAATAATTTAAAGTGGTATGTTAAATTATTAAATAAAATTATAATAAAATTATAATTTTGTGATATTTGTTAAAGTGAAATATTTATTTAAAATATAGTATGTTTAATTAATTTATTTGATTAATATGGGATATGAAAATCCAAATAAATAATATGTGATTATAAATTATAACCTAAATTGTTTATTAAAACAAATTAATAGAGTTAAATTTAGTTTTTGACAAACAAGGCTTAAAATATTAATTCTTTATTTTAAAGACTTTTTGCAAAACAAAACCTTATGGCTTTTGAATTTTTAAATTTTGAATTTATTTATAACAAATAAAATTAATTAATTAATAAATAAAATGTATTTATAATCTATACGTTTATTATTTAGTAACTGTTATATTAAATCTACGTATTATGGCCCTATCGGTTATTTGTTTACGCTTAACTAAGAATTTGGTCTATTGAGAAAGAGAGAAAAGTTATAGAGAGGAACTTGAGAGAGAATTGGAGAGAAAATCTAAGAATTTCACAGTGATTTCAGTGTTTAGCAAAGATTGTTCAAGCAATTTTAAGGTATTTTCTTTAACACCTTGGTATTATATATATATATATATATATATATATATATATATATATATATATATGAGTTTTACGCCATAGAATTTCTATGTTATGTGGATTTTATTTTTTTGAATTGTTGCTATACAACTAAATTATGGTAATTGTATGTGGTTGTGATGCTAGAACTAGTGTTTAGATAAGAATTTGGTATGCTAATTACGGTTAAAAGGAAGAATAGTAATTACAGTGTATATATTTTACATATGGCTTGTGAAAGTACCAATTATGATGGTTAATTTGTACGTTTATCTATAAATTGAGTCTGGATTATGCTAATTCGGTAAGAAACGAAGAGAATGTAGTTTGAATGAAGTGATTTGGACAAGAATTGTGATCACAGTGATGATTTCTATGAACAATGTCAAAAAAATGGAGTTTTGTGTAAAAACATAAAATTTAAGGAATTAAATTAGCTAAAATGGTTGTTTAATTGTTCTAAGTTGATGTATATGTGAGGAAACATGTTTGTGTTAGTTTTATATCAATTGTATATGTTAATTTCACTGTTTTGTGGGTAAAATTCGTGTTAGTTGGGCTAAAAACGGAACACTACTGCTGCGTTTCTGGTTCTGTCTGTACACCAGCGCAGCTGCGCTAGTGCCAAGGCCAAAAAAACGGCGCAGCTGCTCCGGCGCAGCTACGCCGGTCCTAGGCTTGTGTATGGTGCAGCTGTGCCATACCCTGATTTGGGACAGTGGCTTCTGCTACTACTGCAGACCTTGGATATTGATATAACTTGGTCTAATGATGTGTTAATGGAATAAACATGTATCGAGGAGGTTAAAACAGAAGCGTGTCATGTCATTGATGATTTTAAATTTGTAAAGGATTAGTAAGTTACGAACGCGTTATGAATTAATGTATACAATGAATAGTGAATAAGTCTTGTGAAGTTAACACTTGTGATTTCTAAAATGAACACTAAGATATAGAAGGTGATTAATAAAAAACCAATGAGTCCTAGGAAGACTTAAACACTTGAATGAACTTCGAGTTCAATTAAGAAGAAGTGTGGTATTCATTAATAAGAGTTAAAAATGTGATTTAGATGTTAAAAGTCTTATTTATGTGTTAGTGAGTTTTCGGATTCGTGTTATGTGGTTTAGTATTATGGTTAAACCTTAAACTAAAGGTTATAACTTAACTAAGAAGAGAAATAAATCTATGAGATTAATGTACGTAGCTAATTGACGTGATGTTCCTAATGGTATGTGTAGGATATTGGAGTACGTGAGTTGTAATTGTATAGTTTACGCAAGAGGCAAGTTCCCTAACCTTTGCTACTTTACTATTCAGCAAGGTTACTTTTCACTGTCATGTTATACTTATGCAAGTTCTCTATCTCTAATCTCTTGTTGAGCAATTTATTGTTATGCAAGTTCTTTAACCCTCATTTATTGTTGAGCAAGTTAATTAATCTTTATTTCTTTATTCCAAACGAGATTACTTTGGTTATTCATAGTCTGTAATTTTGTTGAAAGAAATTTGTTTATTCAGCTACTAATAACTGTTGTTTGATCTTCGTTCTCCAATGTCATTGTAATATCTTACATTATTGTACCGAACTCTAAGTTGACTAGCGATTCCTTACCAATTCAACTAATCCTTAGCTGATGAATGTTCTAAACTCTAAATTACCCTTGAAGTCAACCTAAACCAAACATTCTTTGGTTTGCTTATGTACTCACACAATTTTGAAAGCATGTTGTCGATGATAATATTTGTTCAATTTAGAAATTGTTAATACTCTAACTCTTATTAATTCATCGATATACCTTGTTCATGAAGATATTATAATCAAACTTTTGAATAGTTATTTGTCTCTATCTGATTCAACCAGTACTTGGTTGATGAGCATTCTAAAGATCTAGAATTCCTTTAAAGTTAATTCCCAACCAAACTTCCATTGATTCAGAACCTGATAATCTAAGCTGAGATGAATAATCCTATATTAGGGGATTATTTTAGAGCTACGCAATAGCGTTAAAATGTTTGCAAAATACATAGTACAAAGGGCTGATCACCTGGAGTACGGGATGATGGTCCATATAGTCGTTTAGACTGCTAAAAGTTACAGTAGAAATACCTGTTAACCTAGGACATAGATGATGATTATAGTCTTTTAGATTGTTAAAGGTTAAAGTAGAAATACTTGAAAACCTAGAGTATAGTTCGTGGTCTTGTGACCCTCAGTGTATTCTTTGATATTGATATCTATTGTTAACTTAAACGTTCATTATTCCTTTGAACTCATAGCTGTTGAATTAAAGTTTATTGTTCCGGTAAGAATACTTTACCATTTAAAGCTCAGTTAATTGTCATTCATTAAACGTTATTGTATATTATCCTTCTTGTGGGCAATTGTTTGCTCACTCTTGCACAAAACAATGCAGATGAAGTTAAGAAGTTTGAAGAGTTTTCTACAAGCAAGGGTAACGACACAATGCTTGATTAGACAACATTTAGTTTACCTTTTATTTATGAAGCTTATTTAATAGATTTAATTATGATCATGTTTTAATTTTTCGCTGATGATTGTAATAAAGGGTAGATGACCTGGAATTTATTTTAGATTATGTAACCCTTTAATGGGAGATTGATTGTTTAAACTTTTGAGTTTAATTGTATCCGTTGTTTATGGGTAGTTAGTTATAATTTAATTGGATAGTGAACACCAAATCTGCGGAATTGAGGTACCCAGATTTGGGGGTGTCACAGCTATACGGTGCAAGTTTTCTTCAGCGTTATATCTGATATTCTAGTTATAACTATTATTCTTTTAAGGTAAGGGACGTTATTTTCTTCGTAAATGATGTTATTCTTTCAATTTCATTATACCGAAATATTGGTATGAATTTTATTATAAATATTTTACCTTTTCATATCGAGGTTACTATTTACGAGTTACTATTCACGAGTACTATTCACAAAGCATGATGATTTTTTTAGAATTTCTACCTTTTAGTGTCGGGGTTACTATTCACGTATACAACATTATTCATGTATACGACACTATTTACGAATACGGCACTATTCACAGAAAAATTAAAAAAAAAATTGCGTCCAAGATTGTCTGTTATGGCTCCTATCTTTGATTGGATCTATATTTTGATCTTCATTTTTTATTTCTACTCTACAATTGATTATTATGGAGTATTTTTAAACTTGGATAAACTAAAGTATGAATCCCTAATCTTTGTCATTTTATCTCTCTAGATTCATTTTCTTGAAAATACTTTTATCATCCTCAGTCCTAAATGGTGATATAACTAAATATCTTTGGCCTGTAGTGCAAAGATGAATGATTACTTGATGAATATCTTTAGCCCGTAGTGCAAAGATGAACAGGTGTTGAGATGAAATGACCAACTGGTGATACAAATGAATATCTTTGGCTCGTAGTGCAAAGACGAATATTTGATGATTGATGTTACAGGGATAAAATATTGATGATGAACTTTTAAATTCACTTCTCTACTTAACTCTTCTAATGAATTATTATTTTCGCTGCAGTTGTTGATCTAAAACTTGTTGTCTATTGTATTCTATTAGATTTTTTAATGTTGAGGACTAAGGATAATTTGTTCTATATTATCTTAGTCATAATATTCTTTACTGGGCTAGTTGAGCTCACCCTTTTACTTTTTGTTCTATTTTTCTTCTCAGGAGGCGAGAATAAAACGGAAACTAGTCGGGGTATGGAGTGATGGTTCAAGATAGTTGTTTTAGTAGTCCTCACTATTTTGAAAAATAGTGTATCAATAATTATAATGAGGACTTATTTGAGTGTGGATATTGTCTAGAAGACAAAATTTGTATTTAAATTCACAACATATGTGTTATCGTATTTTACACGATAATTGTAATAATGAAGTTGTAGTTGTTTTCTGTACCATGTATTTGGTGACTCATAATGGGTTGGGTGGAATGAACCTATTTTAGGAGGCGTCACAGTTGGTATCAAAGCTTAGGGATATGGTCTCTGGCGGAGATCGGGGAATAGAACTAGGAGGGGAGAGACGAGTAAATCATTCGCTAGTGTGTCCTACCTAAGTTTATTTGGTATTTAAATGGTCAATCGGAGCATTGGGTTAATATGTGATATGTTAATTTGTTTAATTAACCCTTGTTTTGTGACAGTATTTGAGAATGACAGCTAAAAATATTAACAAGGGAGTGAATGAGACCATTGAGACACATCTAATCACCAATCAAGATAATGTGCATCAGGAAGACAATATTCCTCCTGTAAACAACACCACTAATCAAACGATGATTGATGGGATGTTTAGAAGCTTTTTGCAGTTCATGCAAAATAAGACAAGGGAGAGTCGTGTACAAAATATGGGTGGAAATGATAGCAACGCACAACTTATCACAGCCAAACAGTTCAAAGAGTTGGGACCACCAGCATTTTTGGGAAAGCCGGATCCGATCAAGGCAGAAACGTGGGTTAAGCAAATTACCAAGATATTTGATGTCTTGGTATGTACGGAGGAATAGAAGGTTCCATTCGCCACCTTTATGTTCCGTGGTGAGGCAGATTACTGGTGGGATCTGTGAAGCGTACCCAGCCTGCTGTACTCAATATGTCTTGGGAAGCATTTCAGAAACTGTTCAATGACAAGTACTTTCCTAAAAGTATTCGTCATATGAAGGAGGTAGAGTTTATCAGACTGGAACAGAACAACATGACTGTGTCCCAGTACGAGGCTAAGTTCGCAGAGTTATCCAGGTTCACACCTCATTTAGTAGAGAACGAGGAGCGAATGACACGAATGTTTCTACGAAGTTTGAAACCCGAAATACGCCAATACCTCATTTCTCACAAACTTTGTTTATATTCAGATGTTGTGAATAGGCCTCAGTTATTCGAGCGCGATAATGAGTCCGTTCAACCGGGCGACCAACAACACGATAATAATTGTACCGGTGGCAACGACCATCGGGATAATGATAATCATCGTGGAGGAAATTACCATGTCAAAAATGGTAACCACTTCGGTGGTAATCATGGCCAAGATAATAAGAAAGGTGAGTCAAGTGAAAATTTTAGAAAGAGAAGATTCAACAATGACGGGAAGATGTCGGCATCAGCACCAGCAACAAATTCTAGGGGAGGAGAAAGACCGCCAGCTAGATGCTATAGATGCGAAGAGGAGGGACACATTAGTCCAAACTGTTCATAGCCTTCCAAGGTATGTTATAGTTGTGGAAAAGACAGTCATATAGCTCGAGATTATCCTGCAGCAAAACCAAGTACAGTGGGGATGATGACTCCAAAGGTTGTCCCGGACAAGTCAAAGTCAGCGGTTCCTGGAAGAGCGTTTGTCGTAACTGCCCAAAACGTGAGGAACTCGAACGAAGTTATCACGGGTTAGCTACTCATAAACTCTTACGAAGTTTATACCTTATTAGATACCAGTTCTACCCATTCTTTTATCTCTCCTACTTGTGCTCAATGTTTGAACTTGACTCTTGAGAAATTAGACTTTGACTTATCTGTTGAAACTCCGTTAGGAGACACTTTCGTTACATCCACTGTTTATAAATTTTTCTTGATTCAGGTTGGCACCATCACATTACCTGTGATCTCATTTCTTTGAAAATACTTGCATTTGATGTGATTTTAGGGATTGATTGGTTAACCACTCATCATGCCAAAATTGATTATTTTCGTAAGGTTGTTAGTTTTCATATTCCTAACCGACCTATTGTACGAATTCAAGCAACCAAACCATTAAAGTTAATCACTGTCATATCAAGCCATAAAGTCATTCGTTTATTAAAAAATGGATGTCAAGCTTTCTTAGCCCATTTCATGCACTTAAACAAAAATATGTCAAATTTAAAGGATATTTCTGTTGTTAGTGAATTTTCTTACGTATTTCCTGAAGAACTTCCTGGCCTACCCCCAGAGCATGATATTGAATTTTGTATCGACTTTGAACCCGGTACAAAACCCATTTCTAAAATCTCATATCGAATGGCTCCTATTGAAATTCAGGAGTTAAACCCCCAACTACGGCAGTTGGTACCCTAGCCTCTATCTGGTGACTTCCTTTGTGGAATGCACCAAAGCCAGACTCTCCGTAGGGGACGCCATATACGTGCGATGGTAAACTGATAGGTGCCATTGTGACGTGCTATCCAATATTGGGATATGAGTCATAGTTGAGATCAATCTAAGTCAATAATCAAAATGCGTAGCTTTCTAGGCTTAGCTAGTTATTATCGGAGATTAGTGAAAGGATTTTCTTGAATTGCTACTCTATTAACTCAGTTGACTCGAAAAGATACAAAATTCAAACGGAGCAAGGAATGCGAGAAGAGCTTCCAAGAACTCAACATGCGGCAACGACGTTGGCTCGAGCTGTTGAAAGATTATGGCCATACCATTCAATATTATCCTAGAAAAGCAAATGTGGTAACTGACGCGTTGATTAGAAGATCGTATGCGGGTACGAGTGAGATATTGTCGAACACAAAGACCCATTCTGTATGACTTACAAATGATATAGATAGAGTTAAAGACTCCAGGGACCCACGTGATGATATACGAGTAGAATTGACTTTAATCGATAAAGTTAAAACCGCTCAAGCTACACACCGGAGCTGATAAATATAAAGAAGGTGTAAGAAGGCATTATTCTAGAAGTATGAGTCAATGAAGAGAAGAAATCTCAACCTTCGATTTATTGGTCCATTTGAAATCCTTGATCGAGTAGGAAATATGGCCTATAGACTCGCTTGACCGCGAAGTATGTCTTGTGTTTATAACGTTTTCGCATATCCACGCTACGTAAATATGTGAAAGACTCGATCCACATTATTGAGTTAGAACCAGACGAGATAGCCGAAGATTTAACATACGAGGAGGTACTTGTTAAGATCTTGGATAGGAAGGAGCATGTCCTACGCACAAAGGTTATACCACAAGTCAAAGTTTTATGGAGGAACCATGCTATTGAGAAAATGACCTGGGAGTTGGAAATGAAAATGAAAGCGAGGTATCCTCACCTTTTCGAAACACCAGGTACGTACGTCAATTTCGAGGACGAAATTTCATAAGGAGGGGAGGTTGTAAGACCCCAAAATTTTATTTTTTATTTTAATAAAATGGAATTTCCTCTGTTTATTATTTTGAAATAGTAAGGGGTTGATTCGATTAATGTGGTTAGTTATGGGTATAATGCATAAATATTTTAAATAAGCAAGTGGTTATAAAATATTCATTATTGTCGGGGAAATATTCGTTTGGTCGTGGAATATTCTTACTGTCGGGGAATATATTCGTACGACGGCGCAGCTATTTGTGGGCCCCATAACGAAAAACTGTCGGATGAAGAAAACGACAAGTATTAGTTTTTATAAATAACGGTGGATAAAGAAAATGACAAGTATGAGTTTTTATAAATAACGGCGTAGTTACCGTTAACATTGTTAGAATACCCGGTGGTTAAAACATAGTAATATGTGGTGTTGCATAGTAGCATACAGTATTGCACCAATTATTGATTCTTATGTAAAAAGACACTACTCAATAATTGTTACAGTAATTACTGTTCACTATTTTATTTTATTGATTCAATAATTGCTGCGTTGATATTTTATATTGTTAATTCAATAATTGTCATTGCACAGTATTTCAAATTTTCAGATCAATAATTTATATTAATTGAATAATATTATTAGATAGCATTATTGGTAATGTCTAAGAAAGTTTTGTCTAGAAGAGGTTATTTAATTGCGCACCAGTAAGGAGAAATCTTTACCGAAAGGCCCCCTCTTTCTTGGGAATGACCTGATTGTCATTATTGTGATTCTGTAATATTATTTGTGAATAATTAATTATTAATTTATATGATAAGGAAAATATTTATTTTATATGGATATAAATGGAGGAATTTTTAGAAAAGTGGCAATTGTTGAAAATTGATATTTTATCTTTTTTGATAAAATAATGCATTCAAATATATTATTATATTACATTATGAATGTATAATACGATAATATAATAATATAATAATGGTGATATTTTTACAATGAATGTGTGATATATGAATAAATGAGGAAGAAGAGTATTTTTATTATAATAAATGCTAAAAACATGTTAAACATGTTGGTAGATCCCATTTTTGGCTGAAATTTGATTATAGCTTTCAAAATCATCTATAAGTGGATTTCAGTCAATTTCTGTTTAGAATTTGATAAAACTTAAAGCTACAAAGTTGTAGAGAATTAAATTTCCTATGGAATGGACATAAAATTCGAATTTTTCTGATAAAAGGGCTATTTATTATGAATTATTAAAGTTCCGGAATATTGGGTCTTAATTAATTTTGTTAAAAAAATGTTTAAAACATATTTTCATGTTGGTGGACCCCACTAGATGTTGCAAAATTCTAAAATCAGATTTGTAAGGTGTACGTAGAAATTTTTTTAATAAATAATATTATTTTATTAAATTTTCTACATTGGTATTCTAAGTATTTTTCTATAAATAGGATGCTTAAGTAAGAATTGAAAATCACACCAGAATCTGAAGTTTTCTCTCTCTATATTATCAAGCGTATTTTTGTGAGTATTTTGATACTTTGAGTGTTGTTATACGGTGCAAGTTTTCTTCAGCGTTATATCCAGTAATAAGTATTATTCTTTTAATGTCAGGAATGTTATTTTCTTTGTAGATGATGTTATTCTTTCAATATCATTATACCAAAATATTGGTATGAATTTTATTATAAAAATTTTATCTTTTTATGTCGAGGTTACTATTCACGAGTTACTATTCACGAGTACTATTCACGAAGTATGATGATTTTTCTTTTGGAATTTCTACCTTTTAGTGTCGGGATTACTATTCACATATGCGACATTATTCACGTATACGACACTATTCACGAATACGGTACTATTCACAGAAAAATTAAAATTTCTTTTCTGTGTCCAAGATTGTCTATTATGGTTCCTATCTTTGATTGGATCTATGTTTTGATCTTTATTTTTGATTTCTACTCTACAATTGATTATTATGGAGTATTTTTGAACTTAGATAAACTAAAGTATGAATCCCTAATCTTTGCCATTTTATCTCTCTGGATTCGTTTTCTTGAAAATATTTTTATCATCTTCAGTCTTAAATGGTGATATAACTGATATCTTTGGCCTGTAGTGCGAAGATGAATGATTACTTGATGAATATCTTTGGCCTGTAGTGCAAAGATGAATAGATGTTGAGATGAACATGACCAACTGGTGATACAAATGAATATCTTTAGCCCGTAGTGCAAAGATGAATATTTGATGATTGATGTTACAGGGATAAAATATTGATGATAGAAATTTAAATTCATAGATGATAGTAGATTTCATTCTCTACTTAACTCTTCTAATGAAATGTTGTTTCCGCTACAGTTATTGATCTAAAACTTGTTATCTATTGTATTCTATCAGATTTTTTCCTGTTGAGGACTAAGGATAATTTATTCTACATTATCTTAGTCATAATATTTTTTTATTGGGCTAGTTGAGCTCATCCTTTTTACTTTTTGTTCTATTTTTCTTCTCAACATGCGAGAATATAGCGAGAACTAGTCGGGATGTGGAGTGATGGTTCAAGATAGTTGTTTTAGTAGTCCTCACTATTTTGTAAAATAGTGTATCAATAATTATAATAAGGACTTATTTGAGTGGGGATATTGTCTAGAAGACAATATTTGTATTTAAATTCACAGCATATGTGTTGTTGTATTTTGCACGACAATTGTAATAATGAAGTTGTAGTTGTTTTCTGTACCTTGTATTTGGCGACTCAGAATGGGTTGGGTGGAATGGACCTATTTTTTGGGGCGTCACATCATATCATGGAATAAGATCATCATAGCCTTCTTATATGTAGCATCGACGTTAGTGAGGCCAAATGCCAATTTCCTGTAGCAGAAAGTGCCCCAGGGGGTGATAAAGGCGGTCTTTTCCTTGTCTTCTTTAGCAACCATGATCTGGTGGTAATCAGGAAAGGAGTACATCTTATACTATGTCGTATTGTCTACCCATACACGGATGAATGGCACTGGAAAGTCATCTTTAAGGATGGCCTTATTGAGATCTCGATAATCTATACAGACTCGCACCTTTCCCCCAGGCTTCGGCACCGGCCGAGACAACATTCGATAACCACTCAAGGTAAGTTGATACCATAATGATGCCTTCTTTGAATTGTTTGATAATTTCTTCTTTGACCTTCAGGATCCATTCCAGTTTCAACCGTCTTAGCTTCTGCTTTACTGGTTTGAACCCATCTTTAACTGGTAACCGATGGATGACAATATATGTGGATAAACCGATCATGCCTTCATGAGACCAAACATAAACATCCTTAAACTTGGTTAGGAGGTTTATTAAGTCTTTTTCTTGGTTGGAGGGTAGGTTGGTTCCAATCTGTAGTTCTTTAGGAAGGTCAGAGGTTCCAAGGTTTATGGTGATGGTTTGCTCAAGGTTGGGTTTGGGTTTGTCTTCAACCCATCCTTTAATTTCCTCAGGCACCTCGTCATCGTCTACCTCTTCTTGCTCGACCCCCATTAAGTCAAAGTCCAATTCAATATCAAAATCGTAATCATTACTCGAATTTGACAAGTCAGAGATTGGGCTAGAAATACTCAAATTTGGAAACCTGAGAAGAAAACTTGATTTCTTAATATATATATATATATATATACATATATATATATATATATATATATATATATAACAATTGTCAATTACAAAAGGGTTCAACAGTTAATATGACAAGAGGCAATAACATGTTGAAGATAAGATAAAACAGACTAAAATGTAAAGGCTAGGCTCCTTGTTAACAGATCATTTTCTGTGTTTACCCTTTTCGGACGATCAGATGCGTGATCGTCCAATTACTGGTAGTCAGATCTTTTATGGATGCCTGAGATAAAGGTATTACCGAGGTCACTATTATCTTTGAGGATGACCAAGACTGGCTAGGAACTGGGCCCAGAATCCTCTATTGGGATATTCACATTTTTCTAGTTGATGACCGGAAGGATGGGTTGATCATCTGATGGATCGGCCTCAAGGGGTTTCTTAGTAGCATCCTTGGCGAGGGAAAAGATGTTCATAAATTAGAATTGAATCTCTCCTAGAAACTTCTAGTTCTTGGCTTTCCCAGCCTCATCTTTATTAGGTTATCCCTTATGGGCTTCCATATCTATACTCTGATTGACCTGGGGTATCAAGAGGTTTGAGATATAGGCAGGGATCTTCTTCAATGGTTCCTTGAATCCCGCTTCATTGAGGCTCTTCCTGAGGAAAACCATCAGGTGGACAGGCATGTGCTTATGGGGATTACGGTGTTTGGAACCACCGAGGTAGCCCAATTTAGCCCTGCCTAATTGGGTTGGTATATAGATTGGATATCTGATTCCTTAGCCATTTTGGCCTAGCCCTTGACCTAGTCGATGTCCTCAGGAAAGCATCTCTTGGCCAACTGCCATCACTTCGGGGGATATTCGGGGTTTCAATGCTGGTGAACCCATAGAATGGTATTGAGGAGAGCTTAATTCAAAAGATTGGAAACTAGCGGCTTCAATACCCTCATTCACACTGATCCTGGGCATATATTCCAGAGTATGAATCGTATATTCGGGTTCGGCACTGACGGTGACCAAGTTACCGTTGATAATATACTTTAATTGTTGGTGAAGAGTGGACGGAACGGCTCCAACCATATGAATCTAAGGTCACCCTAGCAACAAGTTATATCCAGTAGTGATGTTCAATATTTGGATGTGTTAAAAGTGAATGGACCGATCTCCAATGGAAGTTTAATTTCCCCCACTGTATCCCTCCGTGTTCCATCGAAAGCTCGAATCACCACATAGCTGTCTCGGATCCGATTTTGATTGATATTCATCCTCTTCAAGGTATCCTGAGGGCAGATATTCAGGGATGAATCACCATCAATAAGTACGCCTCCTATCACATACACAGATGATATAATTATGATATTCAGTGGCATGTGATGTCTAATTCCTTTGGCTGGTATATCATTGTCGATAAAAGATATCACGTTACTCTCCAGTACGTGGCTAATTAGATCTTAGAACTTCTAAGTATCGATGGTTTTGGGCAAGTAGGCCTCCTCCAACACTTGGATCAGAATCTGGCGATGATCTTTAGAAGCTAGCATGAGGTCTAGAATAGAGATTTGGGTTAGTGCCTCTTTCAGCTACTTCACCGCTCTCGCTTTGTTATGTCCCACATCGTTAAGGAAATCCACAATCTTCCCTTGTGGCACCTTTCCCACGGTTTTAGCTATTTGCTCCATTATTCGCCCTGAGAGACACAATGGGTTGTCCTTTAGCAGAATTGTAGTACAATCGGTCTCAGACCTTCTATCTTTTTCGCAATTCCGAGTAACCTTTTTTAGATTAAAAACAAAGATATGCGGTCGAGGGGTCAACATCACCGGCATTAGCACAACTAGTTACAATGGAGTCTTAACTCCCACATTGGACAATCCTCTGATGGCTGTAGACACTCAAAATTTTGTATTCTTGTTACTAACCATGCTGGAGGGCAGAATCATCTTTCGTCTCCCAAAGATAACCCTGGAAGTCAAAATCATTAAAATTAAACCCCAGAGACAACCCCGGGCGATCAAGTTAAGCCCCAATGATAACCCCAGGAGATCAAATCCAAACCCCGAAGATAACCCCAAGAGATCAAATTCAAGCCCTGGAGACAACCTCGGGAGATCAAATCTAAGCCTTGGTGACAACTCTGGGAGATCAAGTCAAGCCCCGGAGACAACCCTGGTAGATCAAGCCAAAACCCCATAGATAACCTCGGGAGATCAAACCAATCTCAGAGACAACCTTGAGGACTATTAAAAGTCAACGACAGTCCAATCTCGGAGACAACCCTAAGCAAAGACGGTCGCAACTGCATCAAGCCCGAAACCAAATTGGGAGGGGTAAAATAGTAATTTTGCTAACTCAACAGCAATTCAGCCCAAATCACTGCAAAACAAGTCATGTATAATCATAACATCAATCCCGAGTGAAAATAGCAAAAGGTAACTCAACGATTGGACTGCAAAGACTCGAAGATCTAGTCATGGACCCATCTTCCTGAATTTGAAAAATATCAAATCCCATGTCATTGTGTAGCTCTCGTCAAGGGCTTTCGGGAAAGGTATAGCACGCCTCAATCGGATTCCCGGATTAAAAGTTATGAAGGTTTGAGCGGAAAGCGTTTTGGCACGAGTGCACGTACTTCGAGACAACGAGACCCACGGGGCCTGGGCCCACCCCGTCGGCTACTTTGGTCTATAAATAGACCCCCCCAATCAGCCAAAAAAAGAAAAAAAGGAAAAAAGAGAGAACACTTTGTCCATTTTAGCTCTTAACCTCTCCTATAGTGTTACAAACTTCAATATTCTTCTTCTAAACACTTGTATACATATATACTATGATATATCAAATTTTAACCAGTGAAAATTGAGTTTTCAACCTGCAAAAGCGGTTTGAAGCCTTCTTTCCACCACACTGTAAGATTTTTTCAGATTTAAAGCTTACTTTCAACTTTTCGTTCGTCTTTTACGAAAATTCACCATAACTTCGTTATAGCTAAGTTCAATCCATCCATCATGAACTTTTCTCTAAATCCTAACCAAGCAATAAGCATCTAACTTATACGCGATGGTTTTAAACTTGTCCATCAACAATAAGTTTTAAATACGATGATTTTCAATTTGTCCATCAACAACGTTCTTCGCGTGTTCTTTGCGTTCTTCGTTCGTTCTTCATTTTAATCGATACTTTGATTATAATTTCACTTTTTCTTAGAATTTGGCGTTATAACTCACCAATCCTTACTTATTTCATCGAATCATTCATATATGATTCATTCGGATCGCTCAAATTCATCAAGCAATTCATACTACCTTAAGAAAGCTTTTAAGAAATTTATAAACTAAACTTCTAGTTCTTATTTCTTCGTTTTCTCATTATTTCAACCATATGAAAATTATTCTTAACATCTTGTACTTCTATTCTCATTGGATTATATGATTTTCATATAAAACCTAAAGAAAGTTAGATTAAAGGTAGGTTTTAATACATTTCTTCTTGGATTTTCTTCCATTTTCTTCTTCCTCTTGTGATTTTCTAGCTTTTACGATTCTTTTCTTTCTCTAATCTGAGCATCCAAGCTCTCTTTCTCTTTTCTCTCTCTCATTTTCATGTGTTCGTAGAAAAAACTAACAAATGAAATGAAATAGCTTAACTTATATAAAATTTCAAAGCTTAGGGGCATTTTGGTTATTTGGTAAACTGCCTTACTGTGACACCCCCAAATTCGGATACTTCATTCCCACATGATTTGGTGCTCACTATCCAAAACAATCACATCCAACTACCCGTAATCTAGGATAAAAACATAAATTAAATAACTTAAAGAATACTCCTCCCCATTAAAGGGTTACATCAACTTAAAACAAATCTTAGGTAATCTAACCTTAAATTATTACATAAGTTTGCGGAATACATCACATAAATAAATAAGTCGCATAACATAAATTCTTTCAAATAAAACAATCCAAGTCTTAATCACTTGGTATCTTTGCCTTTGCCCTTACTAGTGCACGGTTCGTCTAATCTTTCAACCTTAGCTGTAACATTTTATATGCAAGAGTGAGCAAACAAGTGCTCACAAATATAATGATGACAATAATAACATCATAGAATAGACAATGAATACTGAATAATAAAGAACTCGTTCTTCGAATCAAGATTAGAAATCAAGCTCGAGATATATATCTGAGGGTCTCAAGACCATGAACTATGTCCCAGGTTACTAAGTATTTCTACTTCAATCTTTAACAGTCGTTAGACTATATGGACCTTTATCGTCGTACTTAGGGGGATCAGCCATTCGTACCATGTATTGTGCACAAACATCTTAACGTTAACGCGTAAATAATCCCCTATAATAGGGTTAGTCATCTCAGTTTGACTTAGGATTCCGCACTAAAGAAAGTTTAGTTTGGATTAGCTTTAATAATGGTTCTAGAATTATAGAATGCTCATCAACTATGGACTAGTCAAATCAATAAAGGTTCACTAGCCATTCAAGGTCCGATGCAATAAAATGATATTGAACTATGATATTTGAATCAAAGATTGACTCACAATAATATACAATTAAATAAAGCATTGTATATCCAATGTACTATCTTCAAAAGAATTAGAAAATTTTGTATGAATTAATGATCAATTTAAGCTTTGCATTAACGAGAGACAATAGATAGGAACTTGAATAGTTATAATCACAACATTAACAAGTTTAAGATTAGAAAACTTGCTCAATGAAAAGTAAGGTTTAGAAGCTTGCGTAATAATAAACAAGATAGGGGTAAAGAACTTGCTCTATGTAAAGAAATAAGGTTTAGGAACTTGCCTCGTGCGTAAGCTATACAACTATAACACACGTTCGTAAAAAACCCTACACATATCATTATAATCGCAATACCGATTAGTTACACTAACATTAACCCTATATGTTTAGTTCTTATATAAACCCAACTTGTAACAATCCAAAAATTTTAATTATAATTTTAAATATTTATTGAATTAAATAAATATTTTAGTTGATGTGTTTATTGTTAAATAAATATTTGGTTTATTTTGGTTATTTATTAGTTAAATAAATAATTCATGAGTTGTGGGGAATTAACTTAATTAAGGTAATATGCTAATTAAGTTAATATTCGGTAAATTGGTATTTTGAAGTTAATTAAAATAGAAGAGTGATGAATTAATTATTATGTGGTGATATTCTAATTTAATTTAATAATTAAATTAGAGAATTGATAAGGATTAAATGAATTGTTATAATGTTGTTTTAATTTAATTTAGTAATAAAAATAATGTACTAATTTATTAAATAAAATTATAAGGAAATTATAATTTTGTGGCATTGTGATTATGTGACAAATTGATTTAATAAGTTGTTATTAGCTTTAATTTAATTAAATTTGATTATGAGAATTTAATTAAATAAAGTGTGATAATAAACTATATTATAAATGAGTTATTAAAATAAATTAAAAGAGTTTTAATTCAGTTCTGCCAAACAAGGCTTAATGAATGTTAAGTCTTTAATTTAAATGGGTTACCAAACAAGGCTTAAGTTATGTTAAGTCTTTATTTTAAAAGTGTTTTGCCAAACAAGGCATTATGTCTTTTGAATTTAATATAAAAATATCAGATATATATTTAGTAGAATTATTATTATATGTCAGTTTTTATATGTTAGCGTCTGTTTTTCTTTTTACGTTAAGTTTTAGTTTAAGCCTAATACTAAAGAAAAAAGAAAACAGAGAAGAGAAAGAAGAGAGAGAAGAAAGTGAGAGCTCTAGAGAAATTTAGAGAAAAGTTGGAAGTTTGGAAGCAAAGAGGGGATTAACAATGTAAGATCCCAACTTTTATAAATAAAGACGAATTTTCTATAAATATCATTTTCGAATATTATGGAGTTAATTTGATATAATGTTATAGTTGTGGGTAATATTTATAAATTTTGTAAAGTACGCAAGTTGTTATATAATATTCGATTGGTCGGGGAATATTCGTTTTAACAGGGAATATTCGTACAACGGCACAATCATTGGTGGACCCCACAATGAAATTATTGTCGGATTGAGAAAACGACAAAAATATTTTATTAAAAATAACGGCAGAAGTTTTACCATTGATACTGTTGAACTACTCGGTAGTAAAAGTACAGTAATACGTATGGTTGCATAGTAGCACACGGTATTGATTATTAATGCTTATGTGAGAAGTCACTTAGTTTGATTCAATTATTGTCAGTTAATAATATGAATTATTTAGCGATAATGACGTTTTGTTTTATTCGTATTATTAACGTAATAAAACAGAAACATCTTTTTATATAAAACAGATTACTTTATTAAAGTTATTCTATAAATAGAATATATTATATTTTATTTAAAAGATTTTTCTTTAAATATGGATCATCAGATTAAAGTAATCAATCTGGACCGTTCATGGATTAGTTACTATACATTCCATTTTTCTATAAATAGCAGCTCATTACTTCATTATTTCATACGAATTCACTGAACTCTAGAGAGAGAAACTATAGAGAGAAACTATAGAGAGAGAAAAGAAAAGTATTCTGCTACTTAACTACTTCCTTATTTCAGCTCTTCTTTAAAACGGTAAGGGGTGTTATTCTTTCTTATTCATGAAGAGAACTGTTGTTATTTCATTTTTTATTATTCTGTTAGAATAACCTGTATACGCGGTCTACCCTATACTTAGTGATATTCTTCTATTATTCTGTTGGAACATCCTGTCTGTGTGTTTTACACCGGACCTGGTTCCGTCTTATTATTATTCTATTGGAACATCCTGTCTGTGTGTTTTACACCGGACCTAGTTCCGTCTTTATTATTATTATGTTGGAATATCCTGTCTGTGCGTTTTACGCCGGACCTGGTTCCATTATTTATCATTCTGTTGGAATAACCTGTTTGTGCGGTCTATCGCATGCATGGTGATTTCTTTTGTTATTCCATTCTTTATTATACTCAGTTGGTTAAGTTTTAACTTCTATACTCCATGAAATTAATGGAATACCCTTGATAATTGCGTTTCATCTAGTATCTTTTCATGAAAATATTATTCTAATCATTCTTGAATCTTACTCCACAAAGCAGTATCATGTTGACAATTTGGACGTTGTTAATTCTTGGATAAATTAATTCTTGAACTTGTTTTATTGAATTCTAATATCATTGTCATCATCCTCATGTTTATAAAATGTTGAAAGTCATCTGTGGCATGTAGTGCATAGATGTACTTGGTATGATTATGACCAGGGATTATTCGGTATAATCATGACCGTAATGTTATAAATGATGTGGTAAAAGTCCTCATTGGCCCGTAGTGCATTGATAGACAGTTGTTGGCATGATCATGACCATTAATGAATACACGAATATCATTGGTCGTAGTGCAGGGATGATTCGATGATATGGGTTATTTTATTAAGCTGAGTCCCAGCGATAATAGTGTTGAAAAACCTTTTAAATCATAGAAGATAGTAGATTTTATTTTCTACTTGACTCTTTTAATGGATTGCTTGTTCCGCTGCAGTTAAACTTGATGTTCATTATATTTTATCAGTTTAATACTGTTGAAGGCTAATGATAATTTATTCTGCATTATCTTAGTCATAATATTTCTTACTGGGCTTGTTGAGCTCACCCTTTCTTTCACTGTTCTCTTCAGGACATGAGAATATAGCTGGGACGAGTCGGGGAACGGAGTGATGGACCAGATGATAGTATTAGCAGTCCTCACTATTCTATGTAATAGTGTGATAATAATTGTAATGAGGACTCCTTTTGAGTATGGATACTCTCTAGAAGATAATATTTGTATTCAAACTCACAGTTTATATTTTGTCGTATTGTGCACGACAGTTGTATTAGTAAGTTGTATTTAACTTCTGTACCATGTATCTGACGACCCAAGATGGGTGATGTATACCTATTTTTGGGGGCATCATGTAAGACCCCAACTTATTAATGAATAAAATCAAATTTTCTCTAAATATTATTGTGAATAATAAGGGGTTAATTTGATATAATACTTTGGTTATGGGTGAAATGTGCAAATTTTGCAAAATAAGCAAGTGGTTATAAAATATTTATTTTTGGTCGGTGAATATTCGGTTGGTCGTGGAATATTCTTGCTGTCGGGAAATATTCGTACGACGACGCAGCCTTGTGTGGGCCCCATAACGGAAAGCGATTGGATGAAGAAAACGACAAGTATAAGTTGTTTATAAATAACGGCGTAGTTGTTACCGTTAATACTGTTGGAATACCCGGTGGTTAAAATACAGTAGCACACGGTATTGCACCAATTATTGATTCTTACGTAAGAAGGCACTACTCAATAATTGTTACAGTAGTTATTATTCAATATTTTATTTTATTGATTCAATAATTGCTGCGTTGATATTTTATATTATTGTTGTTTCAATAATTGTTGCTGCACAGTATTTTCATTTATCAGATCAATAATTCATATTATTTGAATAATATTATTAGATAACATTATTGGCAATGTCTAGAAAGTTCTGTCTAAGGAGAGGTTTGGTCATCTAATTGCGCGCCAGTAAGGAGAAATCCTTATTGGAAAGCCCCCTCTTTCCTGGGAACGGCCTGGTTGTCATAAATGTGATTCTGTAATATTATTTGTGAATAATTAATTATTGATTCATATGATAAGGAAATATTTATTTTATGTGGATATAAATGAGGGATATATTTTTGTGGTTAAAAATGAAGGAGTTAATGTTGAGGTTTTTGTCAGTATTTTTGTCGGAATGGAGGTATTAAAAATCAGGGTTTTTGAGATAGTTTGCGGGGGTTATAATTTTTAATCCGACCGTTGGATCGTGGTAATTTTTGGATATGTTATACATATATAAGTTGAGTATATGTCCACAAATTTTGAACCGTTAAAAATGAACGTATGATTTATTACGAATTTTACAAGATGACTGGTTCAGAAATTGTTGAATTTTCGGAGTTTATCATTTTGGTGGAAAATTCTAGAATTGGTGGGCCCCACTTGTGGTTGGTGAAGAAATGTGCTGAATTATATTTCAAATGTGGTGGGTGGGAATAGTAGCAGGTAAAGCCATCAGGTTGCAGGTCAAACCTACCAAAATTTTCCTATAAATAGAGGGCTAAGTTAGAATTGAAAATCACACCAGAAACAAGTTTTCTCTCTTTCTCTCTCTAGATTATTGAGTGTATTTTGTGAGTATTTAGATACTTTGAGAGTTTCTATTCATCAGAGCAAGTTTCTTTCAGCCTTATACCGGTATTCCGACCAGAAGTACTGATATTTTGAGGTAAGGGTATTATTTATTTCTTCTGAGATATTATTGTTCGTATTCATGATATTTCTGTTCAATATTCATAAGAAATATTGTTCAATATTCGATATTATATTCATTTAATATTCGTAATGAATATTATTTATATTCGTAAGGGATATTATTTTCTTCTTAATGATATTATTTTCTTCAATATCATTATGCTGAAATATTGATATGAGTTTTTATCAAATTTGAAACTTTTTGTGTCGGGATTACTATTCACGTATACGGCACTATTCACGTATACGGCACTATTCACGAATACGGCACTATTCACCGAAAAATAAAATTTTCTCTTTTTGTCCAAGATGTCTATTATGGTTACTATCTTTGATTGTATCCATGTTTTAATCTTTATTTTTGAATTCTGCTTCACAATTGATTATTATGAAGTATTATTGATCTTGGATAAACTGTTATACGAATCCCTACTATTTGTCCTTCTGTCTCACTGGATTCATTCTCTTTAAGATATTTTTCATCATCCTCAGTCCTAAATGATGATATTACTGAATATCTTTGGCCTGTAGTGCAAAGATGTATAATTACTTGATGAATATCTTTGGCCTGTAGTGCAAAGATGAACAGGTGTTGAGATGAACATGACCGACTGATGATACAAATGAATATCTTTGGCCTGTAGTGCAAAGATGAATATTTGGTTAAAGATGATTATTAATTGATGTTACAGGGATAAAATATTGATGATGGACTTTTAAATCTTAGAAGATAGTAGAATTCTTTCTCTACTTGACTCTTCTAATGGTTTGCTGTTTCCGCTGCAGTTGTTGATCTAAAACTTGTTGTCGATTATATTTTATCAGATTTTTCCCTGTTGAAGACTAACGATAATTTGTTGTATATTATCTTAGTCATAATATTCTTTACTGGGCTAGTTGAGCTCACCCTTTTCCTTTTTGTTCCATTTTTCTTCTCAGGAGGTGAGAACATAGCAGGATCTAGTCGGGGTATGGAGTGATGGTTCTAGAAAGATGTATTAGCAGTCCTCACTATTTCTGTAAAATAGTGTTTGAATAATTGTAATGAGGATTTATTTGAGTGTGGATATTGTCTAGAAGACAATATTTGTATTTAAACTCACAGTATGTGTTGTCGTATTTTGCACGACAATTGTATTATTGAAGTTGTAGTTTGCTTTCTGTACCATGTATTTGGCGACTCAGAATGGGTGTTGTATACCTATTCTGGGGGCGTCACAGTTGGTATCAGAGCTTAGGGATATGATCCCTGGCTGAGATGTGAGACAAGAACTAGGAGGGGAGAGACGGGGAATTCCTTCGCTAGTATGACCTGACTAAGTTTATTTGGTGTTTATTTGGTCGGTCAGAGTATAGGGATAATATATGACATGACTATTAACCCTTGTTTTATGGCAGTATTTAAGAATGGCAGCTGAGAACGTTAATAATGGAGTAAATCAGACCGTGGAGACACCTTTGATCACTACCCAGGGGAACGTGCAACAGGAAGGCAATATTCCTCCTGTAAACAACGTTACCGAGCAAACGATGAATGATGGAATGTTTAGGAGCTTTTTGCAGTTCATGCAAAATCAGACGAGGGAGACTCGTGTGCAGAATACGGGTGGAAATGATAACAACGCGCGGTTTGTCACAGCTAAGCAGTTCAAAGAATTGGGACCACCAGAATTTAAGGGAAAGCCGGATCCGATCATGGCGGAAACGTGGGTCAAGCAAATTACCAAGATATTTGATGTCTTGGGATGCACGGAGGAACAGAAGGTTCCATTCGCCACATTTATGTTCCGCGGTGAGGCAGACTACTGGTGGGAGTCTGTGAAGCGTACCCAGCCTGACGCACTCAACATGTCCTGGGAAACATTTCAAAAACTGTTCAATGACAAGTACTTTCCTGAAAGTATTCGTCATATGAAGGAGGTTGAGTTTATTAGACTGGAACAAAACAACATGACGGTGTCCCAGTACGAGGCGAAGTTTGCAGAGTTATCCAGGTTTGCACCTCATTTGGTCGAAAATGAGGAACGAATGACAAGGATGTTTCTGAGAGGTCTAAAACCCGAGATTCGGCAATATCTTATCTCTCATAAATTTTCTTTATATTCAGATGTTGTAAACAGGGCTCAATTATTAGAGCGAGATAATGAGTATGTGCAACCGAGGGACCACAACCAGGGTCATACCGGTGGCGGCAGTCATCGAAGCAATGAAAACCAGCAGGGAGGAAAACATTCGGACAAAAGCGGTAACCACTCTGGTGGTAATCGTGGTCGTGATAATAGAAGGAGCGAGTCGGGAGGAGATTTCAAGAAGAGAAGGTACAACAATGATAACGTGAAGACGTCAGCACAAACATCAACTGTTTCTAGGGGAGGAGAACGACCACCGGTCGTATGTTACAAATGTGGGAAAGAGGGACATATCAGCCCAAACTGCCCACAACAATCCAAGGTATGTTATAACTGTGGAAAGGAAGGTCATATAGCTCGAGAGTGTTCTGTAGCAAAACCAAGTTCAGCGGGGATGGTGACTCCAAAAGTTATCCCGGATAAGTCGAAATCAGCGGTTCCTGGAAGGGCGTTTGTCGTTACTGGCCAAAACGCGAGAAACCCGAACGAGGTGATCACGGGTAAGCTAATCTTGAATTCTTGCGAAGTTTATACTTTACTAGATACCGGTTCTACCCATTCTTTTATCTCTCCTGCTTGTGCTCAACGTTTAAACTTGACTCCGGAGAAATTGGACTTTAACTTATCTGTTGAAACTCCGTTGGGTGAAACCTTCGTTACATCTACAGTTTATAAATCTTGCATGATCCAAGTTGGCACTATCACATTACCTGTTGATCTTATCTCTTTAAAGATACTTGCTTTTGATGTGATTTTAGGAATTGATTGGTTAACCACTCATCATGCTAAAATTGATTGTTTTCGTAAGGTTGTTAGTTTTCATATTCCTAACCAACCTGTCATACGAATTCAAACTACTAAACCACTAAAATCAGTCACTGTCATATCAAGCCACAAAGCTATTCGTTTATTGAAAAACGGATGTCAAGCTTTCTTAGCCCATGTTATGGATTTGAACAAAGACAAGTCAGATTTGAATAATATTTCTATTGTTAGAGAATTTTCCGATGTATTTCCTGAAGAACTTCCCGGTCTACCCCCGGAACGAGAAATTGAATTCTTTATTGACCTTGAACCCGGTACAAAGCCCATTTCTAAAACCCCATATCGAATGGCTCCTATTGAACTTCAGGAGTTAAAAGTCCAACTACAGGAGTTGTTGGACATCGGTTTTATTCGTCCTAGTACGTCTCCTTGGGGTGCTCCTGTTTTATTCGTAAAGAAGAAAGACGGGAGTATGCGACTTTGTATTGACTATCGAGAATTGAACCATGTCACCATCAAGAATAGGTATCCGCTACCTCGCATTGATGACCTGTTTGACCAGTTGCAAGGAGCACAATTCTTTTCAAAGATCGATCTTCGTTCTGGATATCATCAGCTGAAGATTAAAACTGAGGATATTCCAAAGACTGCCTTCAGAACTCGGTACGGGCATTATGAATTCTTAGTAATGTCTTTTGGATTGACTAATGCTCCTGCTGCCTTCATGGATATGATGAACCGTGTATTCAAAGAATATTTGGATCAGTTCGTTGTTGTCTTTATTGATGACATCCTCATCTATTCCAAAAGCCGTGAAGATCATGAGCGCCATTTGAAGCTGGTACTGCAAAGGCTTCGTGAAAACAAGCTATATGCCAAACTGAAGAAATGCGAGTTCTGGCTTGAGGAAGTAGCATTCCTTGGGCACGTGGTGTCAAAACATGGAGTATCTGTCGACCCGGCGAAGATTGAAGCCATACAAAGTTGGGAGCAACCGAAGTCGGTAACCGAAGTACGTAGCTTTCTGGGCTTAGCTGGTTATTATCGGAGATTTGTGGAAGGATTTTCTCGAATCGCTACTCCGTTAACTCAGCTGACTCGGAAAGATACAAAATTCGTATGGAGTGAGGAATGCGAGAAGAGTTTCCAAGAACTCAAGAGGAGACTCATTTCGGCACCTGTTTTGACAATACCATCTGGTTCGGATGGATTTGTTATCTACAGCGATGCTTCAGGCAAAGGGTTAGGATGTGTTCTCATGCAACATGGGAAAGTCATAGCCTATGCCTCACGACAACTCAAAGAATATGAGAGGAATTATCCTACTCATGATTTGGAGTTGGCAGCAGTCGTTTTTGCGTTGAAGATCTGGAGACACTACCTGTATGGGGAGAAAGTGGAGATCTATACAGATCATAAAAGCCTCAAATATTTCTTCACCCAAAAGGAACTCAACATGCGGCAACGACGTTGGCTTGAGCTGTTGAAAGATTACGATCATACCATCCAATACCATCCTGGAAAAGCAAACGTAGTAGCTGACGCATTGAGTAGAAGATCATATGCGGGTACGAGTGCAATGTTTTTAACACAAAGGCCCATTTTGTATGACTTGCAAAGGATGGAGATAGAGATGAAGGCTCCAAGTACCCACATGATGATATCAAATATACGAGTAGAACCGACTTTAATCGATAAAGTTAAAGCTGCTCAAGCTACGGATATAGAGCTGATGCGTATGAAGAAGAAAGTGCAAGAAGGTGCTATTCCAGAAGCAAGAATCGATGAAGAAGGAATACTTCGAGTCAACTCCAGACTTTGTGTTCCTAACGATTTTGACTTGAAGCATAGAATAATGATGGAGGCACACAACACACCGTTTGCAATCCATCCTGGGAGTACCAAAATGTATCACGATCTTCGACATACATTTTGGTGGAGCAATATGAAAAGAGAGATCGCGGAGTTTATCTCGAGATGTTTAACTTGTCAACGTGTAAAAGCGGAGCATCAAGTACCAAAGGGTCCATTGCAACCACTTGAGATTCCGAAATGGAAGTGGGAACACATTACTATGGATTTTGTTACAGGTCTTCCCAAGGTTTCTCAAGGCATAGATGCGATTTGGGTTATTGTTGATAGATTAACCAAGTCCGCTCATTTCTTGCCGATACGTGAGACTTATTCCCTTGAACGTCTTGCTAGTATGTACGTGAACGAGATTGTGAGATTGCATGGCATGCCAGTATCCATAGTTTCGGATCGTGACCCAAGATTCACTTCACGATTTTGGGTTAGCTTGCAGAAAGCTATGGGCACGGATTTACGATTCAGTTCAGCATACCATCCTCAAACGGACGGACAATCAGAGAGGACTATTCAAACTCTTGAAGATCTATTAAGACTTTGTGTCTTAGATCTCAAAGGGAGTTGGGATAAGTACCTACCATTGGTGGAATTCTCCTACAACAACAGTTATCAGGCGAGCATAGGTATGGCTCCATTTGAGGCGTTGTATGGAAGAAAATGTCGTTCTCCAGTATGCTGGGACGAGGTGGGTGAAGCAACATTGTTGGGACCAGAATTGGTACGCATTACTACAGAGAAGATCCAAACGATTCGACAACGTATACAAACGGCACAGGATCGACAAAAGAGTTATGCGGATCTTCATCGGAAGGACGTGGAATTTAATATTGGGGATCATGTATTGTTACGTGTTGCACCATGGAAGGGAGTTACAAGATTTGGGAAGAGAGGAAAGCTCAATCCAAGATTTGTTGGTCCATTTGAGATTCTTGAGCGAATAGGAAATGTGGCATATAGACTCGCATTACCTCCAAGCATGTCTCGTGTTCATAATGTTTTTCACATATCTATGCTTCGTAAATATGTTAAAGACCCGAACCACATTATTGAGTTAGAACCAGACGAGATAGCTGAAGATTTAACGTACGAGGAGGTACCTGTTAAGATCTTGGATAGGAAAGAGCATGTCCTACGCACGAAGGTTATACCACAAGTTAAGGTTTTGTGGAGAAACCATGCTATTGAAGAAATGACCTGGGAGTTGGAATCAGAAATGAAAGCGAGGTATCCTCACCTTTTTGAAACATCAGGTACGTACGTCAATTTCGAGGACGAAATTTCATAAGGAGGGGAGGTTGTAAGACCCCAACTTATTAATGAATAAAATCAAATTTTCTCTAAATATTATTGTGAATAATAAGGGGTTAATTTGATATAATACTTTGGTTATGGGTGAAATGTGCAAATTTTGCAAAATAAGCAAGTGGTTATAAAATATTTATTTTTGGTCGGTGAATATTCGGTTGGTCGTGGAATATTCTTGCTGTCGGGGAATATTCGTACGACGACGCAGCCTTGTGTGGGCCCCATAACGGAAAGCGATTGGATGAAGAAAACGACAAGTATAAGTTGTTTATAAATAACGGCGTAGTTGTTACCGTTAATACTGTTGGAATACCCGGTGGTTAAAATACAGTAGCACACGGTATTGCACCAATTATTGATTCTTACGTAAGAAGGCACTACTCAATAATTGTTACAGTAGTTATTATTCAATATTTTATTTTATTGATTCAATAATTGCTGCGTTGATATTTTATATTATTGTTGTTTCAATAATTGTTGCTGCACAGTATTTTCATTTATCAGATCAATAATTCATATTATTTGAATAATATTATTAGATAACATTATTGGCAATGTCTAGAAAGTTCTGTCTAAGGAGAGGTTTGGTCATCTAATTGCGCGCCAGTAAGGAGAAATCCTTATTGGAAAGCCCCCTCTTTCCTGGGAACGGCCTGGTTGTCATAAATGTGATTCTGTAATATTATTTGTGAATAATTAATTATTGATTCATATGATAAGGAAATATTTATTTTATGTGGATATAAATGAGGGATATATTTTTGTGGTTAAAAATGAAGGAGTTAATGTTGAGGTTTTTATCAGTATTTTTGTCGGAATGGAGGTATTAAAAATCAGGGTTTTTGAGATAGTTTGCGGGGGTTATAATTTTTAATCCGACCGTTGGATCGTGGTAATTTTTGGATATGTTATACATATATAAGTTGAGTATATGTCCACAAATTTTGAACCGTTAAAAATGAACGTATGATTTATTATGAATTTTACAAGATGACTGGTTCAGAAATTGTTGAATTTTCGGAGTTTATCATTTTGGTGGAAAATTCTAGAATTGGTGGGCCCCACTTGTGGTTGGTGAAGAAATGTGCTGAATTATATTTCAAATGTGGTGGGTGGGAATAGTAGCAGGTAAAGCCATCAGGTTGCAGGTCAAACCTACCAAAATTTTCCTATAAATAGAGGGCTAAGTTAGAATTGAAAATCACACCAGAAACAAGTTTTCTCTCTTTCTCTCTCTAGATTATTGAGTGTATTTTGTGAGTATTTAGATACTTTGAGAGTTTCTATTCATCAGAGCAAGTTTCTTTCAGCCTTATACCGGTATTCCGACCAGAAGTACTGATATTTTGAGGTAAGGGTATTATTTATTTCGAAGAGATATTATTTTCTATTCATGATATTATTTCTGTTCAATATGAAATTATTTCGTTCAATATCTATTATATTCATTTAATATTCGTATGAATATTGAATATTCGTAAGGGATATTATTTTCTTCTTAATGATATTATTTTCTTCAATATCATTATGCTGAAATATTGATATGAGTTTTTATCAAATTTGGAACTTTTTGTGTCGGGGTTACTATTCACGTATACGGCACTATTCACGTATACGGTACTATTCACGAATACGGCACTATTCACCGAAAAATAAAATTTTCCCTTTTTGTCCAAGATGTCTATTATGGTTACTATCTTTGATTGTATCCATGTTTTGATCTTTATTTTTGAATTCTGCTTCACAATTGATTATTATGAAGTATTATTGATCTTGGATAAACTGTTATACGAATCCCTACTATTTGTCCTTCTGTCTCATTGGATTCGTTCTCTTTAAGATATTTTTCATCATCCTCAGTCCTAAATGATGATATTACTGAATATCTTTGGCCTGTAGTGCAAAGATGTATAATTACTTGATGAATATCTTTGGCCTGTAGTGCAAAGATGAACAGGTGTTGAGATGAACATGACCGACTGATGATACAAATGAATATCTTTGGCCTGTAGTGCAAAGATGAATATTTGGTTAAAGATGATTATTAATTGATGTTACAGGGATAAAATATTGATGATGGACTTTTAAATCTTAGAAGATAGTAGAATTCTTTCTCTACTTGACTCTTCTAATGGTTTGCTGTTTCCGCTGCAGTTGTTGATCTAAAACTTGTTGTCGATTATATTTTATCAGATTTTTCCCTGTTGAAGACTAACGATAATTTGTTGTATATTATCTTAGTCATAATATTCTTTACTGGGCTAGTTGAGCTCACCCTTTTCCTTTTTGTTCCATTTTTCTTCTCAGGAGGTGAGAACATAGCAGGATCTAGTCGGGGTATAGAGTGATGGTTCTAGAAAGATGTATTAGCAGTCCTCACAATTTCTGTAAAATAGTGTTTGAATAATTATAATGAGGATTTATTTGAGTGTGGATATTGTCTAGAAGACAATATTTGTATTTAAACTCACAGTATGTGTTGTCGTATTTTGCACGACAATTGTATTATTGAAGTTGTAGTTTGCTTTCTGTACCATGTATTTGGCGACTCAGAATGGGTGTTGTATACCTATTCTGGGGGCGTCACACATCACAAACAAAGTAGCCTTCATCATCTAAACAAGAAAGCAAAGGTAGAATTCTATTTTTAAAAAAAGTTTTGTTATTTTCTAAAAAGTTCTTTGTAAATGATTGTTGTGGAAATTATGAGTTTGTTATGTGTTGATAGATGATTATAACTTGTTTTATATCATTCATTCATGATTTAAAATAATCAATTTCATGGAAATATGTTTAAAAGTGAAGAAATTGAATGACAGTGATATATATATATATATATATATATATATATATATAGCGAAAAATGGGTATGCACACCCATGCAAAATTTTTGTTTACACAGTCGGCCAAAAACGACGTCGTTTTGGCTAAAAACAAAAAAAAAACACGGCTTCCGTATAAGACTTCTCTCCCACGTCGTTTTTCCCCCAAAACATAACTCCCGTTCCAGACTAAAACAAAGAAGTCGTAGAGGGGTAAAATATGAATCCAACTATTTCAGACCAAATCAAACACCTAGCTCATCAGTTCGATCTCGACTTCCTTGACGTATCTCATCTCCGATTCTGTAAGGATTTCTAGATTTCAGTATAGTGATTTTTAGGTTTTATGTGAATGGCTTTTTAGGTTTCAATATATTGATTTCTAAGATTTCTAGATTTCAGTATAGTAGATTCGGACATGATTTCTAGATTTCAGTATACCTCCTTAATTTTAATTTATCTAAATGGGTTTCCTCCAACAGAAGAGAAAGTATTCGGGGTAATAGGGGATGGAATTTAACTGTTGAATATAGCCATAGCAAACACAAAATACACCATAATTCATTATCGGAATCCCATGGTTAAATCATCTTCAGATGGAAAATAATACCTCCGTGTTCCACAAATTTGATATTTTTCCATTAAACTAGATATATCTTAGCTTAACTAAATCCTAAATTCAAATTTTTGAATATGACACTGTTGAATTTTTTTCGTCCAGCATCCCTGGAAAAGAGCCCCCACTTAAAATGCAGTGCACTATACATTTATGTAAGCAACGGTCAATATTAAAATTGTCTTCAATGTATCTTGATATTCATAGTGGACTTTTATTCAAAGATGTCCCAAGATTTAAGAGCGACAGATTATACTTCTTAAATTCATAATTACAATAGTGAGGGAAAAAGAGAGAGAAGAAGTGGAAAATTTACATAGCTCATCTACTTCAAATTTCATCAAACATTAGCCACATGACATTGCAAGAACTTAGTTATGTAGCTCCGTAAGGTTAATCTTCTCTTGTTGCCCATACTTTAGACATTGATCACATCACAGTGATAGACTTCTAAAAGTTCAGTTGTAATCATTGGCTCTCTATTAACACTAACCTTATCCAAGTTTTTCTATGCTACAACTAAAACTTTCATAATTACATTGATTAGAAACTTCTTCAACTTTTAAGAGGCTATTCATGGGAAATTACCACAGACAAAATGTTGAGGTCTCCTAGCATTATTCCAACATAAAAACACATACAAACTTGGGGTTTAATAATTAATAATCTAACATGGACTTGTAACAGACTAAGTAAGGTTGGGGAATTTTCATCTCTTGGGAAATGTTGCTCAGTTTGAATATTACAGTGCACAAAAGGCATATAGCATTAGCATCAACATTGATTATCTGATATTGATTAAGGATATATTTTAGTATAGTATGGTAATTTCTAGGTTTCATGTGACCCCTTTAAGTTAGTACTTATAATGGAATTAGAACCCCAGTTTACCCCCCTCCCCTGTGTGTTTAAAAACATAATTCATGTTTACCCAATTTCTATCGTTGGTCTAATAAACAATGTAAAAATTTTGTTTATCACTGCCATTGTCACCGCGCAGCTATATTGATAACTTCTTGGACTGATTTAAATCATGGTCGTTGATTCTATAGATGCCAAACTGCAAAAGTAAGTAATTTTTCTTCAATTTCCTTTGATATGAAGTTTGTTTTGGAAAAAATTTCTTTCTTGACAACCCCATTGTTGTAGGTTTTTCATGTGGTATGATCCTCCGATCCAGCCAAGAGCCATTCAAGTGATACTTTGTCTTTGAGGAGGTTGAGGACTCTTGAACAGAGTCGGTCCTGAGTTTTCTAAGGCACAGGACAAATTTTTTCAAGTGTGCCCCTTTATACAAATTAAATAAAAAAAAAATAAATTATCAACTAATTATTTTTATTAAAATTATAAAAATTTACAAAAGATAAGAAAGAACACTTTAAAATGTCATCGAAATAAAGAATCATCATATGTACCTACAAAATAAAAATATCAATGAAATCGATAAAACTAATGAAATACACACTGTAGTTGGCAAGTTTTACTGATTACACAATTGAACTTTTAATTTTTCAAATTACGCAACTAAACTAATTATTATTTTGAAATTGGGTTATTCCGTTAAAAAAAATAAATTGACGTTAATTTTTTATCTACAAAACTAATGAATTACCTACTGTAGTTGGCACGTTTTACTGATTACACCATTGAACTTTTAATTTTTCAGATTATCTCATTAAACTACTTAAAAAAATGATTATTTTAAATATTTTAAAAAATAATTATTATTTTCAGTAAAAAAATATTAGAAACTTTAATTTTTTTTTATAAAATGAGTAAAGTTTCATAAAATATAGATTTAAAAAAATAAAGTTTTATGAAACCTTACTGATTTAAAATAAAAAAAAATATTTTAAAAATAAAGTTTATTGTTTTGAATCTATATTTTATAAAACTTTACTCATTTTTTAAAAATATGAAGAAGTTTCCAATTTTTTTCTTGAAAATAATATTTATTTATAAAAATTATTAATTTCTTTTTTGAAAAAATTGAATCAATTTTTTTATTTATCTTTTAATTTTTTTTTATTTTAATTTCTATTTTTAGTTTTTTTTTAAAATTTCTAATATTAAGAATGGATTATTCTGTTAAAAAATTAAGTAAAGATTAATTTAATTTAAAGCACTTTAATTTTTTTGAATCTATATTTTATGAAACTCTACTCATTTTAAGAAGAAAAAAAAGTTTTCAATATTTTTTACTTAAAATAATAATTATTTTTAAAAATATTCAAAATAATTATTTTTAATTAGTTTGATGGAGTAATTTGAAAAATTAAAAGTTCAATAGTGTAATCAGTAAAATGTGCCAACTACAGTGGGTAATTCATTAATTTTGTAGATAAAAAATTAACGTTTGTTTATTTTTTTTAACGGAATGACTCAATTTCAAAATAATAATTAGTTTAGTGGTGTAATTTAAAAAATTAAAAGTTCAATGGTGTAATCAGTAAAATCTACCAACTATAGTGGACATTTCTTTCATTTTGCCCAATAAAATTTAAAAGACAAAACATAATTTAAAATGTCTTTTTGTTGCACTTTTAGATTCAAAATCATCAATTATACTATCATATTTAATATTTTCTAACATATCAATTTTAATGCATAATATTGCTAATCTTTTTATTTTTTTATTTTTTTATACACATAAATATATAAACTTATAAAAAAATTTAGGCCCCCTCAACTGTGGGCCCTGGGCGGTTGCCCTGGTGGCCCTTACCCAGGGCCGGCTCTGCTCTCTTGAAAATGAAGCTCAAAGTTTTTGACGCAAAAAGTAGATTTACTTGATAGAAAAAATTTGTAATTACAATTTAGGAGATGAAGCAGTTAGGATGAAACATTGTTTAAAGGTCACTGGTGTAAAAGATTCATGTATTTTTAACTGCAACTGAAAATCTATTTATTGACATATTTTAAGATTTTAGATGTGCTTAGTTAATACTTTTTTTTGGAAAGTTGGCTACTTAGTTTTTTTGGTTCAACTCATTTTTAGTTTTATTTAGACCAAGATATATTAGTTTGGTGGCATAGAGAAACCTTCATCTTCTTTGTTGAATGTTTCAGTTTATAATCAAGTTGTGAGGTTTGGGTTTTGGAGGTTTTTGATTCATAGAATTCCGGCCTGGTTTGTTAATTCTACACTTCGCATGGTTGTTCCCACCAGTATAAAGTACCTAATAGACAACACTTAAACCACAACGTTTTTTATAAAAACGTTGTGGTATTTTTTTTTACAACATTTTAAAAAAAATGTTGTAGATATATATGCAAAAATGTTATCTATTTAAAAGGACAATTTTTTTGTTTTAATTAGATAACGTTTTTTTTAAAAACGTTGTCTATCAAGAAAAACACGGAGCATGAACTGAACACTTAAAATTAAACATATCGTCTTTTTCTCTCCAAGGCTCGTCAGTGCAGAGAGAGCTTCAGTTTCTTTCGAACTTGCAGAGCTTCGGTTTCCTTCGTTCTTGCAGTTTTTCGTTCCTTCTCTCTTCAGTTTCCTCTCTTCGTTCCTTCTCTCTTCAGTTTTCTCTCTTCATTCCTTCTCTTTCAGTTTTCTTCTCTGGTTATGCAGTGTTGGTTGTGTTCGATCTGATTGGGTGTACCTTCTCTCTGAGGCTGAAATCTGAAGATCTTTAATTGGGTGTTTGAAGATAAGCTGTTTTGGGGCTAGGGTTTCATTGTAAGTTCTTCATCTCTTTGGATTTGTTCTTGCATGTGTTTATTTTCAACCCATTTACAGTCTGCTTAGTATTTTCAACCAATTTACAGTCTGCTTAGTGTTGATTTGTTAACTTAGTGTTGCTTTCATATTGGTAGCATAGGGGTGGCTGCGGTGGCAGCAGTGGTGGTTTCTCTGTCTCCTCCACTAAAAATTAGGTTTTAATTTCTCACTTGTTAATTTTTCCTAAAATTTAAGTTTTAATTAGAAATTTTAAAAGATTTTTGGAGCTAATTTGGAGCTTCTAAGTGTTATTGAAGGCCAATTAAATCTAGAGGATTACATTAAGTGTTATTGACTGTATTTTTTGCTCTAAAGTTTAATATCGGGTTCTCTTCAAAAATGCCATAGGGTCTGATTTGTTGACTGTATTTGTCTGTAAATGTGGTTCTTCAATGGAGGTTTTCTTTTGGAATGCAGAATTGTAGATTTATGTGCTAGTATAATCATTAGTTTTTGGTTTTCTAACTAGCATTTGCCTCTGTTTTCTCTTGTGTGGTTGATACTGATATCAAAGTGGACACAAATTCCAATGTAATTTGCATCTTATTCATTGGGTGAAATAGTAACATTTCTTTTATCTAGTTTAGCCAATTGATAATTAACTGAGTGTTTATTCAATGTTTTATATTTAATGTTGGACTCCAGATGACATGTTTAGTTTTTTTAAGATGGATAAGTCATGGATGTGTGCTGCTAGAAGGTCACGAGAGTATGAACTAGGCATTGATGAATTCTTGAGGTTTGCGGTAGACAATGCGAGAAATGCGAATCTTATTCATTGCCCTTGCGTAAAATGTGGAAACATTTTAAAATTTGGTGCCAGAATTATACGGGATCACTTGTATTTTAATGGGGTTGATACTAGTTATCACACTTGGATATGGCATGGAGAACCTAATATGTTAGATGCAGATGCAAAAACCTTTTGTAGGCACTACTGAACAAGGCTATGTCTCTGAAACAATAGATATGGAAGATAATGGTTTTGGGGATTTCTCAAATGATCCGTGTGAGTTTCTTAATGTGATTGGGGATGGAGATGAACCCTTGTACCCTGGTTGTAAGTTAGGTGCACTTGTTAGACTCTACAATTTGAAAGCAAAGCATGGGTTGAGTGATGTTGGTTTCACAGAGCACTTGATTTTTCTGACTGAACTTCTTCCAGAAGGTAACTAATTACCTTGCTCCTTGTACGAGACAAAGAAGACTTTACATGCCTTAGGAATGGATTATGAGAAAATACATGCTTGCCCTAATCACTGCATCTTGTATAGAAAGGAATTTGACCAGGTAACTAATTGCCCAAAATGTTCTCTCTCAAGGTGGAAGATGGATAAGAATGAGCATGTAAGAGAAGGGGTGCCTGCGAAGGTGTTGTGGTACTTTCCTCCTATCCCGAGGTTTAAACATATGTTTAAATCTAGTAGGACAGCTGAGAGTTTGACTTAGCATGCTAATAATAAAATGAGCGACGGTCATATGCGTCATCCATCAGATTCACCATCTGGAAGCTAGTGGATGATAAGTGGTCGGAGTTTGGTAAAGACCCTAGAAACCTTAGACTTGCTATTTCAGCTGATGGGATCAATCCTCATGGTTCTCTTAGTAGTAGATACAGTATTTGGTTGATTATAATGATTATTTATAATCTTCCTCCTTGGTTATATATGAAAAGAAAGTTCATGATGTTGACTTTGTTGATCTTGGGTGCTAAACAAGTCGGTAATGATATAGATGTCTACTTGGAACCATTGATTGATGATTTAAAGTGTTTGTGGAAGGGGGTTCTAGGGTGTATGATGCATTTAGAGGAGAATACTTCATGATCAAAGCCTAATTAATGTGGACTATTAATGACTTTCCTGCCAATGGGAACTTATCTAGATGTGTTGTAAAAGGTTATAAAGCATGTCCTATATGTGGCGATGATACACCTAGCCATAGGTTGACACATGGTAAAAAAGTTTGTTACATTGGCCACCGAATATTCTTGCCTCAAGATCATTCATTTCGGAAGCAGCGAGTAACATTACTGAAGAGAAGAGGGGTGGGAAAAAGGGGGTGCATGTATGAGTATATTCCAGTTGGGCTTGGGTAGTAATGTCATTCTTGTAAGAGTTTTTCGAATTTGTTTATCCTTTCCCATGAGCAGCTACTTGGTGTTTTTATATGAAAATTATAAATTTATGATCATATGACTGACTGACTGACTACTTTAGCTGTTTGTTTCAATGTATTTTAAGTAGGTGATTTCATTTTGATAATTTAGTATTATTATTATTATTTTATTATTATTATTATTATTATTATTATTATTATTATTATTAGCAAGAACTGGTTAGTGCAGTTATTAGCTTGTATGTGGTTTAGAATAATTTTTTCCTTGTCTAAGATTCAGTATAGCAATATAGCAGTATAGCAGTATAGCAGGTGTTAAAATATATTTCACATCAGTATAGCAGTATAACAGGTTAGGAATATGTGTTAATATGTGTTATATTTCATATTTCCTGTACAACCAAAACATATTTCACATCAGTACACCAGCTTGCTCCTCAAATATGTGTTAACATTTTACGTGGTTAGGAATTATGTTAAAAGTCATTCCTGTGATTGGTCAGTTATCTTGTCATACATTAGTATAGCAGGTCAGATTTGGTATCCTTGTGATTTGGTATCTTTGTTGAATACTAAATTTGTTGTTCTTTTATTTCAGTGGGATAAGACATGTGGATTAACGTACACACAAGAACAAATTGACGAAGTACTGGATGAGTGGGCAACGTACGTGAGCAGCTATATGTAGAGCCTTGAGTTAACGGTGAATAGGTTAGATGAATGTACGTATTTTGGGAGAACTAGGCTTTTTTGCACATGCTTAGGTAGTAGCTTAATTTTATGGATAGTTTGGTTTATTTTGTGGATGCATGTAATCAAATTCACAATTCAATATAGTAGTAATTTATATTAAAAAGTGAATTTGAGATGCATATATGGATACATTTTGGTATATATTTCGTGGATGTAGTAATTTGAAACTGTAAACGAATGGTATTATTGGGATGTATTTTGAATGGTTGATACATTTTGGCTATATATCATGACATTATCATATTGCAGGTGCATTGGTAATATAGGTGAACCACATCCTTTTTTTTTCTTTTTTTTTATCTACAACATTTAAAAAACGTTGTCTGGTATACTAAACAACAACATTTTTTTTATCTACAACATTTAAAAAATGTTGTCTTATATACTAAACAACAACATTTTTAACTAAAAAAAGTTGTGAAATCATACATTCTACAACGTTTTTAAGCATCTGCTAATTTTTTAAAAACAAATCTATAACGTTTTTTCCTAAAAAACGTTGTGTATTGTGCTTAACTACAACGCTTTAAAAACGTTGTATAAGGGTGTCAAATAGACAACACCCTTAAGTGCGACGTTTTTCTGACAGAAACCACAATGTTTTTTCCGCGTTGTCTATTTACTATTTTGTAGTTGTGTCCCCGAGTAATGGATAATAGGTTTCAGAAATTTTTACTGGCTTTTTCCATTCGATTATTGGTTATAGCATCACAGAGGAAGAATCCATGTTGGCTTTGTACACTTTGTATGGTTGTTCCCTGAGTAATGCATGTTGGCTTTGTACACTTTGTATGATATTGGTTATTCTACACTTTGTATAATATTGTTTCAGTATAAGAATGCATGTTGGCTTTCAAACCCCGAAAAATGATTATGAAAATCAATTTGCATGGAAATGTTAAAAGTTGTAGCAAAATAGTCCCTCCTAGAGCTAGCAATCTGCATACTTTTTTGATGCTCCAACTTAAGGCAATCACGTATACGATGACCAAGTCCACCACAATACCCACATCTTCCTGTCTATCTAACCACATCTTCCTATCCGTCCAAACTTTGACATTCACTTAGTATGGATATGCATGCAATTTAAAGAACTAAGGAGCTTGGTGTTGCTATTCATCACACTGCTAAAAGAATAAAAGTGAACTAATGAAGGGTAAGAATAAACATTTTATATATAATGAATAAAAGTCACCCACCACATCGTAGTCTATGCCCTTTCCCCTGCAACCCGGTTACAACTTTTCCACATAGAAAGGAGAAAAGAATAAACATTTTATAAAATACCTAGGCATGGAAACAAGTTAAAATATCCATCCATAAAAAGCATCCAATAATATATACCACTACATCTATTTTGCACGTATTCAAAAGTGCCCAACCAACAACACACCCTACAAGCAATGCTGTTATTTGACATAATACACATTTTTTCACTACAAAATCCAAGGAAAGGTCCTAGCTGGGAGTAATGTCTAAAAGAAAATGCCACCAATAAAAGTCTCCATTACACAATAACAAAAATACAAATTAATACAAGTCACTCCCATGGTTACTGCAATTTTGAAATCATGAAGCATCCCAAGTATAGTCACTCCCACGATTAATGCAATTCTGAAGGCCACTCTGTAAAAAAAAATTCTCAATTAATACAAAAATATAGATATACAATTGTGGTTATAGCAATATTAGTTGCACCTGTGAGTTCATCACAATGTTGATGTATAGACAAGTCTAAGCACCCAAACACCCAATATAGATGTTATATACCTACAAGAAGAAAACATAAAATATATAAACATACAAGGAAAAAATAAATTTTACTCGTCTCAAAAAGGTTTTGGCTCAGTGCCATAAAGATTGAACTCTAGACCTCCTAAGGGAAAGATTTTTTTGGTGGGAACATGCTCTGATTTTATAGACCGAAAAACAAAATTTTGTAAGATAAATAAAATATAAATCACAAGAGAAAATAATTTTTGTACATTGATGCCAAAGAAAGAGCATATAGAGATTTAGTAAGACACTGCAACTGAGGTAGTGGGGGCGCTTTTCCTGGGATGCTAGACGAACAAAATTCAACAGTGTCATATTCAAAATTTTGAATTTAGGATTTAGTTAAGCTAGGATATATCTCGTTTAATGGAAAAATATCAATTTTGTGGAACACAGAGGTAGTATTTTCCATCTGAAGATGATTTAACCATGGGATTCAGACAATGAATTATGGTATATGTAAGACCCCGAATTTTATGAAATAAAAGTATGCAATTTTTCTTATAATTCCTATTCAGTAAATAGTTAAATTGATAAAAGTTTAAAGTTATGGGTGAAATATGAATTTTTTTTCAAAATAAGCAAGTGGTTATAAAATAATCATTGTTGTCGGGGAATATTCGTTTGGTCGTGGAATATTCTTTCTGTCGGAGAATATTCGTACGACGGCGCAGCTATTTATGGGCCCCATAACGAATAACTGTCGGGTGAAGGAAAACGACAAATTTGAGTTTTTATAAATAACGGCGTAGTTGTTACCGTTAACACTGTTGGAATACCCGGTGGTTAAAATACAGTAATACGCGTTATTGCACAGTAGCACACGGTATTGCATAGTATTTTTGAAATTATTGATTCTTACGTAAGAAGGCACTACTCAATAATTGTTACAGTAATTACTGTTCAATATTTTATTTTATTGATTCAATAATTGCTACGTTGAAATTTTGTATTATTGGTGTTCAATAATTGTTGCTGCACAGTATTTCCCATTATCAGATCAATAATTCATATTATTTGAATAGTATTATTAGATAGCATTATTGGCAATGTCTAGAAAGTTCTGTCTAAGGAGAGGTTTGGTCATCTAATTGCGCGCCAGTAAGGAAAAATCCTTATTGGAAAGCCCCCTCTTTCCTGGGAACGGCCTGGTTGTCATAAATGTGATTCTGTAATATTATTTGTGAATAATTAATTATTGATTCATATGATAAGGAAATATTTATTTTATGTGGATATAAACGAGGGATATATTTTTGTGGTTAAAAATGAAGGAGTTAATGTTGAGATTTTTATCCGTATTTTTGTCGGAATGGAGGTATTAAAAATCAGGGTTTTTGAGATATTTTGCGGGGGTTATAATTTTTAATCCGACCGTTGGATCGTGGTAATTTTTGGATATGTTATACATATATAAGTTGAGTATATGCCCACAAATTTTGAACCGTTAAAAATGAACGTATGATTTATTATGAATTTTACGAGATGACTGGTTCAGAAATTGTTGAATTTTCGGAGTTTATCATTTTGGTGGAAAATTCTAGAATTGGTGGGCCCCACTTGTGGTTGGTGAAGAAATGTGCTGAATTATATTTCAAATGTGGTGGGTGGGAATAGTAGTAGGTAAAGCCATCAGGTTGCAGGTCAAACCTACCAAAATTTTCCTATAAATAGAGGGCTAAGTTAGAATTGAAAATCACACCAGAAACATAAGCTTTCTCTCTTTCTCTCTCTATATTATGAAGCATATTTTGTGAGTTTTTAGATACTTGGTGAGTTGCTATTCATCAGTGCAAGTTTCCTTCAGCATCATATCCGATATCCAGTCAGAAGTACTGCTCTTTTGAGGTAGGGGATTGTAAGGGATTGTAAGGGATAGTAAGGGATAGTAATGGATTTTAAGGGTTGTTATGATTTTCAGTTTCGTAATTTTTCTGAACTTCAAAAATTCTGAAAAAATTTGAAATGATATTTTGATGAGTTTTATTAATTGTGTCCAAAAATGGTGATTTTTGGATGTATAGATTGAGAGTTATGAATTTTATGAGAAAAGACTATTTTAAAAGTAACTGCTTATAATTTCTTGTGGTTAACTCCAAAATTGATGAAATTTTTATTGGGAGTACATGTATATGATAGAAGTATACTCTGTAAATTTCAGAATTTTTAGACAAAAGTACAATTTTTGATAAATGTCTAAATATTCGGCTATTTTGGCCATATGAAAAATAGTAAATGACTTTTAAAAATTCTGAGAAAAATATATGTTCACTATGGGACTATATTATGCTAAATCCCAGAAAAGAAATATTTTTGGAACTGATTTGGTATTTTTCATGAAAATAGTCTAGCTATGAGTAAATGAATTAAATATGTTTTGTGAAGAAAGAAAATTGGAAAATAGGATTTTATGGCTTGAGAATCCTATATGAGGTATATGCAGATTTTTGATGAGGGTTTTGGTTATTGATGATGAAATTGTAAGAGTTGACATTTTATGATGATTAAATGCATTAATTAGTAAAGTGTAAACAATTAAAATAAATTGTTTATAAATTTAAGTAATGTTATTCTTTCAATATCATTATACCGAAATATTGGTATGAATTTTATTGTAGAATTTCTATCTTTTGTGTCGGGGTTACTATTCATGTGTTACGAATATTACTCTTGAGATTAAATCTATATGTTGATTATATTGATTTTATTATCATATATAACATTTTTATAACCCTAATGATGATATTTCTCTTTGACTTGAGTGTAAAGATGGGTAGATTTTTGGTATGATCATGACTATGGGTTCTCTTTGGCCAGTAGTGCAAAGTTAAATTGTTGACTGGTATGATCATGACCATTGAATTTATAATTGAATATCTTTAGCTTAAGTGCAAAGGTGAAATGATCAACATGGTTATAATTATTGTTTATATAAATTCTTAAATGATTATATATTTCTTAGAGATATGAATATATTTGGCCTGTAGTGCAAATATGAATTGTTGATGAATATCTTTGGTATGTAGTGCAAAGATGGCCTGTTGATGAATATCTTTGGCCTGTAGTGCAAAGATGAACTGTTGTTGAATATCTTTGGCCCGTAGTGCAAAGATGGTTTGTTGATGAATATCTTTGGCCCATAGTGCAAAGATGGATTTGTTAGTATGATTATAAACAAGAATTGTGATTTGGTATAACCATGATCTTTGATGTTTCAGGTAAAGACAGGTGATGAAAATATTCTTCGTCCTGGGTGCGAAGAAAAATTTATAGTCACAATTATGATTATGAGTTATTCATATGATTGTGGAAAGGAACTGTTGAGTGATGTTACAGGGATAAAATATTGTTGGTGGATTTTTAACATGGAGAAGATAATAGACTTTATGGTCTATTTGACTCTTCTAATGGATTGCTCGTTCCGCTGCGACTATGGTTGAAATTTTTTATCATCTACCATATGTTCTAAATCTCTGATTTATTATTGATGAAGACTATTGATAATTTATTTATCTTTAGTCATGATATTCTTTACTGAGCTAGTTGTGCTCACCCTTTTGCTTCACAATTCCTTTCAGGTAATAAGAGTGTAGCTGGGTCGAGCGAGGGTAACGGGAAAATAGAACGGTGGTCTCTAGCTGTGGATGTTCTCCCGAAGCAGTATAGAAAAGTTCATGTAGTAGTTATATTTGGTGAATCCAATAGGGTAAGGTGTACCCAACGTTGGAAGGGTGGTTTGCCACTATCATACAAGATGTCTAACGACATACAACCTCGTGTCATCATAAGACAGGGATGTGCTCATCCACTTGCTGAGTATATATACGAGCACTACCTATATAATCTTGGTGTTTGTTTAAAGTATAATTCTCAATTAGAGACAGTAGAGATAATGATATGTCAAGAGAAGACTCACCATTGGGAAGAATATGATAGTAATCTTCTCGTTTTTCTTTGGGGTCTATTGGGTAAACCAAGGATAATTCTGTGGCCATATGATATCTATCATAACCTAGATGCATGGCCTCCCATGTACGAAGGTTTCTTTGAGCACTTCCCAAAGATTCTAATTTCTAAAACAATTTTTGACTATACCTTTATGTAAGGTGTCATTGTGAGGTGATGTCCACGGTTGGAACATGAGTCACATTTGGTATATATTTGTATCCAAACTCACAGCATATGTGTTGTTGTATTTTGCACGACAATTGTTGTAATAAAGTTATAGTTATTTTCTGTACCATGTATTTGGCGACTCAGAATAGGTTGGATGGAATGGATCTATTTTGGGGGCGTCACATTTGGTATCAGAGCTTAGGGATATGATCTCTGGCGGAGATCAGGGAATACAACTAGGAGGGGAGAGATGAGTAAATCCTTCGCTGGTGTGTCCTACCTAAGCTTATTTGTTGGTCAGCCATAATATTGGGATATTATGTGATATGTTAATTTGTTTAATTAACCCTTGTTTTATGGCAGTATTTGAGAATGGCAGCTGAGAATGCTAATAATGGAGTGAATGAGACTGTGGGGATACCTCTAATCACTAACCGTGATAATGTGATGTCAGACGAAGAAGGAATTAGAGATATCCATGTGGTGAGTGAAGAATTGATAGTTACACCCGAGATAGTCGCAGAGGTAACAGCTGAGACTGAGGAAGAAGAGGAAGAAGAAGTACCAGAGGAGAGTTTATTAGAGGTATTATATGATCAAAATGTAGAATTTCAAAATCGTATTCATGAGTTAGAAGAGCAGGCAGAAGAACGACAGGCGGTCGTGGAACAAAAGGATGCAACAATTCAAGCTTGTGTTACCCGATATGTGATGCTTGAACAGAAGCATTCTTTGGCAGAGTATAAGATGATAAAAATAGAATCTGAGCTGAGAGAAGAAAAAACTGAACGAGTGAGAATAAGTGATGCATGGGCAAAAGCCGCACGACACGTGGATATTGTGGAAAGAGATGTTCGATCTAAGAAGGCTAAAATAGATGATATGAATTTCTCTTTTTGGAAAGCAATTGGGAGAACCCAACATCGAGTTTTGAATTACCCTGTACATAGCGGTCAACCTGAATCCGATATGGATCGAAGATTGATGATTCAGATCATGAATGAGGAGTAAGAAGAGGCAGTTAAGGGAGGAATATGTCCTATAGAAATGTATATTCCAACGGTAATGATGACGCCAAATGCTGCTCCAGACAAGTCAAAGCCGAGTAGTTCGAGGGATGGCGGTTGTCATGACTTCCCAACAAATGAGGAACCCAAATGAAGTTATCATGGGAGAAGAGCAACGGAGAAATCATGATGATCTGAGAGATAGAATCTGAAATGGAAGCAAGGTATTCTCAACTCTTCGAAATACCAGGTACGTAAATTTCGGGGACGAAATTTCATAAGGAGGGGAGATTGTAAGACCCCGAATTTTATGAAATAAAAGTATTCAATTTTTCTTATAATTACTATTCAGTAAATAGTTAAATTGATAAAAGTTTAAAGTTATGGGTGAAATATGAATTTTTTTTCAAAATAAGCAAGTGGTTATAAAATAATCATTGTTGTCGGGGAATATTCGTTTGGTCGTGGAATATTCTTTCTGTCGGAGAATATTCGTACGACGGCGCAACTATTTGTGGGCCCCATAACGAATAACTGTCGGGTGAAGGAAAACGACAAATTTGAGTTTTTATAAATAACGGCGTAGTTGTTACCGTTAACACTGTTGGAATACCCGGTGGTTAAAATACAGTAATACGCGTTATTGCACAGTAGCACACGGTATTGCATAGTATTTTTGAAATTATTGATTCTTACGTAAGAAGGCACTACTCAATAATTGTTACAGTAATTACTGTTCAATATTTTATTTTATTGATTCAATAATTGCTACGTTGAAATTTTGTATTATTGTTGTTCAATAATTGTTGCTGCACAGTATTTCCCATTATCAGATCAATAATTCATATTATTTGAATAGTATTATTAGATAACATTATTGGCAATGTCTAGAAAGTTCTGTCTAAGGAGAGGTTTGGTCATCTAATTGCGCGCCAGTAAGGAAAAATCCTTATTGGAAAGCCCCCTCTTTCCTGGGAACGGCCTGGTTGTCATAAATGTGATTCTGTAATATTATTTGTGAATAATTAATTATTGATTCATATGATAAGGAAATATTTATTTTATGTGGATATAAACGAGGGATATATTTTTGTGGTTAAAAATGAAGGAGTTAATGTTGAGATTTTTATCCGTATTTTTGTCGGAATGGAGGTATTAAAAATCAGGGTTTTTGAGATATTTTGCGGGGGTTATAATTTTTAATCCGACCGTTGGATCGTGGTAATTTTTGGATATGTTATACATATATAAGTTGAGTATATGCCCACAAATTTTGAACCGTTAAAAATGAACGTATGATTTATTATGAATTTTACGAGATGACTGGTTCAGAAATTGTTGAATTTTCGGAGTTTATCATTTTGGTGGAAAATTCTAGAATTGGTGGGCCCCACTTGTGGTTGGTGAAGAAATGTGCTGAATTATATTTCAAATGTGGTGGGTGGGAATAGTAGCAGGTAAAGCCATCAGGTTGCAGGTCAAACCTACCAAAATTTTCCTATAAATAGAGGGCTAAGTTAGAATTGAAAATCACACCAGAAACATAAGCTTTCTCTCTTTCTCTCTCTATATTATGAAGCATATTTTGTGAGTTTTTAGATACTTGGTGAGTTGCTATTCATCAGTGCAAGTTTCCTTCAGCATCATATCCGATATCCAGTCAGAAGTACTGCTCTTTTGAGGTAGGGATTGTAAGGGATTGTAAGGGATAGTAAGGGATAGTAATGGATTTTAAGGGTTGTTATGATTTTCAGTTTCGTAATTTTTCTGAACTTCAAAAATTCTGAAAAAATTTGAAATGATATTTTGATGAGTTTTATTAATTGTGTCCAAAAATGGTGATTTTTGGATGTATAGATTGAGAGTTATGAATTTTATGAGAAAAGACTATTTTAAAAGTAACTGCTTATAATTTCTTGTGGTTAACTCCAAAATTGATGAAATTTTTATTGGGAGTACATGTATATGATAGAAGTATACTCTGTAAATTTCAGAATTTTTAGACAAAAGTACAATTTTTGATAAATGTCTAAATATTCGGCTATTTTGGCCATATGAAAAATAGTAAATGACTTTTAAAAATTCTGAGAAAAATATATGTTCACTATGGGACTATATTATGCTAAATCCCAGAAAAGAAATATTTTTGGAACTGATTTGGTATTTTTCATGAAAATAGTCTAGTTATGAGTAAATGAATTAAATATGTTTTGTGAAGAAAGAAAATTGGAAAATAGGATTTTATGGCTTGAGAATCCTATATGAGGTATATGCAGATTTTTGATGAGGGTTTTGGTTATTGATGATGAAATTGTAAGAGTTGACATTTTATGATGATTAAATGCATTAATTAGTAAAGTGTAAACAATTAAAATAAATTGTTTATAAATTTAAGTAATGTTATTCTTTCAATATCATTATACCGAAATATTGGTATGAATTTTATTGTAGAATTTCTATCTTTTGTGTCGGGGTTACTATTCATGTGTTACGAATATTACTCTTGAGATTAAATCTATATGTTGATTATATTGATTTTATTATCATATATAACATTTTTATAACCCTAATGATGATATTTCTCTTTGACTTGAGTGTAAAGATGGGTAGATTTTTGGTATGATCATGACTATGGGTTCTCTTTGGCCAGTAGTGCAAAGTTGAATTGTTGACTGGTATGATCATGACCATTGAATTTATAATTGAATATCTTTAGCTTAAGTGCAAAGGTGAAATGATCAACATGGTTATAATTATTGTTTATATAAATTCTTAAATGATTATATATTTCTTTGAGATATGAATATATTTGGCCTGTAGTGCAAATATGAATTGTTGATGAATATCTTTGGTATGTAGTGCAAAGATGGCCTGTTGATGAATATCTTTGGCCTGTAGTGCAAAGATGAACTGTTGTTGAATATCTTTGGCCCGTAGTGCAAAGATGGTTTGTTGATGAATATCTTTGGCCCGTAGTGCAAAGATGGATTTGTTAGTATGATTATAAACAAGAATTGTGATTTGGTATAACCATGATCTTTGATGTTTCAGGTAAAGACAGGTGATGAAAATATTCTTCGTCCTGGGTGCGAAGAAAAATTTATAGTCACAATTATGATTATGAGTTATTCATATGATTGTGGAAAGGAACTGTTGAGTGATGTTACAGGGATAAAATATTGTTGGTGGATTTTTAACATGGAGAAGATAATAGACTTTATGGTCTATTTGACTCTTCTAATGGATTGCTCGTTCCGCTGCGACTATGGTTGAAATTTTTTATCATCTACCATATGTTCTAAATCTCTGATTTATTATTGATGAAGACTATTGATAATTTATTTATCTTTAGTCATGATATTCTTTACTGAGCTAGTTGTGCTCACCCTTTTGCTTCACAATTCCTTTCAGGTAATAAGAGTGTAGCTGGGTCGAGCGAGGGTAACGGGAAAATAGAACGGTGGTCTCTAGCTGTGGATGTTCTCCCGAAGCAGTATAGAAAAGTTCATGTAGTAGTTATATTTGGTGAATCCAATAGGGTAAGGTGTACCCAACGTTGGAAGGGTGGTTTGCCACTATCATACAAGATGTCTAACGACATACAACCTCGTGTCATCATAAGACAGGGATGTGCTCATCCACTTGCTGAGTATATATACGAGCACTACCTATATAATCTTGGTGTTTGTTTAAAGTATAATTCTCAATTAGAGACAGTAGAGATAATGATATGTCAAGAGAAGACTCACCATTGGGAAGAATATGATAGTAATCTTCTCGTTTTTCTTTGGGGTCTATTGGGTAAACCAAGGATAATTCTGTGGCCATATGATATCTATCATAACCTAGATGCATGGCCTCCCATGTACGAAGGTTTCTTTGAGCACTTCCCAAAGATTCTAATTTCTAAAACAATTTTTGACTATACCTTTATGTAAGGTGTCATTGTGAGGTGATGTCCACGGTTGGAACATGAGTCACATTTGGTATATATTTGTATCCAAACTCACAGCATATGTGTTGTTGTATTTTGCACGACAATTGTTGTAATAAAGTTATAGTTATTTTCTGTACCATGTATTTGGCGACTCAGAATAGGTTGGATGGAATGGATCTATTTTGGGGGCGTCACATTTGGTATCAGAGCTTAGGGATATGATCTCTGGCGGAGATCAGGGAATACAACTAGGAGGGGAGAGATGAGTAAATCCTTCGCTGGTGTGTCCTACCTAAGCTTATTTGTTGGTCAGCCATAATATTGGGATATTATGTGATATGTTAATTTGTTTAATTAACCCTTGTTTTATGGCAGTATTTGAGAATGGCAGCTGAGAATGCTAATAATGGAGTGAATGAGACTGTGGGGATACCTCTAATCACTAACCGTGATAATGTGATGTCAGACGAAGAAGGAATTAGAGATATCCATGTGGTGAGTGAAGAATTGATAGTTACACCCGAGATAGTCGCAGAGGTAACAGCTGAGACTGAGGAAGAAGAGGAAGAAGAAGTACCAGAGGAGAGTTTATTAGAGGTATTATATGATCAAAATGTAGAATTTCAAAATCGTATTCATGAGTTAGAAGAGCAGGCAGAAGAACGACAGGCGGTCGTGGAACAAAAGGATGCAACAATTCAAGCTTGTGTTACCCGATATGTGATGCTTGAACAGAAGCATTCTTTGGCAGAGTATAAGATGATAAAAATAGAATCTGAGCTGAGAGAAGAAAAAACTGAACGAGTGAGAATAAGTGATGCATGGGCAAAAGCCGCACGACACGTGGATATTGTGGAAAGAGATGTTCGATCTAAGAATGCTAAAATAGATGATATGAATTTCTCTTTTTGGAAAGCAATTGGGAGAACCCAACATCGAGTTTTGAATTACCCTGTACATAGCGGTCAACCTGAATCCGATATGGATCGAAGATTGATGATTCAGATCATGAATGAGGAGTACGAAGAGGCAGTTAAGGGAGGAATATGTCCTATAGAAATGTATATTCCAACGGTAATGATGACGCCAAATGCTGCTCCAGACAAGTCAAAGCCGAGTAGTTCGAGGGATGGCGGTTGTCATGACTTCCCAACAAATGAGGAACCCAAATAAAGTTATCATGGGAGAAGAGCAACGGAGAAATCATGATGATCTGAGAGATAGAATCTGAAATGGAAGCAAGGTATTCTCAACTCTTCGAAATACCAGGTACGTAAATTTCGGGGACGAAATTTCATAAGGAGGGGAGATTGTAAGACCCCGAATTTTATGAAATAAAAGTATGCAATTTTTCTTATAATTACTATTCAGTAAATAGTTAAATTGATAAAAGTTTAAAGTTATGGGTGAAATATGAATTTTTTTTCAAAATAAGCAAGTGGTTATAAAATAATCATTGTTGTCGGGGAATATTCGTTTGGTCGTAGAATATTCTTTCTGTCGGAGAATATTCGTACGACGGCGCAGCTATTTATGGGCCCCATAACGAATAACTGTCGGGTGAAGGAAAACGACAAATTTGAGTTTTTACAAATAACGGCGTAGTTGTTACCGTTAACACTGTTGGAATACCCGGTGGTTAAAATACAGTAGCACGCGTTATTGTGAAAATACATGAAGAAATGAAAACAATATGATTTAAACATACTGTTTTGATTGTAAAACGAATTCACAGTGATTAATTTCGCTAAGAATGTCAAAAAGAAAAGAAATAGTAAAAATAGTGAATTTAGATGTTGTAATTTTGATGTTTATGTTGTTTATATGGTTAGAAACGTGTTAGAAACATTAGTTTATGTTTCTGTAAACTTATTACAACTTGGGTGAGTTCGAATGGTTGTTAGAAAGGAGATTTTAGGCCTACTTTGGCTTTCTGCTGTGTTTGTTCGCGAACTGCAGAAGCTGATACCAGGTACCCCCGCCCCGACGGGCTTTTGTAGTATTTTTTATCCCACCCTAGCGAGGTCCCACCATAGCGGGCTTTTATAGCACAATACTCCCGCCCCGGCGGGTGGTAGGCAGACTTATGAAAGTTAAAGAAAATCTGACCGGATATGATTTTAAAAAATGGGCATAAGTGTTTCATATGAACTCCGATTGATGCGATTCAAGATGATCCAGAACGAGAACGAGTAGACCTACAACCTTTGTTCTTTAAGTTTTTTAATTTGATGTCGTTAGTTAGGGTAAAAATGGCCATCTTTAGGACTGTTGTGCACTGAGAGGCAACCGGATGGCGTCGGGATGCACGTATGCAAATGCAATCCTTTGTGTGTTAATTTAACCCAATCTAAGGAACATGATAACATGTTGAACATGTAATAAGATGTTGTTAAGGTGTATATGTGAGACCCCAAATTTTATGAATAAAAATTAATTTCTCTCGAAATATATTTTTGAATATTATGGTGTGAATATAATATAATGTATAGTTATGGGTAATATGTACAAATTTTGTAAAGTAAGCAAGTGGTTATATAATATTCGATTGGTCTAAGAATATTCGTTTTAATAGGAAATATTCGTACGACGGCACAATCATTGGTGGACCCCACAATGAAAGTATTGTCGTAGTAAGAAAACGACAGAATTATCTTTTTATAAAAATAATGGCGGAAGTGTTACCGTTAAAACTGTTGAACTACCCGGTAGTAAAAATACAGTAATACGCGTGGTTGCATACTAGCACACGGTATTAGTTATTGATGCTTACGTGAGAAGTCACTTAGTAATACTCAATTATTGCTACATCAATTGTTGCATCATATCTCTCATATTATTGATTCGATTATTGTCACAGTATCATCTGCATAATATATTATATTATTAAATCAATAATTGAGGCGACAAAGTTATTCATATTATTAAATTATAATATTTACAATGTCTAGAAGTTCTGTCAAGGAGAGGTTTGGTCACCTAATTGCGTGCCAATAGGGAGAAATCCTTATTGAAAAATCCCCTCTTTCTTGGGAACGACCTGGTTGTTAAATATTGTGAGTTATAATGATGAATAAGTTCATGTTGATTAAAGATGAATTTGATAGTTTCATTATGTTGAAATTATTTGTGTTAGTGGAAATCGACATTTATTTCGATAATAACTGATGTCTGGAGGTTATATTGTTCAATCGGGTATTCGGAGCACTTTTCGTGTTGGAGTATTATTCACAAGTAATTCATGAGTTACTATTCACGGGATACTATTCACCCGAAAAATATATTTTTTTTCGGTCCAAATCATTTTTGAGTACAATATTATTCTATGAGGAGATGTGCTAATTTTTCATACCGTTGGTTGAAATTATAATAGTAAATCAATATGGACCGTTCGTTTAAAAGTAAATCAATCTGGACCGTTCATGAATTAGTTACTATTCAGTCCATTCTCCTATAAATAGAAACTCATTCCTTCATTATTTCTTACGAATTCACTGAAACTTTAGAGAGAGAAACAATAGAGAGAAAGAAAAAAAGTATTCTGCTACTTCACTACTCCTATATCCAGTTTCTTCTAAGGTAAGGGGTAGTATTTCTTTCGTATTCATGAGGAGAACTTCTGTTATTCCATTTCTTATTATTCTGTTGGAATAACCTGTATATGCGAAGTACCGCATACATGGTGAAATTCTTATGTTATTCCATTCCTTATTATTCTGTTGGAATAACCTGTATATGCGAAGTACCGCATACATGGTGAAATTCTTCTGTTATTCCATTCCTTATTATTATGTTGGAATAACCTGTATATGCGAAGTACTGCATACATGGTAAAATTCTTCTGTTATTCCATTCTTTATTATTCTGTTGGAATATCCTGTCTGTGCGCATTACGCATGACCTGGTTCCATTATTTATTATTCTGTTGGAATAACCTATCTGTGCGGTCTATCGCATGCATGGTGAATTCTGTTGTTATTCTATTCTTTATTATTCTGTTGGAATATCCTGTATGTGCGTTTACGCATGACCTGGCTCTGTTATTTATTATTCTGTTGGAATAACCTGTCTGTGCGGTCTATCACATGCCTGGTGATTTCTTTTGTTATTCCATTTTTATTGTACTCAGTTGGTTAAAGTTTTGGCTTTTATACTCCATGAAATTAGTGGAATATCCTTGATATTTGCGCTTCATCCAATATCTTTTCACAGAAATATTCTTCTGAGCATTCTTGAATTTTACTCTACAAAGCAGTATCATGTTAACAATTTGGACGTTATTGGTTCCTAGATAAATGAATTCTTGAACTTGTTTTATTGAATTTTTATATCATTGTCATCATCCTCATGTTTATATTTTGTTGAAAGTTATCTGTGGCATGTAGTGCATTGATGGAGTTATTTGGTGTAATCATGATCGTAATGTTACAAATGATGTGGAAAAAGTCCTCATTGACCTGTAGTGCATTGATGGACAGTTTTTGGTATGATTATGGCTATGGATTATCTCCGGCCAAGGTTGCAAAGATGAATTGTTTTATGGCATGATCAGAACAGTTGATGAAAAAACGATTATCTTTGGCCCGTAGTGCATGGATAATTTGTGGTCGTGATACTAATGAATATCCTTGCCCGTAGTGCAGGGATGATGTGGATTATTTATTAAGCTGAGTTTCAGCGATAAAAGTGACGAAAAACCTTTTTAAATCATAAAAGATAGTAGATTTTATTCTCCACTTGACTCTTTTAATGGATAGCTTGTTCCGTTGCAGTTAAACTTGATGTCTATTGTATTTTATCAGTTTAACATTGTTGAAGACTAATGATAATTTATTCTGCATTATCTTAATTATAATATTTCTTGCTAGGCTAGTTGAGCTCACCTTTTTACTTTCATTGTTCTCTTCAGGAAATGAGAACGTAGCAGGGACTAGTTGGGGAACGGAGTGACGGTCCAGATGATAGCATTAGTAGTCCTCACTATTCTATGAAATAGTGTGATAATAAATGTATTGAGGACTTATTTTGAGTTTGAATACTGTCTAGAAGACAATATTGACATGGTATAATAATTTGACAAGTTATAAAAGGGCTAAAATGAGATGCTCATGAAAAGATGTGATGTTGTTTAAACTTAAGATTCGAGACTTCGGTCTTGTAATATGTGACTTGTGGTAGTAAACAAAAACTTAAGCTAAGTTAAAGACCTATACTAAAAGTGGGAACTAAACTCATGAAGTTAATATTAGTGTAACTAATGAGTGATGTCAATACATATGGTATGTGTAGGACTTGTGGTGAACGTGAGTAGTGATTGTTTAACCTACGCATGAGGCAAGTTCTCTAACTCTACTTTTACGATTATACAAGTTCCTAAACCTTATTCTTTACATAGAGCAAGTTCATTATCTTATCTTGTCTATTATTATACAAGTTTCTTGAACCTTATTTATTTTGTATGATGCAAACCTTATTGATACATTGAGCAAGTTCCTAATCCTACTTATATATGTGTCCTAAATTGATAATGTTCACGCAAACTCTTTAACCTAACTTTTACTTTGAGAAGGTTTCCTATCTTTAACATGTTTCTTATTACGCATATTCCTAAATTCTATTATTTTTATGATGAGTAAGTTTTATTCCTCAACTTGTTATTAATTATGCAATTTCATTAATTCAATTCATTTACTAAGAAAGATTATAGCCTTAGCTTATTGTTGTTCAAGCAAGGTTTGTTATAATATCTAATGCCTCTATTTTCTAGTTCATTTCTAAAGCATGATTTCGATGTATAATGTTAATTCACTTATGATTCATGATTATTCCATATCATATTATTATCGAACACTTGTAATGATATCAAACGTTATTGATTCAACTAATCCTTAGTTGATGTTGTTGAACCCTAAATTTCCCTTGAACCTATCTAAACCAAACTTCCTTTGATGCGGACTCGTATGTTAAAACTAAGATGAACAACCCTATTATAGGGGATTTATTACGCGTAAGCGTTTAGATATTTGTGTACAATAAATGGTACGAAGGGCTGATCACCTTGAGTACGGGGAGTCCCTACAGTCTTATGACTATTTAGGTTTAAGTTGAAAGAATACTTATAACCTTGAACATAGTTCATGGTCTTGTGACCCACAGATAAATTCCAAATTCTGATTTCAGTTCTTGATTATCAATGATAGAGAATGTTATTTAGTTTAATTGAGCTTGTTAGGAATACTCATGCGAATAATATTCCTATTTATATAAGATTTGATTATGATCTTAATGAATGAATATGCAAATATGTTTGCATTGGAATAAGCTGTGAAGTCCTTCAATAAACAATAGGAATATATGTACAAGGACTTAGACTGAAATGATCAAATATGTTAGGTTGATCCTACATGAATAAAAGAGCTTTGTAAAGTCCTTCAAAAGAACATGATGTATAAGGACTAAATATAAAAAGATCAAGCATGTTAGGTTGATCTTATATGATGTAATAGATAGGCCTGCCTGATCGTCGAGTACTGCACAAGCCATAGAAGTCTTCCAGGAGAAACAAAGTATTTAGAGACTATCAAGGCAGAATTGTAGAGCGTCGAGCCAGCCTAGGAAGTACAAAAGCCAAGGCAGAATCGTAGAGTATCGAGAAAATGACTATAGATCACAGTCTACCTTGGAGGACCTCACTCAGAATCGTAGAGTTGGTCCAAGCGCCTGCCAAGCTAAGTTAAGAATCGTAGACTACACTTGAAGTCATGGAGTCTACTGATCATATCAGGGGCAGAAATCGTAGTCGAGCTAGATCGGACAAGGACATCAAATGCCAAGACATAAATCGTGGTCTGATATATATAATCTACTCTCGGAATCGTAGTGTCTACAGAACCAAAGCTAGATCGTAGTCTACAGAACGAAGTCTTCGACAAAGCCTATCAGTGCTCACAACGACAAGAAGGAATCGTAGTGTTAACACGGTTCTCAACACGAGCACTCCCAAAGCATCCAAAGAATGAAGCCTCTGGACAGAACTAGAAAGATGCAATCTACCACAAGGAAGCCAGAGAGCATTCACCCAATGGCGTGTAATTAAACAAGAAGATCGAAGCACCAATTCAATCAGCATCCTGATTGAGTTGTAAAGCCATTCAAGGGAAGTCTTCCACAAGCAATAAGAAGAAGACTTCAGATGATGTGACTGACTGAAGGAAGTTAGCAATGCAGTAGCTGTCAAGATAAACAAAAGATGACTATCTTAAGTATGTCCATAATAGTAGTGATTGCCAGATTTGAAGCAAAAACTGATGGGATCTATAACGGAGACAATGGTCAACCTATACAGAACAGACAAAGAAGATGAACCATGGGCCAGACCATTGATGATATGTGAACAGGAGATCACAAGGAGAAAGAGACTGAGCATGACAAATTTGATAAGTCTTGAAGTTAAGGAGGGCCAGAGTAATCAGACAAGATGTCAGTACCTAATGTAAGTCAAGGAAAGCAGAAGTGTTGAAGTAGTGCATGAATGGAGTAAGAGAGGTTCTACATTGCAAATCCAAGGAACACTCTCAGAATCATAGTGTTATCTCAATCAGTCTACGAGTAATAGTTAATAGACTAACTACGATCAAGTTCAAGGTCATCTGCATCAGAATCGTAGAGTTCAGTCATCTGAGTATTGAAGCCTTGGCAACATATCAATGCAAAAACTGACATTCAAACGTTGGATATTGAAAGCATCGATGCAAAAGGACAACTCTTGATGTTTTGATTGAGTAAACAGAAAGAAGAAATAAAGGTGACTACCTGCCTGACACACTAAAGTGATATTTCTGATGGGGTAGGTAAAATAGTAGACTGCAGTGTCAAAAAAGTGAATAAGGGGATGTCATGTCACATCTGTAGTCTGCACCTAAAAACTCGAGATCTGCGAATTAATTTGAATAACTTCCAACGGCTATAATTCAACGAAAACCTTTTGAAAGGTTATTTAACAGCAGAAGCTCAAAAAGAAGAAGAGTTGTGTGGTTAACAGGTTGTTGACTCTACGAGTTCTATTGAGCAAAAACAGAATAGGTTTTTGTGGCAGTGAGACTACGAAAGTAGAAGTGAAGAAAGCCAAGAAAAGAGCTATAATAGAAAAAGGCTTCACTCAATAACAATGAGAATTCCATTAAGAATGTCAGCCAAGCTAAGAGCCGAGAAGGCCAAGATAAAGGCATTCAAGAGATTGGCAGATTAAAAAGAGGATTCAAAGAGCCAGTCTACGACTTACCACGAACCACCAAGAGCTAAAGAAGAACAGATACAAAATAAAGGTTCAGAGGATGCTAAGTGCCAGAAGAAGTCTTCCAAGGATGCAAAGACTTAGCAAACCTCATATGGTGAAGAAGTGAAAGTTGAGATCGGAAAAGGACTATCCACAAGATCAGCTGCACTAAGGAAGAAGTGACAAACGGCTAAGTCCTCACAGAGATTAAGCTTCATGAATAACTTAACAGTATGTCTAATGGTGATCCAATCTAGAAGAAGAATCCAAAGAGGATCACAACAAGCTGCCAAGAATCAAGGATGAACAAGCTTAAAGTCGTCTTGCCAGCTCAGTACCAACAACAGCAACAACAAGAGCCAGGGCCAGAAGGGTCCTTATCCAAGGGACTAAGCTGAGTTCCAAGGCTACGGGCCTTGAAGAGTTCATAGTGAACTGGAGTTCCAAGTCTGCCGGACTTGAAGAGTTCTTAGTGAACTAAAGTTCCAAGGCTGTTGGCCTTGAAGGAATCTTAGTGATTCAGTGATATAAAGACTTCCTTAGTGGAATCCCTACTCGTTGAAGCAGAAGAATGGATTAGGAGCTTGAGTCTCTGAACCACTTAAAATCCCTTGTGTCTTCTACATTCTGCCATTTACATTATAACTGTTATAACTGCTATAACTACTTACAACCAAACTAACTCTAGACAAATGGTTAACATAACATCTATGAAGGGGAACCTAAACTTATTCTTCTATGTTTAAAATAGTTCCTAAGTTTGTCATCTACTATTTACTCAGCAATGCAAACTAAAATAGAAAAGATTTTTGAAATACTTAAAGGATCTATTCAACCCCCCCTTCTAGATCTATTGTGTGTCCTCTGGGAACTAACAAAGCTTATTCAATGGCAGTTACTATGTTGTTATTATTCATTGCCATTTAAAGTAAGCATTTGTTTTGCTCACTCTTGCATATATAACCATTGCAACTAAAGTTGAGAAGGTTGATAAACCTACCACTAGCAAAGGGAAAGAAAAAATGAACAAGTGTTGAAGACTTATAAATTTATTGACTTTTATGTTGTCAAACTTTGTTTTAATTATTGTGATGTAATTATTTAATTTTTCGCAAATAATGAATGTTTTAAAGGTTAGATAACCTGGGAGATTTTATTGGATTTAATTATGTAACCCTTTAATGGAAAGATTTATGATTTAAATTTTATTATATTCGAGTAGTTAGAAATGAATGTTTAGATAGTGAACACCAAATCCTATGGGAATGAAGTACCCAGATTTGGGGGTGTCACAAGTTGGTATCAAAGATTAGGTTATGAACCTTAGGTGGGAAAAAACCTTAAGAAGTAACCTTATAGGAGATTGAAAAGATAGTGGTGATAAACTCTTATCGAGTTTTAAGGAAGAAATAATAAAAACACTTTATGTGCTTATGTGGTTGCAACCTATGTATCGTGAGTGTCGATTAGTGATGGTTAGTAATTAAAAAATTAAAATTTTTGTTGTCAGGATGGCTAATGTGAGAGAATCCAGTCAGGCTAGGGAGAAGAGTGTAAGACCCCAACTTTTTCATAAATAAAATTAAATTTTGTCTAATTATTATTTTGAATAATAAGGTGTTAATTTGATATAATGCTTTGGTTATGGGCGAAATGTTCAAATTTTACAAAATAAGCAAATGGTTATAAAATATTCATTATTGTCGGGGAATATTCGTTTGGTCGTGGAATATTCTTGCTGTCGGGGAATAATCGTACGATGGCGCAGCCATTTGTGGACCCATAACGAAAAATGGTCAGATGAAAAAAATGACAAGTTTGAGTTTTTACAAATAATGGCGTAGTAGTTACCGTTAATACTGTTCGAATACCCGGTGGTTAAAATACAGTAATACGCGTGATTGCACAGTAGCACACGGTATTACACATTATTGTTGGATTATTAATTTTTACGTAAGAAGGCACTACTCAATAATTGTTACAGTAATTACTGTTCAATATTTTATTGATTCAATAATTGCTACGTTGATATTTTGTATTATTGTTGTTGTTTCAATAATTGTCACTACACAGTATCTCCATTATCAGATCACTAATTTAAATTATTTGAATAATATAATTAGATAGAATTATTGACATTGTCTAAGGAGGTTCTGTCTAAGGAGAGGTTTGGTCACCTAATTGCGCGCCAGTAAGGAGAAATCTTTATCGAAAAGCCCCCTCTTTTCTGAGAACGACCTAGTTGTTATAATTATGATTCTATAATATTATTTGTGAATAATTAATTATTGATTTATATGATGGATATATTTATTTTATGTGGATATAAATGAAGGAATAAATGTTAAGGTGTTTTATCAGTATTTTGTCGGAATAGAGGTGTTGAAAATTGTTCGTATGTGGATTTCGATCATTTTTCATTTGGATTTTGGAAAAACTTAAATCTACAAAGTTATAGTGAATTAAATTTTCTATGGAATAGACACGCGTTTCAATTTTTTCTGATAAAAGGGCTATTTATTATGAATTATTGAAGTTGCTGATTATTATTTAAATTTTAAAATATTTTGGAAATTTTTAGAATGGGTGGGCCCCACTTTTGGTTGGTGAGAAATGTGCTAAAATTTTATTTTAAAAGTGGTGGGCGTGAATAGTAGCATGTAAAGCCATCAGGTAACAGGTTAGTCTGCTTTGGCATTCTAAGTATTTTTCTATAAATAGGGTGCTTAGTTAGAATTAAAAATCACACCAGAAATAAGTTTTTTTTTTCTCTCTCTCTATATTATCGAGCATATTTTTGTGAGTATGTAGATACTTTAAGAGTTGCTATTCAGTACAAGTTTTTTTCAGCCTTATACCTGATATTTCAGCCAGAAGTACTGTTCTTTTGAGGTAAGGGATGTTATTTTCTTCGTAAATGATATTATTTTTTTCAATAACATTATGCTGAAATATTGATATGAATTTTATTGTGCAATTTCTACCTTTTTATGTCGAGATTACTATTCACGTATACGACACTATTCACGCATACAACATTATTCACGAATACGACACTATTCACAAAAAAATAAAATTTTCTTTTCTTTGTCTAAGTTGTCTATTATGGTTACTATCTTTGATTGTAAACCTATTTTGATCTTCATTCTTGAATTTTGCTCCACAATTGATTATTATAAGGTATTTTTGAACTTGAATAAACTAAAATACGAATCTATAATCTTTGATCTTTTATCTAATTGGATTTGTTTTCTTTAAGATATTTTTCATCATCCTCAGTCCGAAATGATGATATTACTGAATATCTTTGGCCTGTAGTGCAAAGATGAATGATTAACTGAAGAATATCTTTGGCCTGTAGTGCAAAGATGAACAGGTGTTGAGATGAACATGACCAACTGGTGATACAAATGAATATCTTTGGCCTGTAGTTCAAAGATAAATATTTGATTCAAGATGTATATTGATTGATGTTATAGGGATAAAATATTGATGATTGACTTTTAAATCTTAGAAGATAGTATAATTCATTCTCTACTTGACTCTTCTAATGGATTGCTATTTTCATTGCAGTTGTTAATCTAAAACTTGTTGTCTATTATATTCTATCAGATTTTTCCCTGTTGAAGACTAATGATAATTTATTGTATATTATCTTAGTCAGAATATTCTTTACTGGGCTAGTTGAGCTCACCCTTTTTCCTTTTTGTTTCATTTTTCTTTTTAAGAGGTGAGAACATAGCAGGAACTAGCCTGGGTATGAAGTGATGGTTCAGGATAGTTGTTTTAGTAGTCTTCACTATTTTGTAAAATAGTGTATCAATAATTGTAATGAGGATTCCTTTTGAGTTTGAATACTATTTATTAGACAATATTTGTATTTAAACTCACAGTATATGTGTTGTCGTATTTTACACGACAATTGTATTAATGAAGTTGTATTTATTTTTGTACCATGATTTGACAACTAAGAATGGGTGATGTATACCTATTTTGGGGGCGTCACAGTTGGTATCAGAGCTTAGGGATATGGTCTCTAGCAGAGATCGGGGAATAGAACTAAGAGGGAAAAGACGAGTAAATCTTTCGCTAGTGTGTCCTACCTAAATTTATTTGTTGGTCGGTCATAATATATGGATATTATGTGATATGTTAATTTGTTTAAATAACCTTTGTTTTATGGCAGTATTTGAGAATGACAGCCGAGAATGTCAACAATGGAGTGAATGAGACCGTGGAGACACCTTTAATCACCACCCAGGGGAACGCGCAATAGGAAGGCAATATTCCTCCTTTAAACAACACTACCGAACAAATGATGAATGATAGAATGTTTAGAAGCTTTTTGCAGTTCATGCAAAATCAGACGAGGGAGACTCATGTACAAAATACGGATGAAAATGATAGCAGCGCACGGCTTGTCACATCCAAGCAGTTCAAAGAGTTGGGACCACCAGAATTTATGGGAGAGCCTGATCCTATCAAGGCGGAGACGTGAGTTAAACAAATTACCAAGATATTTGATGTCTTGGGATGCACGGAGGAACAGAAAGTTCCATTCACCACCTTTATGTTCCGTGGTGAGGCAGACTACTGGTGGGAGTCTGTGAAGCGTACCCAGCCAGCCGCACTCAACATGTCTTGTGAAACATTTCAGAAACTGTTTAATGATAAGTACTTTCCTGAAAGTATTCGTCATAAGAAAGAGGTAGAGTTCATCAGACTAGAACAAAACAACATGATTGTGTCCCAGTACAAGACGAAGTTCGCAGAGTTATCAAGGTTTGTACCTCATTTGGTAGAAACTGAGGAACTAATGACACGGATGTTTCTGAGAGGTCTAAAACCCGAGATTCGGTAATATCTTATCTCTCATAAATTTTCTTTATATTCAGATATTGTAAACATGGCTTACTTATTAGAGCAAGATAATGAGTATGTTCAACCGAGGGACCACAACCAGGGTCATACCGGTGGCAGCAGTCACCGGAGCAATGAAAACCAGCAGGGAGGAAAATATTAGAACAAAAGCGGTAACCACTCTGGTGGTAATCGTGGCTATGATGATAGAAGAAGCGAGTCGGGGGGAGATTTCAAAAAGAGAAGGTACAACAATGATAACGTAAAGACGTCAGCACCAACATCAACTGTGTCTAGGGGAGGAGAACGAGCACCAGTCGTTTGTTATAAATGCGAGAAAGAGGGACACATCAGCCCAAACTGTCCACAACAATCCAAGGTGTGTTATAATAGTGGAAAGGAACGTCATATAGCTAGAGATTGTCTTGTTACGAAACTAGGTACAACGAGAATGGTGACTCCGAAGGCTGTTCCAGACAAGTCAAAGTTAGCAGTTCCTTGAAGAGCGTTTGTCGTGACTGACCAAAATGCGAGGAACTTATTAGATACCGGTTCTACCCATTATTTTATCTCTCCTACTCGTGTTCAACGTTTGAACTTGACTCTAGAGAAATTAGACTTGACTTATCTGTTGAGACTCCGTTAGGAGAAATGTTCATTGCATCTACTGTTTATAAATCTTGCTTGATCCAAGTTGGTACCATCACGTTACCTGTCGATCTTATTTCTTTGAAAATACTTGCATTTGATGTGATTTTAGGGATTGTTGATTAATTAACCTTACGAATAGTTAACGTACCATCTACTTTTCGTAAGGTTGTTAGTTTTCATATTCCTAAACAACCTGTTATGCGAATTCAAGCAACCAAACTACTAAAGTCAATCATTGTCATATTAAGCCATAAAGCTATTCGTTTATTGAAAAACCGATGTCAAACTTTCTTAGCCCATGTCACGGACTTGAACAAAAACATGTCAGATTTGAATAATATTTCTATTGTTAATGAATTTCCTGACGTATTTCCTGAAGAACTTCTCAGTCTACCCCTAGAACGTGAAGTTGAATTCTTTATTGACCTTGAACCTGGTATAAAGCCCATTTCTAAAACCCCATATCGAATGGCTCCTATTGAACTTTAGAAGTTAAAGGTCCAACTACAGGAGTTGTTAGACATCGGTTTCATTCGTCCTAGTACATCTCCTTGGGGTGTTCCGATTTTATTCGTAAAGAAGAAAGACGGGAGTATGCGACTTTGTATTGACTACCGGGAATTAAACCATGTCACCATCAAGAATAGGTATCCGCTACCTCACATTGATGACCTATTCGACCAGTTACAAGGAGCACAATTCTTTTCAAAAATCGATCTTCGTTCTGGATATCATCAGCTGAATATTAAAGCTGAGGATATTCCAAAGACTGCCTTCAGAACTCGGTATGGGCATTATGAATTCTTAGTCATGTCTTTTGGATTGACTAATGCTCCTGCTGCTTTCATGGATATGATGAACAATGTGTTCAAGAAATATTTGGATCAGTTCGTTGTTGTCTTTATTGATGGCATTCTCATCTATTCCAAAAATTGTGAAGATCATCAGCACCGTTTGAAGCTAGTACTACAAAGGCTTCGTGACAACAAGCTATATGTCATGCTAAAGAAATGTGAGTTCTAGCTTGAGAAAGTAGCATTCCTTGGGCACGTGGTGTCAAAACATGGGGTATCTGTTGACCTGGCGAAGATTGAAGCAATACAAAGTTGGGAGCAACTGAAGTCAGTGACCGAAGTACGTAGATTTCTGGGCTTAGCTGGTTATTATCAGAGATTCGTGGAAGGATTTTCTAGAATCGCTACTCCGTTATCTCACCTATCTCGAAAAGATACAAAATTTGTATGGAGCGAGGAATGCGAGAAGAGCTTATAAGAGCTCAAGAGGAGACTCATTTTAGCACATGTTCTGACAATACCATCTGGTTCGAATGGATTTGTTATCTACAGTGATGCTTCAGGCAAAGGGTTAGGATGTGTTCTCATGCAACATGGGAAAGCCATAGCCTATGCCTCGCGAAAACTTAAAGAATATGAGAGGAATTATCCTACTCATGATTTGGAGTTAGCAGCAGTCATTTTCCCATTGAAGATCTAGAGACACTATCTGTATGGGGAGAAAGTGGAGATTTATACAGATCATAAAAGCCTCAAATATTTCTTCACCCAAAAGGAACTCAACATGCGGCAACAACGTTGGCTCGAGATGTTGAAATATTATGATTATACCATCCAATACCATCCTGGAAAAGTAAATGTTGTAGCTGATGCATTGAGTAGAAGATCATATGTGGGTACGAGCGCGAGATTGTCTACACAAAGGTCCATTTTGTATGACTTGCAAAGGATGGAGATAGAGGTAAAGGCTTCAAGTACCCATGTGATGATATCAAACATACGAGTAGAACCAACTTTAATCGATAAAGTTAAAGCTGCTCAAGCTACGGACATGGAACTGATGTGTATGAAGAAGAAAGTGCAAGAAGGTGCTATTCTAGAAGCAAGAATCGATGAAGAAGGAATACTTCGAGTCAACTCTAGACTATATGTTCCTAACGATTCTGACTTAAAGCATATAATCATGATGGAGGCACACAACACACTATTTGCAATCCATCCTGGTAGTACCAAAATGTATCATAATCTTTGACATATATTTTGGTGGAGCAATATGAAGAGAGAGATCGCATAGTTTATCTCGAGGTGTTTAACTTGTTAACATGTAAAGGCGGAGCATCAAGTGTCAAAGGGTCCATTGCAACCACTTGAGATTCTGAAATGGAAGTGGGAACACGTTACCATGGATTTCGTTACGGGTCTTCCTAAGGTTTCTCAAGGAATAGATGCGATTTGGGTTATTGTTGATAGATTAATCAAGTCTGCTCATTTCTTGCCTATATGGGAGACTTATTCCTTTGAATGTCTTGCTCGTACGTACGTGAATGAGATTGTGAGATTGCATGGCATGCCAGTATCCATAGTTTCAGATCGTGACCCAAGATTCACTTCACGATTTTGGGTAAAGCTATGGGCATGAATTTACAATTCAGTTCGGCATACCATCCTCAAACGGACGGGCAATCAAAAAGGACTATTCAAACTCTTGAAGATCTATTAAGACTATGTGCCCTAGATTTCAAAGGGAGTTGGGATAAGTACCTACCATTGGTGGAATTCTCCTACAACAACAGTTATCAAGAAAGTATAGGTGTGGCTCCATTCGAAGTATTGTATGGACGAAAGTGTCGCTCTCCAATATGTTGGGATGAGGTGGGTGAAGCAACATTGTTGGGACCCGAGTTGGTACGTATGACTACAGAAAAGATCCAAATGATTGGACAACATATACAAACGGCATAGGATCGGCAAAAGCGTTATACGTATCTTCATTGGAAGGACGTGGAATTTAATATTGGGGATCATGTATTGTTACGTATTGCTCCATGGAAGGGAGTTACAAGATTTGGGAAAAGAGGAAAGCTCAAACCAAGATTTTTTGGTCCATTTGAGATTCTTGACCGAATAGGAAATGTGGCCTAAAGACTCGCATTACCTCTAAGCATGTCTCGTGTTCATAATGTTTTTCACATATCTATGCTTCGTAAATATGTGAAAGACCCAAACCATATAATTGAGTTAGAACCACACGAGATAGCCGAAGATTTAACGTACAAGGAGGTACCTGTTAAGATCTTGGATAGGAAAGAGCATGTCCTACGCACCAATGTTATACCACAAGTTTAGGTTTTGTGGAAGAACCATGCTATTGAAAAAATAACCTAGGAGTTAAAATTAGAAATGAAAGCGAGTTATTCTCATCTTTTCGAAACACCAAGTACGTACGTCAATTTCGAGGACGAAATTTCATAAGGAGAGGAGGTTGTAAGACCCCAACTTTTTCATGAATAAAAATGAATTTCGTCTAATTATTATTTTGAATAATAAGGTGTTAATTTGATATAATATTTTGGTTATGGATGAAATGTAAAAATTTTGCAAAATAAGCAAGTGGTTATAAAATATTCATTGTTGTCGGGGAATATTCGTTTGGTCGTGAAATATTCTTGCTGTCGAGGAATATTCGTACAATGGCGCAGCCATTTGTGGGCCCCATAACGGAAAATGGTCGGATGAAGAAAATAACAAGTTTGAGTTTTTACAAATAACGGCCTAGTAGTTACCGTTAACACTGTTAGAATACACGGTGGTTAAAATACAGTAATACGCGTGGTTACACAGTAGCATACGGTATTGCACAGTATTGTTGGATTATTAATTCTTACGTAAGAAGGCACTACTCAATAATTGTTACAGTAATTACTGTTCAATATTTTATTAATTCAATAATTGTTACGTTGATATTTTATATTATTGTTGTTTCAATAATTGTCACTGCACAGTATCTCCATCATCAGATCAATAATTCATATTATTTGAATAATATTATTAGATAGCATTATTGGCAATGTCTAAGGAAGTTCTGTCTAAGGAGAGGTTTGGTCACCTAATTGCGCGCCAGTAAGGAGATCTTTATCAGAAAGCCCCCTCTTTCCTGAGAACGACCTGCTTGTCATAATTGTAATTCTGTAATATTATTTGTGAGCAACTAATTATTGATTTATATGATGGATATATTTATTTTATTTGGATATAAATGAAGGAATAAATGCTGAGGTGTTTTATCAGTATTTGTCGAAATAGAGGTGTTGAAAATCGTCTGTATGTGGATTTCAGTCATTTTTCGTTTGGAATTTGGAAAAACATAAATCTACAAAGTTGTAGAGAATGAAATTTTTTATGGAGTAGACATGAGATCCGAATTTTTCTGATAAAAGAGTTATTTATTATGAATTATTGAAGTTGCTGATTATTGTTTAAATTTTAAAATATTTTGAAAATTTTCTAGAATGAGTGGGCCCCACTTTTGGTTGGTGAGAAATGTGCTAAAATTTTATTGCAAAAGTGGTGGACGTGAATAGTAACAGGTAAAGCCATCAGGTAGCAGGTTAGCCTGCTTTGACGTTCTAAGTATTTTCCTATAAATAGGGTGCTTAGTTAGAATTGAAAATCACACCAGAAATAAGTTTTTTTTCTCTCTCTCTCTCTCTCTCTCTATATATATATATATATATATATATATATATATATATATATATATATTATCGAGCGTATTTTTGTGAGTATTTAGATACTTTAAGAGTTGCTATTCAGTACAAGTTTCCTTCAACCTTATACCTGATATTTCAGCCGAAAGTACTGTTCTTTAGAGATATGGGATGTTATTTTCTTCGCAAATGATATTATTTTCTTCAATATCATTATGCTGAAATATTGATATGAATCTTATTATGCAATTTCTACCTTTTTGTGTCGGGGTTATTCACGTATACGACACTATTCACGTATACGACACTATTCACGAATACGACACTATTCACAAAAAAAAATAAAATTTTCTTTTCTTTGTACAAGTTGTCTATTATGGTTACTATCTTTGATTGTATCTATATTTTGATCTTCATTCTTGATTTTTTCTCTACAATTGATTATTATAAGGTATTTTTGAACTTGGATAAACTAAAATATGAATCCCTAATATTTGATCTTTTATCTCACTGGATTCATTTTTTTAAAGATATTTTTCATCATCCTCAGTCCTAAATGATGATATTACTGAATATCTTTCGCCTGTAGTGCAAAGATGAATGATTAGCTGATGAATATCTTTGGCCCGTAGTGCAAAGATGAACAACTGTTAAGATGAACCTGACCAACTGGTGATACAAATGAATATCTTTGGCCTGTAGTGCAAAGCCGGATATTTAATTCAAGATGTATATTGATTGATGTTACAGGGATAAAATATTGATGATGGACTTTTAAATCTTAGAAGATAGTATAATTCATTCTCTACTTGACTCTTCTAATGGATTGTTGTTTTCGCTGCATTTATTGATTTAAAACTTGTTGTCTATTATATTCTATCAGATTTTTTCCTGTTGAGGACTAATGATAATTTGTTGTATATTATCTTAGTCATAATATTCTTTACTGGGCTAGTTGAGCTCACCCTTTTTCCCTTTTTGTTCCATTTTTCTTCCAAGGAGGTGAGAACATAGCAGGAACTAGCCGGGGTATGGAGTGGTGGTTCAAGATAGTTGTTTTAGTAATCCTCACTATTTTGTAAAATAGTGTATCAATAATTATAATGAGGATTCCTTTTGAGTTTGAATACTGTCTATTAGACAATATTTGTATTTAAACTCACAGTATATTTGTTGTCGTATTTTGCGCGACAATTGTATTAATAAAGTTGTATTTGTTTCTGTACCATATATTTGGCGACTCAAAATAGGTTATGTATACTTATTTTGGGGGCATCATAGAGGGACCTCGGATGCCTGGAGAGGAGGAGCCTTGAGATATTTAGGTAGTCTGGGAAAAACTGGGGCCAAGGGAGTCATCTTCATTGGTCAAAGTGGTTGGTTATGCCCTGGAGGTTAAGCAAGAGGGGATACCTGCTGATGAGGATGTGGTAGAGACGGATGAGGAATACCCCATGGAGCTTCCACAGATGGATGATGAAGATTTTCCACCAAACTCTATTGCAGCTCATATGTATGACGAAGTATATGATCGTAACATTGAGCTTCAGGATAGAGTCGAGGAGTTGAAGGAGCTAGTAGCTGAACGATAGACTTCGATGGCGCAGAAGGACGATGAGATCTGGGATCTTGATGAACATCTCATCAATGTCGAATGGAAGCTAGTTCATACAGAAGGGGAGAATGAGCAGCTGATGGAGGAGATTACAGAGCAAGAGTTAAAGATGCGTACGAGAAAGCTTCTCAGCGTGCAGAGGTAGCAGAGGGAGAGGTACAAGCAAAGAAGATCAAGATGGAGGAGATGAATTGTGTTTTTAAAACTGTGATAAACCGAGCTCAAGACCGAGTCATGTACTATTCAACTCAGTTCGAAATGCTACTATGATATATGTTAGATCATAGAACGATGATCTGTACCATGGAAGAGGAGCGCCGTAAGGCTGTGCAACAACTTTGTAGGCCATAATAGAGAATGTAATTATTATGTGATTACTTGTATAATAAATAAGATATAAATCCCAAGTGTTGTGTAACCAATGGGATATGATTATAAGACCCCAACTTATTATAAATAAAAACAAATTTTCTCTATTTATTATTGTGAATAATAAGGTATTAATTTGATATAATACTTTGGTTATGGGTGAAATGTGCAAATTTTGCAAAATAAGCAAGTGGTTATTAAATAATCATTGTTGTCGGGGAATATTCGTTTGGTCGTGGAATATTCTTTTTGTCGGAAATATCCGTACGACGGCGCAGTCATTTGTGGGCCCCATAACGGAATAACTGTCGGATGAAAAAAACGACAAAGTTTGAGTTTTTATAAAGAACGGCATAATCGTTACCGTTAACACTGTTGGATTACCTGGTGGTTAAAATACAGTAATACGCGTGGTTGCACAGTAGCACACGGTATTGCACAGTATTATTGAATTATTGATTCTTACGTAAGAAGGCACTACTCAATAATTGTTACAGTAATTACTGTTCAATATTTTATTTTATTGATTCAATAATTGCTGCGTTGATATTTTATATTATTGTTGTTTCAATAATTATCATTGCACAGTATTTCCCATTATCAGATCAATAATTCATATTATTTGAATAATATTATTAGATAGCATTATTGGCAATGTCTAAAAAGTTCTGTCAAGGAGAGGTTTGGTCACCTAATTGCGTGCTAGTAAGGAGAAATCCTTATTAGAAAGCCCCCTCTTTCTTGGGAACGGTCTGGTTGTCATAATTGTGATTCTGTAATATTATTTGTGAATAATTAATTATTGATTTATATGATAAGAAAATATTTATTTGATGTGGATATAAATGAGGGATTTATTTATTTATGTGGTTATAAATGAAGGAATTTTAGTATGAATTATTTGTTGAAAGTTTGGCAATTATTTCTCCGATAGAATATTCATTCAAAATATTATTATAATATTTTATAATTGGTTAAATAATAATATTATTGTTATAATATATATATATATATATATATATATATATATATATATATATATATATTTATGCATGTGATTAAAAAGATGTAGTAAACAAATTGCATTCGAATACATAGCAGTATATCTTTGTGTTTTCCTTAGTGGGTTGGTGGATGCTTTGTATTCCTTGTTGGTGGCTTGATTGAATTAATGTCAGCATAATGGTATGAGATTTTTCATGTGGACCTCACCTATAAGGAAGATATGAGTGGTTAGTGTTTTGTTAGGTCATTTGTTGGTGAAAAAACATTGCAGGCAAACTTGATTTCAAAGGATGGACCCCCACCTATATGGAAAATATGTTAGGTTTGAAAATTAGGCAGAAAAGTTAGGCAAATCTGCTTAACTTTTCTTTCATTCCGTTGCTATAAATAGGGGGTAACCCCTCCTTCCTCAACACACCAATTCATAATAAAAAATTCTTATTCTAAAGTATTGTGAGTATTTTCTTGAGTATAAGGATAGCTTGAGTGTAGTTTTTCTGCAAGGTTTTTTCAGAATAGTATCCGATATTCCAGTCAAATCTAGTTTCTACCAAGGTAAATGATATTATTTTATTTCAACACTCGTAAGAAATATTATTTTCTTTCATACTTCATAGTATGGAAGGAATATTATTTCATTTCGTATTCCTAAATTTAAACTTACTATGGTAAGTATTGCTTTTATAATTCCTGAAATGATTAGAAATTTCGTTTCATCTAATATCATTTCATAGGAATATTGGTCTGAACTTTTTATCAAATTTAGAACTTTTCATGACTGGGTACTATTCACGGGTACTGTTCACGGTTACTGTTCACGGTACTGTTCACGGGTACTGTTCACAAAAGAAAAAAAATATTTTTTTTCTTCTTCCAAGTTATCTGTTGTGACCCTTATTCTTGAAATTTAATTCATGTTTTGATCTTCATTCTTGAATTTTACTCCACTATAGTTTATTATGGAGTATTATTGAAATTGGATAAACTGAAATACGAATCCCTAATATTTGTCCTTCTGTCTCACTGGATTCATTCTTTAAAATATTTTTCATCATCCTCAGTCCTAAATGATGATATTACTGAATATCTTTGGCCTGTAGTGCACAGATGAATGATTAACTGATGAATATCTTTGGCCCGTAGTGCAAAGATGAATAGGTGTTGAGATGAACATGACCGACTGGTGATACAAATGAATATCTTTGGCCTGTAGTGTAAAGATGAATATTTGATTAAAGATAGTTATTGATTGTTGTTACAGGGATAAAATATTGATGATGGACTTTTAAATCTTAGAAGATAGTAGAACTCATTGTCTACTTGACTCTTCTAATGGTTTGCTGTTTCTGCTGCAGTTGTTGATCTAAAACTTGTTGTCTATTATATTTTATCAGATTTTTCCTGTTGAAGACTAATGATAATTTGTTGTATATTATCTTAGTCATAATATTCTTTACTGGGCTAGTTGAGTCCACCTTTTTCCTTTTTGTTCCATTTTTCTTTTTAGGAGGTGAGAACATAGCAAGAACTAGCAGGGGTATGGAGTAATGGTTCAGGATAGATGTATTAGTAGTCCTCACTATTTTGTAAAATAGTGTATCAATAATTGTAATGAGGACTCTTTTTGAGTTTGTATACTCTCTATTAGACTATATTTGTATTCAAACTCACAGTATATGTGTTGTCGTAATTTACACGACAATTGTATTATGAAGTTGTATTTGTTTATGTACCATGTATTTGACGACTCAGAATAGGTGATGTATACCTATTTTGGGGGCGTCTCAATGATGATGTTATCCTAAAACTTTATCAGTTCAGGAAAGTGATGTAGATAGCTTGGATGCTATCATTTCTATGTTTTTTTAAAGATGATGAATGAATAAAATGTTAATATTTATTCAAGATATAATGTGTTATGTGATGATTATTTATGATGTGCAATTTAAGTGGAAAATACTTAAGAAATTGAGTACCAATCTAATAAGTGTATTTTAATAGAAAATGCCTCCAAAACGTCAACCATGACAAAGAACCCCTGAGGGGTCTACCAATAACAACAACGCCAATGTTGACCCCGTTCAACAGTTGGTGACATTATTGACGGGAGCACTACAAAATTAGCCGCAAAACCAAGTTACGACTTTTAAGGATTTCAAAGTGGTTAGACCACCAGAATTTCGTGGGTCCATGAATCTGGTTGAGGCACAGACCTGGATCATAGAAATAGAGAAATTTTTCAACGTTGTTAAAGTTGTTAAGGGCCAGAAGACTGCTTTTGCGACATTTATGTTAAAAGCAGAAGCCAGCTACTGGTGGCAAGAAAATAAAACCCGAGGAGGTCAGGGAGTGATGACTTGGGATAGGTTTAAGGAAATATTTTTCGAGACCTATTTTCCAGAGAGCTCAAAGAATCAAATGGAGGTCCAGTTTCTAGAGCTGAAGCAGGGTACAATAACGGTGTCAGAGTATGTAGTAAAGTTCAATGAGTTGGCAAGGTTTGCGCCATATCAAGTTAACACAGACGAGCACAAGGCAAGAAGGTTTGAACAAGGACTGAAACCCTGGTTGTACAGTGGAGTTTCCATGTTTCAGCTGAAGACGTTTGCAGCAGAGATTGAGAAGGCGATTATCGCGGAAGGTGGAAGTGATGCCTTAACGAAGTACAATCAGGAACTGAGAAGGAAGAAGAGTGAGAATGAAGGTAAAACTGGTGGTAGCAGTGGTGCGAATAACAATGACCCAAAGAGGAAGTGGAATGTAAGTGTAGTTGCTAGAAGTCAACAGAGTAGCCATCAGAAAAGGAAATTTAAAGTGTGTGCTACCTGTGGGAGAAATCACACTGAAGTGTGCTTGAGGGGTAAGCGAGTGTGCTTTAACTGTGGCCAAGAGGGTCACGTTACTCTGAATTGTCATCAACCAAAGAAGAATGCTTGTTACAAATGCGGGTCAAAGGATCATCTAGCTGGCAAGTGCCCTAAGAAGACAGCTAGAAGTGCAACTGGAAGCAAGGGAGGTGGCAGTGGAGGTACGTTGGCTATTGTTGGACCAACGTCATCGAGCAGACCCCCGACTAGAACCTTTAACATGATTGTACAGGATGCGGTGCAGTCAACAGATGTTGTGTAAGGTATTATCCCAGTTAATCATATAAATGCATATGTATTATTTGATTCGGGTGCTACTTGCTCATTTATATCTTATGATTTTGCTAAGAGTCTAGGGTTTCCTAGTGAAGAGTTGAATTTCCCTTTGAACATAGAAAATACGAATAGGGAGGTGATTCCTGTTAAATTCGTATACAAGAATTGTAAGGTGAAAATTAAGGGAAATATTATGACAGTAGATTTAATTTCGATTAAACTTGGAGAGTTTGATGTCATATTGGGAATGGATTGGCTATTCAATTATGGAGTGATAATTGGTTGCCAAAAGAAATGTGTAAACCTTAAAACTCCGTCAAAGGTAGTCTTCTATGGTAGCAAATTGCCTAGACAAGCAAGATTTCTGACGATTATTGTTGGTCGATTTCGCAACCGATAAACATGCGCAAGTATACGCGGTCAACAAGTAATATAATGATAAGAGAGGTTTCGTACCCACGAGGAACTATGACTAATATTTACCAAGTACCGACTTTGAATCGCTAAAGTCTTATTCGAACAGCAGTAAAAGGAAGTGTGATTAATCTAATTATACTAATTAACAAAGCAAGTAATTGGATAACGAATGGAAATCTAAAGAATTACAAGCTAAGGTCACAACTTCACCCCCACACAGGCATTCTGTCGAACACCTAGCGCGTTATGCTTCATCAAACTAGCTACCCTTTCTCTCTTTGGTCTTAATGGTCACGACAATTTGTCGACCGAGAACGCACATGTGCTAATGCACCTCTGTCGAGGTATGCACAAACATATCCTCTCCAGATCCACCCTAAAGGGAATAGAACAGAAAAGAACGTCCAAGCTAGATGCAATCCTACATATGTCTATGCGAATCAATCATAACAAGGATTTAAGCATAAGTTCTCATTGAGGTCGCACGTGGTGCACAGAGATATGTCTATTCTATGCACAACTTATGCAGTCAAAACCCACAATCACATGCTAATATATTTAGGTGTAAATCTACAATTCTTCTATCGATATCATGCATATTACCAAAATCATCACTAATGTCTTAGCGAGAATCATGAAGCACAAATATATTAAACCAAATCATATGGTGCCAACCAAAGAGATAAAGACAGTCAATTCAAATAACAAAGGGATCCATTATAACCTTAGAGCAAATATTTAGTTCATAGCTATTAAACCAAATACGAGTAGCAACAAAGACAACATTTATGGAATACAAAATTAGAGGAAATTAATGGATAGAAGAAACTCTGTCAAACCCCCTTCAATCCCCACGCATTCCGCTCAAATCAAGCTTTCCAATCAGTGCCGCTCGTTGCTCTTGTGCTCCAAAGAAAGGCCAAACTTCTCCCTAATCTATATCTAATCTATATGTACAAACATAAGAAAGGAACTAGAGAGAGAAATACAAAAGAAAAACTAAACTAAGTTAATCTTTGAGAAAAATGATATAGGATCTCTTTTCTTCTCTTATGCAGAGCTCTCTTGTTATCTTCTGCTTCTTTTCCTTTTAGCTAGGTCAAAACAGGGCATTAGTTGTCTGGGAACCGGACCTGGCGCCGCGGCGTGGCCAAATAAGCTGTGGTTGGCGCTGCAGCGCCATGTCATTAATAAGGAGACCGGAGCTCGCGCTGCAGCGCGAGCCCAAGAAGGAAACAGTGGCACCACAACGCGAAGATGATGTCAGCAAGGGCCAGGGAGTGGCGCTGCGGCGCGGTCAATATGCTTGGCATTGGCGCCGCGGCGTGACTATATATAAAATGCCCGTTTTTTCCCCTGAATGCTAGAAAACACCTGATAAGCCCTGCAATATGTCAATTAAGCACAACAACACTATAATCATATAAAACAACATAAAAACTACGAATTCAGGCAATTATTTAAGGCATGAAGTATCCGATTCGGGGGTTTAACTCCCACTCATCAAATACCCCAAACTTAAGTCTTTGCTTGTCCTCGAGCAAACTAACTAACACAACACTAATAATAAATAAAACACACGTGAAATAAAACTAAAATAATATAGTACAGTAGTATCATGGCTTCAAAGCTCGATCATAGCTATTCCTAGAGAATAGGGAAAACACAGAAATGAAAAAGGGTTCATTCAATGTCAAGCTTAAGACTGTATTTGATCCATTCTATGTGTGTGTGTGGAGACCAACTGCTATAACTAATCATAACTTGAATAAGCTCGCACAGTCGATTGCTACAACCAATGGGAAAACTCCTCAACTTAAACATTCAACAAGCATTAAGAATAAGACGCATATGCAGGAAAAAATCAAAAAACTCTAGCATGACGACATTAAAATCAGACCTAGACAGTACTTAATTACCTTAGGCTATTCAGAACTACCCATGAATGAGCTTTTGATTAGTGAGTCCCAAACCAGACGACTTTAGGGCACGTAGAACACCCATATGAATCTAATAACTCGAGCAGTAAAGGCCACATAATCAACATAAGCCAACTAAGATTTTACAACCCAAACGAAGATTATTTAGCGAGTGCATTTTATGCTCCATCTCGATATCAGCCCTGCGTTTATGGGCGAGTGCATTTTACGCTCCATCTCGACCCACCGCAAAACTTTTGATATAACTCTTCTTTTCAAGTTTTCTTCTTATTTCATTCATTTTTAATTTTTTTTAAAAGCCAACATGCTAGAACCCAAGATCCAAAACTGTATAAACGTCTAAGTCTTTTATTATCTTGTACAAATTAAAGTTTATAAGAGGGAACAAATTCTCAAAGAAATAAAAGAGCGAACAAAAATCAAAAAAATAACGAGTTAACACAGTTGGTCAGTGCTTGCTAAAAAGGACGAATCAATAACAATCTCAACTTATCAATTGAACAACCCCTAGCTCATACATGCTTGACACGACTCTAAGAGATAGGCATAGATACTTGACACTTGTCAACAGCCACAATCAAAAAATAATAATGAAAACTATAACCCTTGCTAAATAGCAACTCAAAATAGGGTAAAAAGGCCATTCATATGGCACAAGCATCAAATCTGTAAAAGCCCCAAAAAGATGGCTATAAACCACAATCATGCTGATAATAAACAAAGCATTAAAAATAAAAACCAAAATAGTTCATGGCATAAAAATTAAAGCATAATCCTGATAATCCCGCAGTTCAAAACGACTACACCACAATACTGAAAATAAAACATGTAAAGTCTAAAGTATGCAATCCTAATCATGGCAGTACAAAAATAGATAAATAATAGCTAAAAACACCCCCAAACTTGAGTTGAGCAATGCGCTCATTGCTAAACATAAAGCAATCGATACAAGAGGGCTTCCCAGAAGTGGCTCACTTAGCAGCAGTCTTGTCCTCGTCAGCCTCGGCGGGTGGTGATGGTGGAGGGTATGGTAGGAAGATAGGCAGCTCTGGAAAGTGGTATGGCGTGAACTCAACGTTCTCACCACAATAGTCGGTGTAGATGCTCTGCATGGTGTTCACCAGCTCAGCCTGGTACTGCATAGCAATCTCCTGTTTCTGAGCCACTGCAGCTATGTGCCTCCTCTGCCTTTGAGCCTTGGCGTCCTGTTTCTGGTGCAACAGTGTGAGGGATGCCATAATATCAGTCAATAGCCCCTGTCCAGCTGGGCCTGTGCCTGAAGTCTGTCCCTACTCTGGCTCTGTAGTATGGGGCGGCGCTGTAGGTGGCTCGTAGCCTTTGCCTCGGACATGAGACTCGGCCCCGTCCCACATGAAATGGGAGATCGTCTGGTGGTCTATGACTGCCATGGGAGGCAAGGCTATCTCCTCTGCCTCCCACTGAATGCCTGTCTGCTTCCACAGTCGAGTGATCAACGATGGATGTGGAAGTCCCGAAGCCACTATGCTCTTGATTGCCATAATGATTGACTCGTGTATAAGGACCCCGATGTCCACGTTCAGGCCCGTGACAATAGCAAATAGGAGGATCGCCCTATCTTTGGTCACATCGCTCAGATGCCGGGTAGGAATCATATTAGCACAGATGAAGCTGAACCACGCCTTCCCATAGCGACTGAGCGCTGAAGACGAGAAACTAGTTTTTTCACCCGTGTAGTCATTCTTTTTCCATGAAGTCACGGGCTTGCAAAGCCTCCTGATAATATCCTCTAAGTCATAGCTGCGGAGCCCCGGCTACACATAATCATTGCCCGCATAGTTGGGCGTGGCAAACAGTGCATTAATGGCCTCACTACCAAACGCCCCTAGCTTTCCCCTAACTTGGACAACCACGTCACCCTCGACATTGGTGTTGGCATAGAACTCCCGAACTACTGATACACTGGCTGACCCGGGTGGTTTTGTGAAATGAATCCATTGGCGACCCGAAATCATGGCCAACAGCTCGCCATCCTCTTTGTTAGGCCTCAACCCCCGCTCTAGAATCAGATTTCTCCCAGCAAAGGAGCTCTTGTATCATTTCCAAGCCTCCTCGCTCACGAATTTGGCTCCGTCCCAAGCCGTTGGTGGTGCCACAGACGATGATCCTCCCATGCTAAGGTATTGCCTCTTTTGTGCCATTTCAAAAATCGTAGCAATTTGTATGAACACAAACAGAAAATTGAAACACACACTCCCCCAAAACTTAATGCAGATAATCCTCAATGAAAGCCCAGTGAATCAAAGCCAAAACAGCCCCCAATTCAGTCAACTTCTTCTCTCAGGACTTTTATCAAACACCTAGAGTGCGCTCTGAAAACTAAATTTTGACAGCCTTGGTTTGCAAGTGCTCTAACCCGATTTCTGTCAGTGGAAATCACCCAAACAAACAAGAAGACAAGGACAAACCCAACAATTTGATCAAGTTACTTTTCTAATTGAACGAAATCTCAACAAATACCTTGAGGGAAAAAAAACTAAGGGAGAACTCATTTGGGGATGAACTCTAACAAATTGATGGAAGCTTCGGTTTGTAATGGTGGATTTCGATTTGCTAAAGATGCTCTGGCTTGTGCTAGGTAGAGGGTGGGAGGCTTTGTTGGAGAAAAAGAGATGATGTGTGGTTGCTGCCGAGAAGTGTCGAGAGATATGGGCGAGAATGGGCACAACTGCTGGCTAAAAACTGCTTTTAATCAACGAAAACTCGCTGCCGGCGCCGCGGCGCGAGTTGTCCTTTGTTACTCGGCGCTGCGGAGCAAGTTAGCAGAAGCTGATCCATTTGATGGCGCCGCGGCGCGAGTTATGGCGCTGGGGCGCGAAGGAGAGAGACTTGCCCATTACACAGTGGCGCTGCAGCGCAAAGAATGAAGCTGGGGCGCGAAGTCGGCGCCGCGACGCGAGATGCTGTGTAAATGGTGGCGCCGCGGCGTGAGATGCCATTTTTGAAAAAAAATTTAACTGCTATCTGCACATGCCAAGACAAGTATAACAGAAAGACACTTGAAGCAAAAATAAATTATTACTTACAATATAATAACTAACTACAGAGTAAACTAGATATAGGCAAACAAAAAAAGATGAATTTTATACCGAGATGGGGGTGCCTCCCCACCAAGCGCTTGTTTTAAAGTCGTCAGCTTGACTATACCGATGTCGTTCAATCCGGCTCATAAGCGAAAATGACCTTTTCATGCCGCCTATTAGTCAATTCTTTTGGATTCTTGGCAGAAATGGATGATTGGTCATCCTCGTTCTCCTCATCCATCCAGTCATCATTCGGCACAAAGAATCGCTCGCCACTGGAATTATCCACTAATTCGCCTTGTTCATTAAATTGAAAGCGATCTTTGTGCACTATTGGGACCTCACGGATATCCACAGTTGGGAGCGTGGTTTCAGATTGAAGATCAGTATGGACTATATAACCACTATTTATCCTTGTGTCTCTAACTTCAGACTCCACCGGTTGGCTAGATTTCACTACGACGTCTCCCTCAACAATTGTGTGAGACTCACTACATTTTCCTTGCGTATCCACCATGCAATGCTCTACTACTTCATCGTCGAGATCAATTACTACCGGGAGATTGCCTTGCGGTGGATTTGTGATAGCGTTGATGAGTTTCCCCAATTGCTTCTCAAGACTGTGCAATGCGGCTTCTTGGCTTGCCATCCGAACCTCATTTCTCTGAATAAAGTCGGTGAGAAGCTCCTCAAGCCGGTTCTCTTATTCTCGTGTTGAGGTCTCATAAAAGCTCTCATTGGGTTGAGACGTCAACTCATAATGCGGCGGAGACTGATAGTCAAATTGAGAGGCATGATTCGAATCATAATAGTGCTCTTGACTGAATTCCCATGAGTTTGGATAACCCTGGCAGTTTGGATGATAGGAGATCGGTTCAAAGTCAGCTCGTTCCTGACAGCAGGCGTTCTGAGTGGACTGACACTCGAGATTGTCAGAAAAGCTCAAGGCATTAGAAATTTGAAGTTACAATTTCTCGAGTCCTTCTTCCGAGCTTGATTGTGTTGTCCCCTCATAAGGCCATTGATAACATTGATAGTCCATGATCTGCAAACTTAAAAACAAAAAGAAAGGAAGATCAAACAAATAAAAGAAGTAAATATATACACGTTCAAAGTAAGACTAAATTGATTTAAATCAATATTGGACAATATTAGAATAATAGTTCCCCGGCAACGGCGCCAAAAACTTGTTGGTCGTTTTCGCAACCGATAAACACGTATAAGTATACGCGGTCAACAAGTAATATAATTATAAGAGAGTTTTCGTACCCACGAGGAACTATGACTAATATTTACCAAGTACCGACTTTAAATCGCTAAAGTCTTATTCGAACAGCAGTAAAAGGAAGTGTGATTAATCTAATTATACTAATTAACAAAGCAAGTAATTGGATAATGAATGGAATCTAAGGAATTACAAGCTAAGGTCACAACTTCACCCCCACACAGGCATTCTGTCGAACACCTGGCGCGTTATGCTTCATCAAACTAGCTACCCTTTCTCTCTTTGGTCTTAATGGTCATGACAATTTGTCGACCTAGAACGCACATGTGTTAATGCACCTCTGTCGAGGTATGCACAAACATATCCTCTCCAGATCCACCCTAAAGGGAATAGAACAGAAAAGAACGTCCAAGCTAGATGCAATCCTACATATGTCTATGCGAATCAATCATAACAAAGATTTAAGCATAAGTTCTCATTGAGGTCGCACGTGGCGCATAGATATGTCTATTCTATGCACAACTTATGCAGTCAAAACTCACAATCACATGCTAATATATTTAGGTGTAAATCTACAATTCTTCTGTCGATATCATGCAGATTACCAAAATCATCACTAATATCTTAGCGAGAATCATGAAGCACAAATATATTAAACCAAATCATATGGTGCCAACCAAAGAGATAAAGACAGTCAATTCAAATAACAAAGGGATCCATTATAACCTTAGATCAAATATTCAGTTCATAGCTATTAAACAAAATACGAGTAGCAACAAAGACAACATTTATGGAATACAAAATTAGAGGAAATAAATGGGTAGAAGAAACTCTGTCAAAGCCCCTTCAATCCCCATGCATTCCGCTCAAATCAAGCTTTCCAATCCGTGCCGCTCGTTGCTCTTGTGCTCCAAAGAAAGGCCAAACTTCTCCCTAATATATATCTAATCTATATGTATAAACATAAGAAAGGAACTAGAGAGAGAAATACAAAAGAAAAACTAAACTAAACTAATCTTTGAGAAAAATGATATATGATCTCTTTTCTTCTCTTATGCAGAGCTCCCTTGTTATCTTCTGCTTCTTTTCCTTTTAGCTAGGTCAAAACAGGGCATTGGTTGTCTGGGAACCGGACCTGGCGCCGCGGCACGGCCAAATAAGCTATGGTTGGCGCTACAGCGCCATGTCATTAATAAGGAGACCGGAGCTCGCGCTGCAGCGCGAGCCCAAGAAGGAAACAGTGGCGCCACGACGCGAAGATGATGTCAGCAAGGGCCAGGGAGTGGCACTGCGGCATGGTCAATATGCTTGGCATTGGCGCCGCGGCGCGACTATATATAAAATGCCCGTTTTTGCCCCTAAATGCTAGAAAACACCTAATAAACCCTGCAATATGTCAATTAAGCACAACAACACTATAATCATATAAAACAACATAAAAACTACGAATTCAGGCAATTATTTAAGTCATGAAGTATCCGATTTGCGGGTTTAACTCCTACTCATCAATTATGCAGGCCAAGAAGTTATTGAGATAAGGCTGTGTAGGATATTTAGCTTACATAGTCGATACTCAGAGAAAGGGAGTGAAACTAAAAGAGATACCAGTTGTTAGGAATTTTGTGGACGTATTTTCCAAAGACTTTCTAGGACTTTTGCCTGACAGAGAGATTGAGTTCATTATCGATTTAGCACCAGGGACTGCTCCGATATCGAAGGCCCCGTATAGGATGACTCCGGTAGAGATGAAGGAATTGATGGTACAACTGTAAGAGCTGCTAGACAAGAAATACATTCAGCCGAATGTATCACCGTGGGGAGCGCCAGTGTTATTCGTGAATAAGAAGGATGGGTCAATGCATCTTTGCATTGATTTTAGGGAATTAAACAAAGTCACTGTTAAAAATAAGTATCCATTACCAAGAATATATGACTTATTTGATTAGTTGAAAGGAGCTAAGTACTTATCGATGATAGATTTGAGAAGTGGGTATCATCAATTAAAAGTAAGGAAGGAGGATGTACCGAAGACGACATTCAGAACTCGGTATGGACACTACGAGTTTCTGGTAATGTCTTTTGTTTTGACCAATGCCCCTGCAGCATTCATGGATTTGATGAACAGGGTGTTCAAACCATTCTTAGATAAGTTTGTAGTGGAATTCATCGATGATATCTTGGTGTACTCCAAATCTCAAGAGGAACACGTGGAACATTTACGTTTGACGTTGGAGACGCTAAGAAAGGAAAAGTTGTACGTGAAAGTCTCTAAATGTGAATTTTGGTTAGAACGTGTGCAATTTCTTAGGCATGTGATTGAAAAAGATGGGATTTCAGTGGATCCATCAAAGGTCGAAGCTGTAATAAATTGGGAACAACCAAGGACACCATCAGAGGTGAGGAGTTTCTTAGGATTGGCAGGTTACTACAGACGATTTATTCAAGACTTTTCCAAGATTGCTACTACGTTGACAAATTTAACTAGGAAAGCTATAAAATTTGTCTGAACGGAGAAGTGCGAAGAGAGTTTCCAGGACTTGAAAAAGAAGCTTAGCATGGAATCTGTGTTGTCATTACCTGATAATATAGAAAACTTTATGGTGTATAGTGATGCATCGCATAAAGGAATAGGTTGTGTGCTTATGCAAAATGGAAAAGTCATTGTGAATGCATCAAGGCAACTGAAAGACTATGAGAAAGGATACCTGACTCATGATTTAGAGTGGGTTGCGGTGGTATTTGCTCTGAAGATATGGAGACATTATCTCTACTGAGAGAAATTTGAGATATATACGGACCATAAAAGTTTGAAGTATATTTTCACATTGAAAGATCTAAACATGCATTAGAACTGATAAAAGATTACTATTGTGAGATCTTTTATCATCCGGGTAAAGAAAATGTGGTTGCCAATGCCTTGAGTAGAAAGGGTCGAGAGAAGTTGATGTTTTTAACTGCCCAGGAGGAGCTCATTTCAGCAATGATGAAACTAGAGTTGGAAATCAAACTTTCGAAAGAATCCGATGAAAGATTGTTCCAGATGGAAGCTGGTGCAACTTTATTGGACAAGGTAAAGAATGCTCAACTACAAGATGAAGAATGTAGAAAAATCAAAGAAAGAGTGGTCGAGGGTAGTGAGATGAAGTACAAGGTCGATGTCGAAGCACTACTAAGGTTCGAGGGAAGAATTTGGGTCCCAACAGTACCAGATATTAAAGACGAAATCTTGACTGAAGCTCATAACTCAAGATATTCAATTCATCCGGGAAGTACGAAGATGTATCAAGATTTATGACGGCATTTTTGGTGGCCAAATATGAAAAGAGATGTTGCAGAATGTGTCGCGAAATGCTTGACATGTAAAAGAGTCAAGGCCGAGCATCAGAGACCAAGCAGATTACTTCAACCATTGGAAATACCAGAATGGAAGTGGGTGCATATCATAATGGATTGTGTGGTAGGTCTTCAGACTACTCAGAAAGGGTACGATGCAATTTGAGTGATAGTGGATAGGCTTATGAAATCAGCACACTTTTTATCGATAAAGATTAGATTCAATCTTGATCAGTTGGCAAAGTTATGCGTCAAGGAGATCGTTTCGAGACATGGAGTTCCAGTGTCAATTGTGTTAGACAGAGATCCGTGATTCAGGTCAAGCTTCTGGAAAAGACTACAAGAATGCATAGGAACACAATTGAGAATGAGTACGGCGTACCATCCTCAAACAGACGGCCAAAGCGAATGAACAATCCAGACGTTAGAAGATTTGCTAAGAGCGTGCAATATGGATTTCAAAGGAAACTGGGATGATCACTTACTGTTGGATAAATTCGGCTACAACAATAGTTACCACGTGAGCATTGGCATGCCGCCTTACGAAGCATTGTATTGCAAAAAGTACAAAACTCCACTGTGTTGGGATGAAGTGAGTGAACGTCAACTGTTAGGACCAAAACTGGTACAACATACCACTGAGGTTGTCAAACTTATCAGGGCAAGATTAGTAGCTTCTCAAGACAGACAGAAGAAGTATGTTGATCAACATAGATAAAATCGCGAATTTGACGTTGGAAATTTCATTTTCCTAAAAGTTTCTCCTTGGAAGGGGAAAATCTAATTTGGTAAGAAAGGAAAGCTAAGCCCGAGGTTTATTGGACCCTTTGAGGTGCTGCGAAGAGTATGTGAAGTGGCTTACGAAGTAGCTCTACCTCCAGAATTTGAACATGTTCATAATATTTTTCATGTTTCGGTGTTAGACCGTATAAACCCAACTACAAACATGTGATTGAGTACGAACCATTACAATTTGATAAAGATTTATCTTATAAGGAGATTCCTATCCAGATAGTTGATATGAAAGAACAAGAGCTCAGGAATAAAGTGATACCTTCTGTGAAGGTGATATAGAGGAACCACAATGCCAAGGAAGCTACGTAGGAACTTAAAGACAAAATGATGAAAAGCTATCCTAAGTTATTTTGTTTGATATGTGTCTTCGATTCTGGGGACAGAATCCTTGTAAGCAGAGAAGAATTATTTGAGTTGTGATTCTGGGGACATAATCCTTGTAAGGAGGGAAGGATGTAACAATCCAGAATTTTTAATTATAATTTTAAATATTTATTGAATTAAATAAATATTTTAGTTGATGTATTTTTTATTAAATAAATATTTGGTTTAATTTGATTATTTATTAGTTAAATAAATAATTCATGAGTTGTGGAGAATTAACTTAATTAAGGTAATATGCTAATTAAGTTAATATTCAGTAAATTGGTATGTTGAAGTTAATTAAAATAAAAGAGTGATTAATTAATTATTATGTGGTGATATTCTAATTTAATGTAATAATTAAATTAGAGAATTTATAAGGATTAAATGAATTGCTATAATGTTGTTTTAATTTAATTTAGTAATGAAAATAATGTACTAATTTATTAAATAAAATTATAAGGAAATTATAATTTTGTGGCAAATTGATTTAATAATTTGTTATTACCTTTAATTTAATTAAATTTGAATATGAGAATTTAATTAAATATAGTGTGACAATAAACTATATTATAAATGAGTTATTAAAATAAATTAAAAGAGTTTTAATTCAGTTCTACCAAACAAGGCTTAATGAATGTTAAGTCTTTAATTTAAATGGATTTTACCAAACAAGGCTTAAGGAATATTAAGTCATTATTTTAAAAGTGTTTTGCTAAACAATGCCTTATGACTTTTGAATTTAAAATAAAAATAACTGATATATATTTAGTATAATTATTATTATATGTCAATTTTTATATGTTAGCGTCTTTTTTCTTTTAACGTTAAGTTTTAGTTTAAGCCTAATACTAAAGAAAGAAGAAAACATAGAAGAGAAAGAAAAGAGAAAAGAGAGAGCTCGAGAGAAATTTAGAGAAAAGTTGGAAGTTTGGAAGCCAAGAGGGGATTAATAAAGTAGCCTTCATCATCTAAACAAGAAAGCAAATGCAGAATTCTTATTTTTTAAAAGTTTTGTTATTTTCTAAAAAGTTCTCTGTAAATGATTGTTGGGAAAATTATGAGTTTATTATGTATTAATAGGTGATTATAAACTGTTTTATATCATTCATTCATGATTTACAGTAATCAATTTCATGGAAATATGTTTAAAAGTGAAGAAATTGAATGGCAGTGATATATATATATATATATATATATATATATATATATATATATATATATATATATGGCTTATGTGATATTAAAATTGATGCTCAATTCATGTAATAAACTAGTAATTGTTTGTTGATTGTGAAAATACATGAAGAAATGAAAATAAGATGATTTAAACAGACTATTTTGATTGTAAAACGAATTCACGGTGATTAATTTCGCTAAGAATGTCAAAAAGTGAAGAAATAGTGTAAATAGTGAATTTAGATGTTGTAATTTTGATGTTTATATGGTTAGAAACGTGTTAAAAATATTAGTTTATGTTTCTGTAAACTTATTACAACTTAGGTAAGTCGGAATGGTTGTTAGAAAGGAGCTTTTAGGCCTAATTTGGCTTTCTATTGTGTTTGTTCGCAAACTGCAGAAGATGATATAAGGTACCCCTTCCCCGGCGGGCTTTTGTAGTGTTTTTTATCCCGCCCTAGCGGGGGCCCACCACAATGGGCTTTTATAGCAAAAAACCTCCGCCCCGGCAGGGGGTAGGCAGACTTACGAAAGTTAGAGAAAATCCGACCGGTCATATTTTCCTAAAATGGGCATAATATTTTCATACAAACTCCGATTGATGCGATTCAAGATGATCCATAACGAGAACGAGTAGACCTACAACTTTTGTTTTTTTAAGGTTTTCAATTTGATGTCATTAGTAGGGGTTAAAATGGCCATCCTTAGGACTGTTATGCACTAGGAGGCAATCGGAGGGCGTCGGAATGCACGTATGCAAATGCAGTCCGTTGTGTGTTCATTTAACCTAATCTAAGGAACATGATAACATGTTGAACATGTAATAAGATGTTGTTAAAGTGTATATGCTAATATGGTATGATAATTTAATAAGTTGTAAAAGAGCTAAAATGTGATGCTCATGAAAATATGTGATGTTGTTTAAACTTAAGATTCGAGACTTCGACCTTATAATATGTGACTTGTGATAGTAAACAAAAACTTAAACTAAGTTAAAGAGCTATACTAAACATGGGAACTAAACTCATGAAGTTAATATTAGTGTAACTAATGAGTGATGTCAATACATATGGTTTGTGTAGGACTTGTGGTGAACGTGAGTAGTGATTGTTTAACCTACGCATGAGGAAAGTTCTCTAACCCTACTGTTACGATTATGCAAGCTCCTAAACCTTATTCTTTACATAACGCAAGTTCGTTATCTTATCTTGTCTATTATTATACAAGTTTCTTGAACCTTATTTATTTTGTATGATGCAAACCTTATTGATACATTGAGCAAGTTCCTAATCCTACTTATATATGTGTCCTAACTTGATTATGATCACGCAAGTTCTTTAACCTAACTCTTACTTTGTGAAGGTTTCCTATCTTTAACTTGTTTCTTATTACGCAAATTCCTAAATTCTATTATTCTTATGATTAGTAAGTTTTATTCCTCAACTTGTTATTAATTATGCTAGTTCATTAATTCAATTCTTTTATTGAGCAAGATTATAGCCTTAGCTAATTGTTGTTCAAGCAAGGTTTGTTATAATATCCAATGCCTATGCTTTCCAGTTCATTTCTAAAGCATGATTTCGATGTATAATGTTAATTCACTTATGATTCATGATTATTCCATATCATATTGTTATCGAACACTTGTAATGATATCAAATTTTATTGAATCAACTAATCCTTAGTTGATATTATTGAACCCTAAATTACCCTTGGAACCTATCCAAACCAAACTTCCTTTGGTGCAGACTCGTATGTTAAAACTGAGATGAACAACCCAATTGTAGGGGATTTATTACGCGTAAGCATTTAGATGTTTATGCACAATACATGGTACGAAGGGCTGACCACCCTGAGTACGGGGAATTCTTACATTCTTATGATTATTTAGGTTTAACTAGGAAGAATACTTATAACCTTGGACATAGTTCATGGTCTTGTGACCCTCAGATAAATTCTAAATTCTGATTTCAATTCTTGATTATCAATGATAAAGAATGTTATTTAGTTTAATTGAGCTTATTCATTGGCAGTTACTATGTTGTTATTATTCATTGCCATTTCAAGTGAGCATTTATTTTACTCACTCTTGCATATATAACCATTACAACTAAAGTTGAGAAGGTTGATGAATCTACCACTAGCAAAGTGAAAGGAAAAATGAACAAGTGTTGAAGACTTGTAAGTTTATTGGCTTTTATGTTGTCAGACTTTGTTTTAATTATTGTGATGTAATTATTTAATTTTTCGCAGATGATGAGTGTTTTAAAGGTTAGATAACCAGGGAGATTTTATTGGATTTAATTATGTAACCCTTTATTGGGAAGATTTATGGTTTAAACTTTATTATATTCGGGTAGTTAGAAATCAATGTTTGGATTGTGAACACCAAATTATATGGGAATGAAGTACCCAAATTTAGGGGTGTCACAAGTTGGTATTAAAGCTTAGGTTATGAACCTTAGGTGGGGAAAAACCTTAGGAAGTAACCATTTAGGAGATTAAAAAGAAAGTGGTGATAAACTCTTATCGAGTTTTAAGGAAGAAATAATAAAACACTTTATATGCTTATGTGGTTGCAACCTATGTGCTCGTGAGTGTCGAGTAGTGATGGTTAGTAATTAAAAACTTAAAATTTTTATTGTTAGGATGACTAATGTGGGAGAATCCAGTCAAGGTAGGGAGGAGGAACCTCAGATGCCTAGAGAGGGGGAGCCTCAAGATATTCAGGTAGTCTAGGAACATCTGGTCCTAAGGGAGTCATCTCCGTTGGTCATAGTGGTTTGTTATGCCCCAGAGGTTGAGCAGGAAGGTATACCTGATGATGAGGATGTGGTAGAGACGGATGAGGAAGACTCCATGGAGCTGCCACAGATGGATGGGGAAGAGTTTTCACCAAACTCTATTGCAGCTCATATGTATGATGAAGTATACGATCGTAATATTGAGCTTCAGGATAGAGTCGAGGAGTTGGAGAATCTAGTAGCTGAACGATAGACTTCGATGGCGCAGAAGGACGATGAGATCTGGGATCTTGACAAATGTCTCATCAATATGGAATGGAAGATGGTTCACACAGAGGGGGAGAATGAGTAGCTGATGGAGGAGATTGCAAAACTGAAGGATAACTTGAAAGAAGAATTCGCCAAGGGAGCAATAGTTGAAGATACTTACGAGAAAGCTTCTCAGCGTACAGAGGTAGTAGAGGGAGAGGTACAATCGAAGAAGATCAAGATGGAGGAGATGATATGTGTTTTCAACACCGTGATAAACTGAGCTCAAGACCGAGTCATGTACTGTCTGACTCAGTTCAAAATGCTTCCATTGTATATTTTAGATCGTAGAACGATGTTCTGTATCATGGAAGAGTAGCGCCGTAAGGCTGTGCAGCAACTTAGTAGGCTATAATAGAGAATGTAAATATTATGTGATTAATTATATAATAAATATGATGTAAATCCCAAGTGTTATGTAACCAATGGGATATGATGATGTTATCCTAAAACTTTATCAGTTCAGGAAAGTGATGTAGATAGCAGGGATGCTATCATTTCTATGTTTTTTAAAGATGATGAATGAATAAAATGTTAATATTTATTCAAGATGTTATGTATTATGTGATGATTATTTATGATGTGCAAGTTAAGTGGAAAATACTTAAGAAATTGAGTAACAATCCAATAAGTGTATTTTAACAGAAAATGCCTCCAAGACGTTAACCACAACAAAAAACCCCTAAGGGGTCTACCAATAACAATAACGCCAATGTTAACCCCGTTCAGCAGTTGGTGACATTACTGATGGGAGCACTACATAATCAACCGCAGAACCAAGTTGCGACTTTTAAGGATTTCAAGGCGACTGGACCACTAGAATTTCGTGGGTCCATGAATCTGTTAGAGTTTATGCCCTAGAGGCCAATTATTTGATATAATTGTTTAACATTTTGATATTATATTTGATTGAATAAATGAATAATTTTATTATGGTTTTATTTACTGCATTATATAAATGTTAGCATAATAAAAGTCCTTAGAATAATGATACAAATTATATAGCTTCAAGTATGTGACTTGAACATGAGATTATATGATTACAATTAGTATAATTGCTCTTAAATGTCCCTAGTCGAGTATCATTGTTAATGGGACAACAATGATACATTGAGACTAGTATGTGGATTGACTGATGACCATGTCTCATTGGTCATAAATATATGAGATGTTGAGTCAATGCATAGGTACATGTTAGAGAACGATGTACTGGACAGACCCACCATGAGAATTCTACATGGAACATTATGCAAGGTGTCATTAGAGATTCTTATAGTGACAATGATGTAATGATCCTTCGACCTAAAATCACAATATTACTATAGGGGAATTTATGTACTTTGATATCATCAAAGGTCACCTTTAATAGGGTGGACTATAAAGGAAATTATTGGGTACATCATGAATCGTGTGAGGAATATGAGTGAGCTAGATGGAATTTAACCCTTCTATATATTAGGGGTGATATCCATAGGCTTCTTGATTGAGTAGGACTATGAAATGCATGGTTATGCTCAAATAGTGATTTGTTTCATATAGTCTACTCATTGATCAAGAAAACTCAGATTAAATTATGAAGAGTATGACACATTCCATGACTCGAGTTTAATCTAGGATGTCACGGTTAAAAGGATTAAATTGCATCGAAACATTGGTCACGAAAAGGTGCATCGAATCATTGATCTTATTATTACTTGGGTAGCAGTGATGCATTACTAGATGCCGCTCACTGTTTATAATTTTATAATATGATTTCAAAATTATTGCCAACATAATAATAACTTATAAGGTCACACACATAGAACGTAATTAAAAGGGAATTAATTTAAATTGTAAAGATTTAAATATGTCAATATGATTGATAGCATTTAAATTACGAATTTAAATTAATAGGATAATTTATATATAGGTATATTAATTAAGTAAGACTTAATTAAGATATATATATATATATATATATATATATATATATATATAAATTCAGATTTTATTTTAATTAGATTAGGTTTTTGATTAATTCCTATTAACTACTATATATATGATATATAACAGCCATTTAGGTAACACATTACAACCTAAGAAAACCCTAGCCACTCTTAGAGAGAGACTAGAGAGAAAACAGAAAATCCATTCGTTTGTTGGCTAGTACCGCAACTCCCTTTTATTGCAGAATAGTGCGACGATTCGCGGGCATTCGTGTGGATACCATAGAGACGTAGTTCATTCGGATTGCGTTGGAGATTCGAAGCTTTTTCATAATCAGTATAATCTCTTAACCACTGAATTAATTTTTGTTTCGCATGGAGCCTGTTTTGGGTTTCAAAAATTGTTTTGTTTTGTTCAATTTTATATTCCGCACACTGTGCGATTTTTTTATCTGAAATTCCAAAAGAATATGGTTGAGGCGCAAACATGGATCATGGAAATAGAGAAAGTTTTCGACGTTGCTATAGTCGGTGAAGACCAGAAGACTGCTTTTGCGACATTCATGTTAAAAGCAGAAGCTAGATACTGGTGGCAAGTTTCTATGTTTCAGCTGAAGACGTTTGTAGTAGTGCTTGAGAAGGCGATTATTGCTGAAGGTGAAAGCGATGCCTTAACGAAGTATAATCATGAACATAGAAAGAAGAAGAGTGAGAATGAAGGTAAAACTGGTGGTAGCAGTGGTGGGAATAACAATAACCCAAAGAGGAAGCGGAATGTGAGTGTAGGTACTGGAAGTCAACAGAGTAGCTAGTAGAAAAAGAAATTTGAAGCGTGTGCTACCTGTGGGAGAAATCACACTGGAGTGTGCTTGAGGGGTAAGCGAGTGTGATTTTACTTTGGCCAAGAGGGTCACATTGCTCCAAATTGTCATCAACCGAAGAAGAATGCTTGTTACAAATGCGGGTCAAAGGATCATCTAGCTCGTGAGTGCCCTAAGAAGAGAACTGGAAGTGCAACTGAAAGCAAAGGAGGTGGCAGTGGATGTACGTTGGCTATTGCTGGACCAACGTAATGGAGCAGACCCACGACCAAAACCTTCAACATGACTGTGCAGGATGTGGTGCAGTCAAAAGATGTTATGTCAGGTATTATCCCAATCAATGATATAAATGCATATGTATTATTTGATTCGAGTGCTACTTTCTCGTTTATATCTGATGATTTTGCTAAGAGTCTAGGGTTTCCTAGTGAAGAGTTGAATTTTTCTTTGAACATAGAAATTGTGAATAGGGAAGTGATTCATGTTAAATTCGTATACAAGTATTGTTAGGTGAAGATTAAGGGAAATATTATGACAGTAGATTTAATCCCGATTAAACTTGGAGAGTTTGATGTCATATTGGGAATGGATTGACTATTCAATTATGGAGTGATAATTTATTGCCAAAAGAAATGTGTAAACCTTATGACTCCGTCAAATGTAGTCTTTTATGGTAGCAAATCACCTAAACAAGTAAGATGTCTAACGATTATGCAGGCCAAGAAGTTATTGAGACAAGACTGTATAGGATATTTAGCTTAAATAGTAGATACTCAGAGAAAGGGCGTGAAACTGGAAGAGATACCAGTTGTTAGGAATTTTGCGGACGTATTTTCAGAAGATTTTCCAGGACTTCCGCCTGACAGAGAGATCGAGTTCGTTATAGATTTAGCACCAGGGACTACTCCGATATCGAAGGCCCCATATAGAATGGCTCTGGTAGAGATGAAGGAATTAATGGTACAACTGCAAGAGCTGCTAGACAAGAAATACATTCAGTCAAGTGTATCACCGTGGGGAGCGTCGATGTTATTCGTGAAGAAGAAGGATGGGTCAATGCGTCTTTGCATTGATTATAGGGAATTAAACAAAGTCACTATTAAAAATAAGTACCCGTTACCAAGAATATATAACTTGTTTGATCAGCTGAAAGGAGCTATGTACTTCTTGAAGATCGATTTGAGAAGTGGGTATCATCAATTAAAATTAAGGAAGGAGGATGTACCAAAGATGGCATTCTAAACTCGGTATAGACACTTGATGAGCGGATTTTATACCCATTAATTGAGTGCATTTGAGCTTAATCTTTTGAGAGTTTTTAAGTGTTTGTGTCTATTCATGCATGTTTTATATTGTTTTGTAGGAGTTGGAAAAAAAGCTACTTGGATCGACGTTTGGAGTTGCTAGATTTGCATTTTAGGGTGGCCATTTGCATAACAGTTACTTCCAACCCCATTTCGACCTTCATCCGTCCGTTATTGCTCAATTCTCAAAGAATGAAAGTTGTAGACCTCGTCGCGATCTTTGATTTGATAGGTAGTAGGCCTCGTAACTCTTCCTGGATCAAAGGTTATGGCCATTTTACCAGAGGACACTGCAGCAGAAAAAAGGATGCCCGCCGGGGCGGGCATTTTACATACAAAAGTCGCTGGGGTGAAGCTACAAGCCCAAAAACTGTAGCATAGCATGTCAAGGCGGGCCTAGCCAATAGAAAAATCCCGCCTAGGCGAGGGTACGAGCAGAAAAAATAGTTTTTGTCATAATTTGAGTTCAAGACAGATTGGTTCGAGCTGATTGACTCAAGGACTTCCAGGAGGACTTAAAGACATATAAAGGGGCATTTAAAAGGAGGAGAATGACAAGGATTAAGGGAGAGGGATGATTCCATTAAATTAGGTTAGAGTAGATTAGGATCAAAAATCCTAGTTCTTATTAGTTTTGGAGATTGAAACAACTTGATGACCATTGAAGATCAAGAGCAGGAGCTTGAGGAAGATGGAGATTTGCTGACAACAGATTTATTCTTCACTCTAATCTTATTCTTATCTTTTAATGTGTATTCAAGTATAGATTCTTAGTTTTAATTTAATGAACTAATTTTTTGTTTGAGATTACAATGGATCTTATTATGTAGTTTATTTTAATATGTTTCGCTATCAATTATTATGTTCTATTGTGAGGATTGTCTATTGTGAGTTGGATTTAATTGTTTAATTGATTGGCCATCAATTACCGTGATAATCTATATGAAACCGGAAGAGGAGTATAGATTTAGATCTGATCATGATAGCATGTGTTTGTGATTTCTGCATAGATAGAATTCATTATTCATGTTTAGGATATAGATATGCCTTTATACCATATGTAATCTTATAGAGAACTTATGCTTTAAATTCTTTTTAATTGTAATTCACATAGAGATATAGTTGATTAATTAATTAGGGTGTCTTGCTTAATTCTGTCATCTATGGATTTAAGTGATTTTGGGTATTATGCATCGAGATGTGGTTTTATATGCTTTAGTGTTCTTGATTAACAATTCAGGATGGAGAATAATTGATGAGAAGTGTGATAACATAAATGAAGCAATAAGTGAAGTTATGATTTTAAATCTCCGCAATCTTAATTTAACTAGTGGAATTTAATAGTAGTTTAATTATATAATTTAAAATTCATTCGTTTAAATAAGATTGAGTTGGTTACGAGTTAGTACTTGGTGATTTTTATTAAATAATTCCTCGTGGAAACGATACTCTACTTACACTTTATTATTTGTTGACCACGTATACTTGCGTGTGAGCGTATATAGTTTTTACCCAACAAGTTTTTGGCGCCGTTACCGGGGAATTAGTTTTATATTTTTTGCCAATATTAGCTTCAATCAAATTAGTCTTAATTTAAATATTTTTTATTTTATTTTATTATTTTTCTCTTGTTTCAGGTACCGTGGCTGTATGCAATTATCAAAGGCCATATTCGAGTATGACTCAACCAAGGGAAACAAGGATTGGTGAACTCAATAGAATTTTTGCATTATCAGCACAACTAGAGTTATTTGCGAGGAGGTTGGATATAGTTGCAGCCAAACGTAATCGAAGGATAGCGGTTACGTCCAATTATTGTGCTGGCAATCACCCGAGTAATCAATGCACCATCAGTCTTGGGCGGTACTGTATGGTGGTAACTGCCTCAACCAGTATGCATATGCCAATTATCATCAAGCTTGGGGGTATCACCCGGATTCGTCATGGAGCTATAATTTTGAAGACCAATACTACGCTCCAAATCCAACATACATACCTGAATTCTCATGTCAACCTCTATTGCCAAAAGAAGAAAAGTCAAATTTAGAGGAATTCCTGTCGAAGCTCATAGCAAACCAAGATGAGAGGATGATGAGTCAAGAAATATCGAGCCATAATTTTCAGAACCAGAAGGAACAACTTATCAAATACCCCAACTCATCATTACTTCAACTCATAGTCCTCAATACATGGATTCCAAAACAGAGACAGATAATTCAAGGTTGGAGGAATTGCTATCCAAGTTATTAGCATCAAATGAGGAGAGGAGGATTAATCAAGAGATACCAATTCAGATAAGATAGATTAAATGTTCAAAGCCTTGAACAACTGTCCTCAATATAACTGGTATTATGACATGGATTCCGAGATTGACGAAGTGCCTGAACCAAATCTACAACCGGATGAGACACGAGATGTTGAAAAAGCAGAGACAAGTGGGGATAATGAAAACAAGGTGGGCGAAGAACTAACTGTGGGTACCAACGATGATGAGTCAATGTTATTTATGAAGTGCCTTCTCCACCAAAGTTCAAGGATCCGGTTAGATTTGCAAAACCTTGTCTGATTGGTAGTCATGTCGTCGACAAGGCTCTTTATGACATGAGAGCTAGTACAAATGTGAAGCCATTGTGGGATGAGGAGAAGAAGATAAAAGAAGAACCCATTGTGCTTGCCAAGCCTCAAAGCCCCAATAGAATCATAGGCTCAACGAACGAAAAAGCACTTAGTTATTCAACATTCTCAATTGGGCACTTTTTTAAACAAAGCATGTTAAGTGACTTTAATTCGCTAGCCATCAAAATTGGGAACTTACCAAAAGTTATATTATTTCCGATGGATGGAGGGTTTCTCAAGTATCGAAGAGGAATTGGATAGCGTTGACCAGACAAAGTCAGGCTGAAAGACTTTAATTCAAGCACTAAGTGGGAGGCAACCCAAAAATTTATATATTTTTATATGCTTTACTAGTTTATTTAGTAGATAAGAATTAATTTGCTTATTAAGTTCTCTTATAAATCCAAAGTGCTATTCTAATCCATGTTGACTCTCTTCATTGCAGGTATTGGTGGCTCAATAAATAAGTAAAAGAATATGGAAAGGGAAGCCACCAATCTGAGCCCATGCCGCAATATCCTCCTTTAGATTCCGATGTGGAGGATATTTTAGTCTTTGTTCCACAACTACCACCACCCCAACAAGCTTAGCAGGATCCAGAGAAGTCATCTGCTCTTTTATTTCAATATGTTTACAATGAGGACATTGTACTTGTTAAGTTTGGGGGAGTTAGTTTTATTTTATTGTTTCATGTTTTAGCATTTAGTTTATGTCATATATGCTGGCATTCATGTCATATAGTTTGCATTTGCACAACAGTTTATTTTAATAGTTTTTAATGTATTTAGTTTCTTGTTTCTAGTTAGTTAAGATTAAAAAAACAAAATAAAAAATTGAAAATTTTCAAAAATAGTAGTTAATTTACTATGTTTATATAGCATTTAGTACATCTTGCATGAGTCCAGCTGTTTGATATTTACAGTTTGTTTCGGCCAATGATGAGATTGGAATTAGGTAGACAAGTATAGTACTGACTATTAGAGCTTTGATGTGATTTCTTGTTACGAATTGAGTCTTTTTCTGTTTGAAACTGGTAAAATAAGGATAACACAGTAAAAACAACTTATTGATTGATTGAATTTAAATTGATACATAATGGGACTCTAAAGGATAATGCTAGTTTGAATGAAAGAATGACAAGAATAAGTAGTGATGGCTAAAATTAGACAAGAACCTAAGTTTGGGGGAATATTTGGGGTATATAAGCTATATAAAAAAGAGAAAAAAAAAGAAAAAAAAGTATGAATAAACACCGTGGCGTGCTTGTCTAGTTTTGTGGCCTTTGTTACTTGAGTAAGTAAGCCCGAGGGGATTGTCTTTACACCTAGCGCCCTAAGGTCTTAATGGCTTGGGAGTCGTTGGTCGAAAGCTCGCTAAGGTAGCATTGAAAAGCTTAAGGGAATAAGACATTGTATAGCTATGTGTATATAAACAAAAAAAAATATGAATGAAACGGGAAATAAGAGCAAAAAGCCCCCGTAGATGAAAAATAAAGCATAAGTGTCCAATGTTGACCCTCGATATTGGCAATTGTTTGATTTTAGTTGGATCTAGTTTGTTTTGGATTTCTTGAGTTTACACTGTATGATGTCTTCGAAGAGACTTGTTATGTGTTAAATTTGATTTTATATCAGTTAACATTGTTGCGGAGCACACACGCACTATATTAGTGATAACAGTCTAAGATTTGATGATTGATTAGGAAATTACTGATTTGTTTTGATATGATGTATTATCATGTTTACCTGATTCCTCTAAGGCCGGTTGAATAGACTTGTTTCTGTCATTACTGCTGGATTTGTAGGCATGTAGATTAGTTGCATTGCATAGCATTGTTGTTTTTTGTTTTTGCTTGAGGACAAGTAAAGGTTTAAGTTTGGGGGTATTTAATGAGTGAATTTTATACCCATTAATTGAGTACATTGAGCTTAATCTTTTGGAAGTTTTTAATTGTTTGTGTCTATTCATGCATTTTTATGTTGTTTTGTAGGAATTAGGACAAAAGCTACTTAGATAGACGTTTGGGGTTTCTAGATTCGCATTTTTTGGTGGCCATTTGCATAGCAGTCACTTCTAACCCAATTTTGACCCTCATCCGTCTGTTATTTCTTAATTCTCAAAGAATGAAAGTTGTAGAGCTCGTCGAGATCTTCGATTTGATAGGTGGCAGGCCTTGTAACTCTTCCAGGACCAAACGTTATGACCATTTTACCAGAGAACAATGCAGTAAAAAAAAGGATGCTCGCCGGGGTGGGCATTTTACATACAAAAGCCCGCCGGGGTGGGGGTACAAGCCCAAAAATAGTAGCATAGCCCGCCAGGGTGGGGGTACACGCAGAAAAAGTAGTTTTTATCATAATTTAAGTTCAAGAAGGATTGGTTCGAGCTGATTGACTCAAGGACTTCCAAGAGGACTTAAAGACATATAAAGAGGCATATAAAAGGAGGCGAATGACAAGGATTAGGGGAGAAGGAGGATTCCATTAAATTAGATTAGAGTAGATTAGGACCAAAAACCCTAGTTCTTATTAGTTTTGGAGATTGAAGCAACTTGGAGACGAATGAAGATCAAGAGCAGGAGCTTGAGGAAGATGGAGATTTGCTGACAACAGATATATTCTTCACTCTAATCTTATTCTTATCTTTTAATGTGTATTCAAGCGTGGATTCTTTGTTTTAATTCAATGAACTAATTCTTTGTTTAAGATTACAATGGATCTTATTGTGTAGTTTATTTTAATATGCTTCGCTATCAACTATTATGTTCTATTGTGAGGATTGTCTATTGTGATTTGGACTTAATTGTTTAATTGATTGGCCATCAATTACTGTGATAATCTATATGAAATCGGAAGAGGAGTATAGATTTAGAGCTGGTCATGATAGCATGTGTTTATGATTTCTGCATAAATGGAATTTATGATTCATGTTTGGGACAAGATGTGCCTTTATGCAATATGTAATCTTATAGAGAACTTGTGCTTTAAATCCTTTTTAATTGTAATTTACATAGAGATATAGTGGATTAGTTAATTAGGGTGTCTTGCTTAATTCTGTCATCTGTGGATTTAAGTGAGTATGCGTATTATGCATCGAGAGGTGATTTTATCTACTTTAGTGTTCTTGATTAACAATTCAGGATTGAGAATAATTGATAATAAATGTGTTAACTTAAATGAAGCAATAAGTGAAGTTGTGATTTTAAATCTCTGTAATCTTAATTTAACTAGTGGAATTTATAGTAGTTTAATTATATAATTTGAAATTCATTTGTTTAAATAAGATTGAGTTGGTTGAGGGTTAGTACTTGGTGATTTTTATTAACCAATTTCTCGTGGGAATGATACTCTACTTACACTTTATTACTTGTTGACCACGTATACTTGCGTGTGAGCGTATATAGATTTTACCCAACAAGTTTTTGGCGTCGTTGCTGGGGAATTAGTTTTATATTTTTTGCCAATATTAGCTTCAATCGAATTAGTCTTAATTTAAACATATTTTTTTTATTTTTTTTAGTATTTTTCTCTTGTTTCAGGTACCATGACTGGATGCAATTATCAAAGGCCATATTCGAGTATGACTCAACCAGGGGACACAAGGATTGGTGAACTCAATAGAATTTCTGCATTATCAGCACAACTAGAGATATTTGCAAGGACGTTGGATGTAGTTGCAGCCCAACGTAATCGAAGGATAGCAGTTACGTGCAATTATTGTGCTGGAAATCACCCGAGTAATCAATGCACCATCAGTCTTGGGTCGGTACAGTATGGTGGTAACTACCTTAACCAGTATGCATATGCCAATTATCATCAAGCTTGGGGGTATCACCCGGATTCGTCATGGAGCTATAATTATGAAGACCAATACTACGCTCCAAATCCAACATACATACCTGAACTCTCTTGTCAACCTCTATTGCCACAAGAAGAAAAGTCAAATTTGGAGGAATTCCTGTCGAAGCTCATAGCAAACCAAGATGAGAGGATGATGAGTCAAGAAATATCGAGCCATAATTTTCAAAACCAGAAGGAACAACTTATCAAATACCCCCAACTCATCAATACTTCAACCCATGGTCCTCAATACATGGATTCCAAAACTGAGACAGATAATTCAAGGTTAGAGGAATTGTTGTCCAAGTTCGTAGCATCAAATTAGGAGAGGAGGATTAATCAAGAGATATCAATTTAGAATCTTCAGAATAAGATAGATCAAATGTTCAAAGCCTTAAACAACTGTCCTCAATATAATTGGTTTTATGACATCGATTCCGAGATTGACAAAGTGCCCAAACCAAATCTACAGCCGGATGAGACACGAGATGTTGAAAAAGCAGAGACAAGTGGGGATAATGAAAACAAGGTCGGCGAGGAACTAACTGTGGGTACCAAGTATGATGAGTCGATGTTATTTATGCCTCAAGTGCCTTCTCTACCAAAGTTCAAGGATCCGGTTAGATTTGCAAAACCTTGTCTGATTGGTAGTCATGTTGTTGACAAGGCTCTTTATGACATGAGAGCTAGTACAAATGTGAAGCCATGGTGGGATGAGGAGGAGAAGATAGAAGAAGAACCCATTGTGCTTGCCAAGCCTTAAAGCCCTAATAGAATCATAGGCTCAACGAACGAAAAAGCACCTAGTTATTCAACATTCTCAATTGGGCACTTTTTTAAACAAAGCATGTTAAGTGACTTTAATTCACTAGCCATCACAATTGGGAACTTACCAAAAGTTATATTATTTTTAATGGATGGAGGGTTCCTCAAGTATTGAAGAGGAATTGGATACCGTTGACCAGACAAAGTCAGGCTGAAAGACTGTAATTCAAGCGCTAACTGGGAGGCAACCCAAAAATTTATATATTTTTATATGCTTTACTAGTTTATTTAGTAGATAAGAATTAATTTACTTATTAAGTTCTCTTATAAATCTAAAGTGCTATTCTAATACATGTTGTCTCTCTTCATTGCAGGTATTGGTGGCTCAATAAATAAGCAAAAGAATATGAAAATGGAAGCCACCAATCTGAGCCCATGCCACAATATCCTCCTTTAGATTCCGATGTGGATGAGTTTTCCGTCTTTTTTCCATAACCACCACCACCACCACCACAAGCTTAGCAGGATCTAGGGAAGTCCTTTGCTCTTTTATTTCAATATGATTACAATGAGGACATTGTACTTGATAAGTTTGGGGGAGTAAGTTTTACTATATTGTTTCATGTTTTAGCATTTAGTTATGTCATATATATTGGCATTCATGTCATATAATTTGCAATTGCACAGTAGTTTATTTTAATAGTTTTTAATGTATTAAGTTTCCTGTTTCTTGTTAGTTAAGATTAAAAAAATAAAATAAAAAATTGAAAAATTGAAAAATTGAAAATTTTCAAAAATAGTAGTTAGTTTACTATGTTTATATAGCATTTAGTACATCTTGCATGAGTCTAGCTGTTTGATATTTACAGTTTGTTTTGGTCAATAATGAGATTGGAATTGGGTAGACAAATATAGTACTGACTATTAGAACTTTGATGTGATTTCTTGTTATGAATTGAGTCTTTTTCTATTTAAAACTGGTAAAATAAGGATACCACAATAAAAACAACTTGTTTATTGATTGAGTTTAAATTGATACATAATAGGACTCTAAAGGATAATGCTAGTTTGAATGATGACGAGAATAAGTAGTGATGGCTAAAGTTATACAAGAATCTAAGTTTGGAAAAATATTTGGGGTATATAAGCTATATAAAAAAGAGAAAAAAAGAAGAAAAAAAAGTATGAATAAACACCATGGCGTACTTGTCTAGTTTTGTGGCCTTTGTTACTTGAGTAAGTAAGCCCGAGGGGATTGCCTTTACACCTAGCCCCCTAAGGTCTTAATGGCTTGGGAGTCGTTGGTCGAAAGCTCGTTAAGGTAGCATTGAAAATTCTAAGGGAATAAGACATTGCATAGCTATGTGTATATAATCCAAAAGAAGAAAAATATAAATAAAACAGAAAATAAGAGCAAAAAGCCCCCGTATATGAAAAATAAAGCATAAGTATCCCATGTTGACCCTCGATATTGGTAATTGTTTGATTTTAGTTGGATCTAATTTGTTTTGGATTTCTTGAGTTTACACTGTATGATGCCTTCGAAGAGACTTGTTATGTGTTAAATTTGATTTTATATCATTTAACATTGTTGTGGAGTACACACGTACTATATTAGTGATAACAGTCTAAGATTTGATGAATGATTGGGAAATTACTGATTTGTTTTGATATGATGTATTATCATGTTTACTTGATTTCTCTAAGGCCGGTTGAATAGACTTGTTTCTGCCATTACTGCTGGATTCGTAGGCAAGTAGATTAGTTGCATTGCATAACATTGTTGTTTTATGTTTTTGCTTGAGGACAAGCAAATGTTTAAGTTTGGGGGTATTTGATGAGTGGATTTTATACCCATTAATTGAGTGCATTTGAGCTTACTCTTTTTGAAGTTTTTAAGTGTTTGTGTCTATCCATGCATGTTTTATGTTGTTTTGTAGGAATTGGGACAAAAGCTACTTGGATCGACGTTTGGGGTTGCTAGATTCGCATTTTTGGGTGGCCATTTGCATAGTAGTCACTTGCAACCCAATTTTGACCTTTTTTTCGTCCGTTATTTCTCAATTCTAAAAGAATGAAAGTTGTAGATCTCATCGAGATCTTCGATTTGATAGGTAACAGGCCTCGTAACTCTCCCCGGATCAAATGTTATGGCAATTTTACCAATGGACACTGCAGCAGGAAAAAGGATGCATGCTGGGGCGGGCATTTCACATACGAAATCCCGTCGGGGCGGAGGTATAAGTCAAAAACAGTAGCATAGCCAGCCGGGGCAAGCCTAGCCAATAGAAAAATCCCACCGGGGCGGGGATACGCGCAGAAAAAGTAGTTTTTATCAGAATTTGAGTTCAAGAATGATTGGTTTGAGCTGATTGACTCACGGACTTCCAGGAGGACTTAAAGACATATAAAGAGGCATATAAAAGGAGGAGAATGACAAGGATTAGGGGAGAGGGATGATTCCATTAAATTAGATTAGAGTAGATTAGGACCAAAAACCCTAGTTCTTATTAGTTTTGGAGATTGAAGCAACTTGAAGACCATTGAAGATCAAGAGCAGGAGCTTGAGGAAGATGGAGATTTACTGACAACAGATTTATTCTTCACTCTAATCTTATTCTTATCTTTTAATGTGTATTCAAGTGTGAATTCTTTATTTTAATTCAATGAACTAATTCTTTGTTTGAGATTACAATGGATCTTATTGTGTAGTTTATTTTAATATGCTTTGTTATCAATTATTATGTTCTATTGTGAGGATTGTCTATTGTGATTTGGACTTAATTGTTTAATTGATTGGCCATCAATTACCGTGATAATCTATATGAAATCGGAAGAGGAGTATAGATTTAGATTTGGTCATGGTAGCATGTGTTTGTGATTTCTGCATAAATGTAATTCATGATTCGTGTTTAGGATAAAGATATGCCTTTATGCAATATGTAATCTTATAGAAAACTTGTGCTTTAAATCCTTTTTAATTGAAATTCACATAGAGATATAGTGGATTAGTTAATTAGGATGTCTTGCTTAATTCTGTCATCTGTGGATTTAAGTGAGTATGGGTATTATGCATCGAGATGTGGTTTTATCTATTTTAGTGTTCTTGATTAACAATTCAGGATAGAGAATAATTGATGAGAAGTGTGTTAACTTAAATGAAGCAATAAGTGAAGTTGTTATTTTAAATCTCCATAATCTTAATTTAAATAGTGGAATTTAATAGTAGTTTAATTATATAATTTTAAATTCATTCGTTTAAATAAGATTGAGTTGGTTACGGGTTACTACTTGGTGATTTTTATTAAACAATTCCTCATGGGAACGATACTCTACTTACACTTTATTATTTGTTGACCACGTATACTTGCGTGTGAGCGTATATTGATTTTACCCAACAACACTGCGAGTTTTTGGTAATGTCTTTTGGTTTGACCAATGCCCCTATAGCATTCATGGATTTGATAAACAATGTGTTTAAACCATTCTTAGATAAGTTTGTAGTGGTATTCTTCGATGATATTTTGGTGTACTCAAAATCATAAGAGGAGCATGTGGAATATTTACCTTTGACGTCGGAGATGATAAGAAGGGAAAAGTTATACGCGAAATTCTCTAAATGTGAATTTTGGTTAGAATGTGTGCAATTTCTTGGGCTTGTGATTGACAAAGATGAGATTTCAGTGGATCCATCAAAGGTCAAAGCTGTAATAAATCAGGAACAACCAAGGACACCATCAGAGGATAGGAGTTTCTTGGGTTTGGCAGGTTACTACACATGTTTTATTCAAGACTTTTTCAAGATTCCCACTCCATTGACAAATTTGACTAGGAAAGCCGTAAAATTTGTCAAGACGAAGAAGTGAGAAGAGACTTTTCAGGACTTTTCAAGAAGTGACAAATTTTACTACACATGGTTTATTCAAGACTTAGCATGGCACCTGTGTTTATCATTACCGGATAATACATGAAACTTTGTTGTGTATAGTGATGCATCACATAAATGACTAAGTTATATACTTATATAAAATGGCAAAGTCATTGTGTATGCATCAAGGCAACTGAAGGACTATAAGAAAGGATACCCGACTCATGATTTAGAGTAAACTGCGGTGATATTTGCTCTGAAGATATGGAGACATTATCTCTATGGAGAGAAACACTACTACCAAACAGTAAATAGATAACGCGAAAAAAACGTTGTGGTTTCAATCAGAAAAATGTTGTGGTTAAGGGTGTCATCTATTTGACACCCTTACACAACGTTTTTAAAACATTGTAGTTAAGCACAATACACAACGTTTTTTAGGAAAAAAACATTGTAGATTTGTTTTCCAAAAATTAGAAAATGCTTAAAAACGTTGTACAAGGTATGATTCCACAACATTTTTTGGATAAAAATGTTTTTGTTTAGTATATCAGACAACGTTTAGGCACATTTACATAATGTTTTAAAAATGTTGTAGATTAAAAAAAAAGAAAAAAAATGTTGTGATTCACCTACATTACCAATGCACCTGCAATATGCTAATGCCATGATATATAGCTAAAATGTCTAAATTCTCAATTAAATTTAAAGCCAAAATGTATCAACCATTCAAAATACATCCCAATAAATACCATTCGTTTACAGTTTCACATTACTACATCCACAATATATACTAAACTATCCATATATGCATCTCAAATTCACTATCCAAAAAAGAAAGAAGTGCAAGTTCCACTATAGTTCCAATTGTACAGGGATGGGGCCATGACAACTTACATTAGAAACATATCCCTCTGAGACGTTTAAACTATCTTCACCTTCATCCATTTCATCCTCTGATTCAATTTCATGTGAGCTAGAATGCCCAAATGGAGCAGTGGGTGGCAATGGGATAAGATCTCCTTCCTGCTGCAGCTACTCCTTTGCTGGTGAAGGTTGAGCCTTGGCAAGATGCTTAAGCCCCGTGATAGTCTGGGAAAGAGGAGAAATCGATTTTCGTAATATTGTCCCAAATATGAAGTGCAATAAATAATGTATGAACTTCAATAAGTGATGTAAATGATATAAAGGCTCACCTCATAATGAAGTATATTATATTCGCTGAGATCTCCATGCACCAGCTTGCACTTCTGATGTAATGTCCGCATTGTCATAATCATCTGATTACATATTACAACTCCAAAGCTTAGCAAAAGGAGAGATTGAGCTGAAATTTGGTACCTTATGTCTCACTACTAGAGAAACTTGAGCATCACTATTACAGAGATCCAGACTAACCTGCATGCCTGAATTCCCGCAGCCCAAAACCAACACCTTATTTCCCCTAAACTCAGCTCCATTCTTGGATTCATTTATGTGTAGTAATTTTCCATTAAAGTTTCCCAGTCTAGCAGTCTCTGGCAGTACTGGAACTGCATTCTCCCCTGTTGCTACAGTGAGCCAGCGGCATAAAAACACAAAATATAATTTGACTTCACATAATATATATATATGACTACAAGAGAATTTAAACAGGAATGAGAATTAGTAATCTCTAGCTAGACTAAGACCCATCTTATACTGTTCAATTGTTGCTAAACCGTTCATATCCACTTTTGCGTGTACTCCATTTTGGTTTAGAGACAGTAAAGTAGCTTTGTCCTACCATTTCTGGTCAAATTTCACATGAGATGTTTTTTCAAGTGAGTAGGTTTATCAAAAAATGTACTACAATTTTGAGCTGATCAACAACTAGCTAGATGGGTCAAACTACTGAGTTCATACCACTTAAACTACTTGTGATCAACTGAAAGACGCAGTGACCATAATTACAAAGAATAGTCGATTAGTATATGAACGTACTCGGTACAATGTGGAGCTAACTGCCACTAGGTTGGTTTTATATACAGACCATTACACAAAGGGTAGATGATTAATTCTTTTTAGCAACTGTTCTCAGAAATTCTTCTTTTGTTTCTCTGATTGGGTTAAACTTGCCACTGGACATTATTTCCAACTCTCCCATTCAGGCTTGAGAAAAGGGGATCAACAAAAATAGAAAAGAGAGGTGCTAGAAAATACTAAAAAGGATAAGAATACCCCCATCTAATATTGAAAGTTCAAATTAATGAAGTTGAATACAAAAACCAAAGAACAAGCTACAACAACTGTATTTTATCTAAAACAAGATTACTCAAAATTAAGAAACATAAAATATAATCATGTAACTTAATGTCAAAAATGCATAAAGAGAGATTTAGTACAATCCTTACTTGGTAAAATCCAATAGAGTTTAGCATTTGACTGAAGTTCATGCCTATGATTGACATGTTAGCAACGATTGAAAACCACAGGAGCTCCCACAGAGGAACATGCTTTGAAGCAGAGAGCCCCATAGCATTTGACACTGCCCCAACCAACGCAGTTACCAAAAAGTGGCACCCAGTTAACGTTGCCGCTGTAAAAATTGAAATATTTAGTAGAATACTTGGTCAGGACATCCTACAACAATATATGAGGAAAAATGTAGATACACACAAAAAATTGCCAAGAATGAAAGTACATATGAAAATGATGGTCAAATTAATGCAATTGGAAAGCAAAAGCAATAAAATCTTTTGAAACATCTTTCAACCAACCTTTTCCTAGAATTTACCTTCAAAAACTGCCAAAAACTATAGCATAGACGATGGCATTACCCAATCTATTTCACCCAAAAAGACCACAACTCCTGATAACAACTCATAATATGTAGAAATTTATCAGAATTCCCTAGCATTGACTTCTTCATTCTTACACATGTTATGTAACTTTCACTATAACCATCCGCTAAAAAAGAAAACTGAGCAACTACTTATAATATATGTCATAATGGTCACATCCCCATACGAAATTAATTTTGAAAAATAATTTATAATACGATAAGCAAAGAAATAAGTAGTAATACAGCGTAAACCGGTAGCATTGGACTCCTTTAGTTTTGCAGCAATAACCTCTCCCGCAAATGGTAGAAACACTATGAGCCTAAACTTCACCTGTCAGGAAATACACACAAATATCATTCTTTAAAAACTCCTGTACTAAATAAGGGCACATTTGGGCACCCAACATTGAGAAAGCATTGTAAGACATATATGGAATACCGTGTAGGTGGAAGCACCGTCACTGGGGAAGATAAAACCTCCATCAATGGACTTGATAGCCGTTTCAATAGCAGAGTAAACAAATGAAATTCCTAATGTTGCCTCCTCAATATATCTATCATTAATAATTAATTTTCTATTAAGGGGGGAAAACAATACAATATAATTAATTTGCTAATAAGGGGGAAAACATGAAAATATAAGAATGAAGAAACCCTAACCTCTGAGAAATCAAAATCAACGATTACGTTCAGCAGGTAAAGGTCGATTAAACCCACCGCGACGATTCATATACTGTCTAGGCATCCTCTTCGTCATCGCTCTCACTCCACTAACATTATTATCAGCTATAGGTTTCCCCTTGGTCGAATCAAACCCTACCAGAATCCCCATCATCTTCATCATTTCCACCTCATCCAGATCCATCTCTACGTCATCTCTGTTGCTTCTACTCCTTCACGATGCCGTCAATGAAGTCCGTCAACGATCCATCTTCACGCTGCACTAAAGCTTTGCACCGAGAACGACGAGGACAAAGATAAAAGAATGACACGAGCCTCGGACAGAAAAAGAAAGTCTTTTAATTTTAAGTGACCTCCGTGTTTTATTAGATAGACAACGTTTTTAAAAAAACGTCATCTAGTTAAAATTAAAAAATGCCCTTTTAAATAGATAACGTTTTTACATATATATCTACAACATTTTTTTTAAAAACGTTATGGAAAAAAATACCACAATATTTTTTATAAAAAACGTTGTGGTTTAAGTGTTGTCTATTTAGTAATTTGTAGTAGTGAAATGTGAGATATATACGGACCATAAAAGTCTGAAGTATATTTTCACACAGAAAGATCTAAACTTGTGTCAGAGGAGATGGTTAGAACTAATAAAAGATTATGATTGTGAGATCTTTTATCATCCGGGTAAAGCAAATGTGGTTGTCGATGCCTTGAGTAGAAATGATCGGGAGAAGTTGATGTTTTTAACTGCCTAGGAGGAGCTAATTTCAGCAATTACAAAACTAGAGTTGGAAATCAAACTTTCGGAAGAATCTGATGAAAGATTGTTCCAGATGGAAGCTGGTGTAACTTTAGTGGACAAGGTAAAGAACTCTCAACTACAAGATGAATAATGTGGAAAAATCAAAGAAAGAGTGGTCGAGGGTAGTGAGATGAAGTACAAGGTCGATGTCGAAGGACTACTAAGGTTCGAGGGAAGAATTTGGGTCCCATTAGTACCAGATATTAAGGACGAAATCTTGACTGAAGCTCATAACTCAAGATATTCAATTCATCCGGGAAGTATGAAGATGTATCAAGATTTACGATGGCATTTTTGGTGGACAAATATGAAAAGAGATGTTGCAGAATGTGTCACGAAATGCTTGACGTGTCAAAGACTCAAGGCCGAGTATCAAAAACCAAGCTGATTGCTTCAACCGCTGGAAATACCAGAATGGAAATGGAAGCATATCACGATGAATTTTGTGATAGGTCTTCCGACTACTTAGAAAGGGTAGAATGCAATTTGGGTGATAGTGGATAGGCTTACGAAATCAGCACACTTTTTGCCGATAAAAATTAGATTCAATCTTGATCAGTTGGCAAAGTTGTACGTCAAGGAGATCGTTTAGAGACATGGAGTTCCAGTGTCAATTGTGTCAGATAGAGATCTGCGATTCACGTCAAACTTCTGGAAATGACTACAAGAATGCATGGGAACACAGTTGAGAATGAGTACGGCGTACCATCCTCAAACAGACGACCAAAGCAAATGAACAATCCAGACGTTAAAAGATATGCTAAGAGCGTGCATTATGGATTTCAGAGGAAACTGGGATGATCACTTACTATTGGCTGAATTCGCCTACAATAACAGTTACCACGCGAGAATTGGCATGCCACCTTACGAAGTATTGTATGGCAGAAAGTGCAGAACTCCACTGTGCTAGGATGAAGTGGGTGAACGTCAACTGTTAGGACCAGAACTGGTACAGCAGACCGCTGAGGTTGTAAAACTCATCAAGGCAAGATTGGTAGCTGCTCAAGACAGACATAATAAGTATGCTGATAAACATAGACAAAATTACGAATTTGACGTTGGAAATTTTGTCTTCCTAAAAGTTTCTCCTTGGAAGAGGAAATTCCAATTTTGTAAGAAAGGAAAGTTAAACCCGAAGTTTATTAGACCTTTTGAGGTGGTACGAAGAGTAGGTGAAGTGGCTTATGCGGTAGCTCTACCTCTAGAATTGAAACATGTTCACAATGTTTTTTATGTTCCGGTATTACGACCGTATAAACCCGACTACAAACATGTGATCAAGTACAAACCGTTATAGTTTGATAAAGATTTATCTTATGAGGAGATCCATATCCAGATAGTTGACAAAAAAGAACTAGTGTCATGAATAAAGTGATACCTTCTGTGAAGGTGATATGGAGGAACCACAATGCCGAGGAAGCTACGTGGAAACTCGAAGACAAAATGATGAAAAGCTATCCTGAGTTATTTGTTTGATCTGTGTCTTCGATTCTGGGGACATTATCCTTGTAAGGAGAGAAGAATGTGACGAATGAATTGTTTGAGTTGTAATTCTGGAGACAAAATCCTTATAAGGAGGAAAGGATGTAGCAATCAAAAATCTTTAATTGTAATTTCAAATATTTATTTAATTTAATTTAGTAATGAAAATAATGTACTAATTTATTAAATAAAATTATAAGGAAATTATAATTTTGTGGCAATGTGATTATGTGGTAAATTGATTTAATAAGTTGTTATTAGCTTTAGTTTAATTAAATTTGAATATGAGAATTTAATTAAATAAAGTGTGACAATAAACTATATTATAAATGAGTTATTAAAATAAATTAAAAGAGTTTTAATTCAGTTCTGCCAAACAAGGCTTAATGAATGCTAAGTTTTTAATTTAAATGGATTTTACCAAACAAGGCTTAAGGAATGTTAAGTCTTTATTTTAAAAGTGTTTTTCCAAACAAGGCCTTATGGCTTTTGAATTTAAAACAAAAATAATTGATATATATATATATATATATATATATATATATATATATATATATATATATATACAGAAATGATCAAGTAAGGGATCCCTTACTTTATTAAAATAAGGGACTTTTTTTTTGCTTTTTTTTTAAAACAACTAAAAAAAAAGTTTAATATTTTATGGAACTGAAATTTTTCCATAATACAATGTTTTGGGCGTGTTTTAAATACCTATACCAAAAAGTGGTGGTACAGTCTGCCCAGACTGTACATACATATTTTGTTATGCGTACCCAAATCACACTCAAAACACTGTATTATGAAAAAATTTCAATTCCATAAAATATTAAACTTTTTTTTTAGTTGTTTTAAAAAAAAAAGCAAAAAAAAAAAAAAAAGTCCCTTATTTTAATAAAGTAAGGGATCCCTTACCTGATCCTGACCCTATATATATATATATATATATATATATATATATATATATATATATATATATATATATATATAAATAGAGTTATTATTATATGTCAGTTTTTATATGTTAGCGTCTATTTTTCTTTTTACGTTAAGTTTTAGTTTAAGCCTAATACTAAAGAAAGAAGAAAACAGAGAAGAGAAAGAAGAGAGAAAAGATAGAAGAAAGTGAGAGCTCTAGAGAAATTTAGAGAAAAGTTGGAAGTTTAGAAGCTAAGAGGGGATTAACAAAGTAGCATTCATCATCTAAACAAGAAAGCAAATGTAGAATTCTTATTTTTTTTAAAGTTTTGTTATTTTCTAAAAAGTTCTCTGTAAATGATTGTTGTGGAAATTTAGAGTTTGTTATGTGTTAATAGATGATTATAAACTATTTTATATCATTCGTTCATGATTTAAAGTAATCAATTTCATGGAAATATGTTTTATATATATATATATATATATATATATATATATATATATATATATGATGCTCAATTCATGTAATAAACTAGTAATTGTTTGTTGATTATGAAAATACATGAAGAAACGAAAACAATATGATTTCAACAGACTGTTTTGATTTTAAAACGAATTGATAGTGATTAATTTCGCCAAGAATGTCAAAAAGTGAAGAAATAGTAAAAACAGTGAACTTAGAGGTTGTAATTTTGATGTTTATGTTGTTTATATGGTTAGAAACGTGTTAGAAACATTAGTTTATGTTTCTGTAAACTTATTACAACTTGGGTAAGTTGGAATGGTTGTTAGAAAGGAGCTTTTAGGCTTAATTTGGCTTTCTATTGTGTTCATTCGCAAACTGCAAAAGTTGATACCAGGTACCCCCGCCCCAACGGGCTTTTGTAGTGTTTTTTATCCCGCCCCAGTGGGGGTTCACCTCGGCGGGCTTTTATAGAACAAAACCCCTGCCCCGGCAAGGGGTAGATAGACTTACGAAAGTTAGAGAAAATTTGACCAGACATACTTTAATAAATGGGCATAAAATTTTCATACGAACTTCGATTGATGCGATTCAAGATGATCCAGAACGAGGACGAGTAGACCTAAAAGTTTTAGTCTTTAAGTTTATCAAATTGATGTCATTAGTAGGGGTTAAAATGGCCATCTTTAGGACTATTGTTCACTCGGAGGCAATCGGAGGGCGTCGGGATGCACGAATGCAAATGCAGTCCTTTGTGTGTTAATTTAACCTAATCGAAGGAACATGATAACATATTAAACATGTAATAAGATGTTGTTAAGGTGTATATACTGACATGGTATGATAATTCGATAAGTTGTAAAAGAGCTAAAATGTGATGCTCATGAAAAGATGTGATGTTGTTTAAACTTATGATTCGAGACTTCGGTCTTGTAATATGTGACTTATGGTAGTAAACAAAAACTTAAACTAAATTAAAAAGCTATACTAAAAGTGGGAACTAAACTCATGAAGTTAATATTAGTGTAACTAATGAGTGATGTCAATGCATATGGTATGTGTAGGACTTGTGGTGAATGTGAGTAGTGATTGTTTAACCTACGCACGAGGCAAGTTCTCTAACCCTACTTTTATGATTATCCAATTTCCTAAACCTTATTCTTTACATAAAGCAAGTACATTATCTTATCTTGTCTATTATTATACAAGTTTCATGAACCCTATTTATTTTGTATGATGCAAACCTTATTGATACATTGAGCAAGTTCCTAGTCCTACTTATATATGTGTCATAACTTGATTATGTTCACGCAAGCTCTTTAACCTAACTCTTACTTTGAGAAGGTTTTCTATCTTTAACTTGTTTCTTATTTCGCAAATTCCTAAATTCTATTATTATTATAATAAGTAAGTTTTATTCCTCAACTTGTTATTAATTATGCAAGTTCATTAATTCAATTCTTTTATTGAGCAAGATTATAGCCTTAGCTTATTGTTGTTCAAGCAAGGTTTGTTATAATATCCAATGCATATGCTTTCTAGTTCGTTTTTAAAGCATGATTTCGATGTATAATGTTAATTAACTTATGATTCATGATTATTCCATATCATATTGTTATCGAACACTTGTAATGATATCAAACTTTATTGATTCAACTAATCTTTAGTTGATGTTGTTGAACCCTAAATTACCCTTAGAACCTATCTAAACCAAACTTCCTTTGGTGCGGACTCGTATGTTAAAACTGAGATGAACAACCCTATTATAGGGGATTTATTGCGCGTAAGCGTTTAGATGTTTGTGCACAATACACGGTACGAAGGGCTGATCACCCTGAGTACGGGGAGTCCCTACATTCTTACGACTGTTAAGGTTTAAGTTGAAAGAATACTTATAACCTTGGACATAGTTCATAGTCTTGTGACCCTCAGATAAATTCCAAAATCTGATTTCAGTTCTTGATTATCAATGATAGATAATGTTAATCAGTTTAATTGAGCTTATTCATTGGCAGTTACTATGTTGTTATTATTCTTTGCCATTTCAAGTGAGCATTTGTTTTGCCCACTCTTGCATATATAATCATTGCAACTAAAGTTGGGAAGGTTGATGAGCCTACCACTAGCAAAGGGAAAGGAAAAATGAACAAGTGTTGAAGACTTGTAAATTTATTGACTTTTATGTTGTTAGACTTTATTTTACTTATTGTGATGTAATTATTTAATTTTCTGCAGATGATGAATGTTTTAAAGGTTCTAACCTAGGAGATTTTATTGGATTTAATTATGAAATCCTTTAATGGAAAGATTTATGGTTTAAATTTTATTATATTCGGGTCGTTAGAAATGAATGTTTGGATAGTGAACACTAAATCTTGTGGGAATGAAGTATCCAGATTTTGGGGTGTCACACAACTTGTTAACATAATTCAAATTCTGACTTTTAAATTAATTTCACATAGCCAATCTGAAATACTAAGTCTAACGGAGCAACGTAACTCTTAAACCACATCTCAAGATTTAAACAAATAACAAGTTAAAGATTTTCACAATTTATTAACTTTACAATTTAAGATCATCAAATACATGTTACAATCCATTATAGAACTTTATTACATGCTTAACACAATATCAAGAATATTAGACTAGGTTGAATCAACACATAATGGACTGGAACATAAAATAAAAAAATTGTTTCTGGTCAGGGGAGGGCGCAACTGCGCTACCCCAAGTTTTGGCACCGGCGCAGCTACGCTGTTGCTCAATTCCCAGAAAACTCAATAGGTGTTGCTGCCCCGTTTTTGCCTTTGATACCAACGCAACTGCGCAGGTACACATACAAAAACTTGCAGACTGCGTTCCTGCTTCACAGTTCATCCCAAACAACCCAATTTTCTCCAACTAAGCAGAAATTCAACAAACCTAGAAGCTATAAACTTATAAACAACATCACTAAACATGCATATTACACTTCTAACAGCATTAACATCTTACCCAATCAATTTTAAAGGATTAAAACCATGTTTTTGCTAGTTTCCAACATGTTTAGCAAATTCAATCACCAAAACTTCGTTTTTTAACCAAATAAGTCCATTATACATGCATTATTTTCGTTTCTTGACATATTAACACAATCAGGTAACAATTAACATATTATTATATGATCAAATCCTCAATTTTGACTCTCAACCAAGCTAAAACATATATATTCCAACATGAACATAATTCCTTATTTTAAAACATATTCCATGATAATTTGATTTTAGAAAATCATTCTTAAACAACATATCACAGATTATAAACACCCAATAAAACACATAGCATAATGTCTCTTTAATTCATACCACAACAACCAATTATAGAGAAAAAACTATGTAGGAAATCAAAACTTAAGAATTAGAAATAGATTACTATCACCTTTAATTCCTTGTTAAGAGTTAGCAAAGATGATAGATTAGCTTGACAAAACCATCTTCTTCCTTGACTCTCAATTCTCAAAGAACTCTTAATTTCCTTCGTTTGTGTTTCTAGCTTTAGCCTTAGGATAATACATATAATGTAAACTGATATGTACATACAATACACAAACTTAAGTCATCAGGTAAAAAAACCAAAAGCTTTATCGATTAAATTATGCCAAAGGTCACAAGACCATGTTTGGCAATCCTCCCAAAACCCCCTTAATTAATTAATTTAATTAAATCACAAATCAAATTAACATTTGCCTTATAATTATAAATTCCATTATAAATTATAATTTTACTTAACAAATTATTACATATCTAATCTAATTATTAAATTAAATTAGAACATCACCACCACACAACATTATAATTATTAAGCAATTTATTTAATTTAATTATGTCATTAAATCAAAACTTCAAACTATAAATTTATTATACGTTAATTTAATTAAATAATTCCACAACAAATTCCATCAATTATTTATTTAACTCAATAAATAAATCAATTAAAATATTTATTTAACCCAATAAATATTTTAAATTAAATATAAAATTCTAGTTCGTTACATCCTTCCCTCATTAAAAGGATTCTGTCCCCATAATCACGACTCAATATATTCATTCATCATATTCTTCCCTCCTTAACAAGATTATGTCCCTAGAATCGCTATACAAAAATTAAAAAATAATTGAGGATAATTTTTTATCATAACGTCTTCGAGTTCCCACGTATCTTCTTCAACATTGTGGTTTCTCCAAATTACCTTAATAGAAGGTATCACTTTTTCCCTTAGTACTTACTCTTTTCTGTCAACAATCTGAACAGGAGCTTCTTCATAAGATAAATCTTTTTCATACTTTAACTGTTCATATTCTATAAGATATTTATAATCGGGCTTATATGGTCATAATACCGAAACATGGAAAATGTTATGAAAATGTTCTAGTTTCGAAGGTAGAGCTACCTCATATGCCACTTCACCAACTCGTCGTAGCACTTCAAAAGGTCCTATAAACCTAGGGCTTAGTTTCCCCTTCTTGCCGAATCTAATTTTCCCCTTCCAGGGAGACACTTTCAAGAAAACAAAATTACAGAAATTAAATTCCCAATTATGTCGGTGTTGATCAGCATATTTCTTCTGCCTATTCTACGCATCTATCAATCTTGTTTGAATCACCTTGACGATCTCGATGGTCTGCTGTACCAATTCTAGTCCCAATAGTTGACGTTCGCCAACTTCGTCCCAGCACAACGGGGTTCTGCACTTCCTACCGTACAACGCTTTGTAAGGTGGCATGCTAATACTTACGTGCTAACTGTTATTATAGGCAAATTCAACCAATGATAGATGGTCATCCCAATTCCCTTTGAAATTCATAATACAAGCTCTAAGCATATCGTCCAATGTCTGGATTGTCTTCTCACTTTGTCCGTCGGTTTGAGGATGATACGATGTGCTAATTCTTAGCTGCGTCCCCAACCACTCATGTAGTCATTTCAAGAAATTTGATGTGAAACATGGATCTCTAGTTGATACAATGGACACCGGGACACCGTGTCTTGATACAATCTCCTTCATATACAGTTTTGCCAACTGATCAAAGTTAAAACTAATTTTGATTGGCAAAAAGTGTGCTAACTTTGTCAATTGATCCACAATCACCCAAATCGCACCATAACCTTGTTGAGTCATTGGAAAACCTATCACAAAATCCATTGTGATATATTCCCATTTCCATTATGGTATCTCTAACGGTTGTAATAATCCGCTTTGCCTTTGATGTTCAGCTTTAACTTTTTGACATGTTAAGCATTTTGCCACACATTCAGCAACGTCTTTTTTCATATTCGACCACCAGAAATGATGTCTAAGATCCTGGTACATTTTTATACTTCCGAGATGAATCGAATATCGTGAGTTATGAGCCTCACTCAAAATTTTCTCTTTTACTTTCGGTACTGGCAGAACCCAAATTCTCTCCTCAAATCTAAGTAACTCTTCCGTATCAATTTTAAATTTGTATTCTTCACCTTCAGACACTTTTCTTTTTATCGTTTCACAGTTTTCATCTTGAAGTTGTGCGTTCTTCACTTTATCCATCAAAATTGAACTGGTCTCCATCTGGAACAATTTTTCATCGGTCTGTCGGATATTTAATTTACATCTCCATCTTTCCCATTTCTGCTACAAGCTTTTCCTGAGTAGTTAACATTAATAATTTATCCCGACCCTTTCTACTTAAGGCATCATCAACAACATTCGCCTTTCTGGGATGATAAAGAATCTCGTAGTCGTAGTCTTTAATCAACTCCAACCACCTTCTTTGTCGCATATTCAAATCCTTATGTGTAAAGATATACTTCAGACTTTTATAGTATGTATATATCTCACACCTCTCTCCATACAGATAGTGCCTCCAGATCTTAAGAGCAAACACCACCGCAGCCAACTCCAAATCATGAGTCGGATACCCTTCTCATAATCTTTTAATTGACGCGATGCATACGCAATGACCCTGCTATTTTTCATAAGCACGCAGTCTAGTCCTTTATGAGATGCTTCACTATATACCACAAAATTCCATGTATCATCAGGCAATGATAACACAGGTGCTAAACTCAATCTCTTCTTTAATTCTTGGAAACTCTCCTCACACTTCTCCGTCTGAACAAACTTAACTGCCTTCCTAGTCAAATTCGTCAGCGAAGTTGCGATCTTGGACAAATCTTGAATAAAACGCCTATAGTAACCTGCTAACCCCAAGAAACTTCTTACTTCTGACGGTGTCTTTGGTTGATCCCAGTTTATTACAGCTTCAAATTTTGATGGATCTACCAAGATTTCGTCCTTATCAATAATGTGCCCAAGAAACTGCACACCTTCTAACCAAAACTCACATTATAAAAATTTCGCATATAATTTCTCTCTTCTTATTGTCTCCAACGTCACCCTTAAGTGTTCAACATGATCCTCCTGGGTTTTAGAATACACTAATATATCATCAATAAACACTACTACAAATTTATCTAAAAAAAGGTTTAAACACCCTATTCATCAAATCCACGAACGTTGCAGGTGCATTGGTTAAACCAAATGACATAACCAGAAACTTGTAATAACCATACCGAGTTATGAATGCCATTTTTGGTACATCCTCCTTCCTTACCTTCAATTGATGATATCTACTTCTTAAATATATTTTTGAAAAGTACCTAGCTCCCTTCAGTTAATCGAAGAAGTCATCGATTCTCGGTAACGGATACTTATTTTTAATCGTGACTTTATTCAATTCTCTATAATCAATGCAGAGTCACATTAACCCATCTTTCTTCTTAACAAATAATACCAGTGCTTCCCATGGTGATACACTCAGTTGGATATAATTCTTGTCTAATAATTCTTACAGCAGCACCATAAGCTCTTTCATCTCTACTGGGGCCATTCTATACGGGGTTTTAGATATCAGGGTCGCTCTTGGCGCTAAAACTATCACGAACTCAACCTCTCTATCTGGCGAAATTCCAAGCAAATTATCTGGAAATATATCCATAAAATCTCTAATAACCGTATCTCCTATAATTTTGCAGTCTTCTTCTGAGTATCGACTATGTAGGCTAAGTATCCTACACATCCTTATCTCAGTAACTTCTTGGTCTGCATCATTGTTAGATAACTCGCTTGTCTAGGCGACTTGCTGCCAAAAAACACCACCTTTGATGGACTCATAAGGTTAACACATTTCTTTTGGCAATCAATTACTGCCCCGTAATTGAATAACCAATCCATTCCTAGTATAACATCAAATTTCCCAAGTTTAATCGATATCAAATCCACCCTCATCTCATGACCTTTTATATCCACCCTACAGTTATTGTATATATACCTAACAGGAATCACCTCCATATTCACAATCTCTATACTTAAAGGAAAATCTAATTCTTCCTGAAGCAAATCGAAGTTCCTAGCAAAATCTTCGGATATAAATGAACAAGTAGCACCCGAATCAAATAATACATATGCATTAATTCCATTGATCGGAATGATACCAGACACCACATCCTTTGACTGTACATCATCTTATACGGTCATATTGAAAGTTCTGGCAGTGGGTCGGTTCGATGGCACTGGCCTACTAATAGTCAACGTACCACCACTGTTACCTCCCTTACCTCTACTAGCACCTCCCGCTATCTTTCTAGGGTAATCACGAGCCATATGATCCTTCGACCCGCAAGTAAAACAAGCTCCCTTCTTCGGGCTAGGACAATTCGGGGCATTGTGATCCTCCTGGCCACAATTAAAACACACCCGCTGTAAAGCCCCCAAATCCGGGTAATTGAAACCCGAATTCAGTGCTTCACGATATCATTTCTATAAGCGGAATAACACTAATAATAATAACAATAATATAAATATTAAACTTAATTTACATAACTATCAAAGTTTAGCTCCCAAGTACGTAACCTTTAATAATTCCTTACAATACATGATAATAAATATATAATATTGTCTTAATAATATTAAACTATTACATAAGATATCATTGAAATCATTCAGCAACCTTTCCCTTTCCCTTGTTTCTAGCAGAGCCTTCAGATTGTTCACACTTAGCTGAAAACATTTAAATTAATCAAGGATGAGCATTTGAGTGCCCAACAAGTAATAACATTATATATATATATATATATATATATATATATATATATAAGCTGAAAAAATTTAAATATTTTCTTTATACTACACTTCTACAACAAATCAATAGTTGTGAAGAAATCTGAACCGATAATAATAACATAACAACCCTCTTTCAAAATTTTGAAACTACGTATTGACTATAAATAAGGTAAAAGTGACATACTATGAACATTATTTTCATTTTCGAAAAGGTTAAACAGAACTTTATCTGTAAACCGTCATAACTTACGGGCACGGGGGTGATCAGCCCGTTGTACCCTGTATTGATCAATACTGCATACAAGAACGATAGGATCGTTCACTCTGTCTGCCTTGGGCGCATAAAAGTTTTCCCATTTAAGGGATGTTCATACTTGTCGGGGTTCCAAACCAAAGTAATTCGGTTGGATAATAATAAGGTTTTATCTTGTTCAACAATAATCTATAATTTAACATATATATACGGATATTTAACAAAGGTGTATCAACATGTGGTTAAATGCAATGATTATTCAAGTGGGGACACTTGTATAATCATTTATAGAAATTATCGAACATAATATATATCTGAATTACCATATACTAACATGTTGATAATCAATGAGCGTATATAATATAGGGTTAATAATCTGTACAGTAATAATATAATTCTAAAACATTCTTACTCATGTTCATTGCATAAAGAAAATGCAAAGGTATGATACTTGCCTGATGCGCTGCTTACAATACGCAACTTAGTTTAATCTTTTATATCATGACCTATCATTAATCAGATCATTCGTTCGATTAGAACAATATACTATAACATATAGTACTGTATTTCACAGTCAGCACATAATCTAATCGCATTATCACACATGTTCAACAGTTATTGCATCACAAACAAACATTAATACAGTCAAAATATCTATGTCCATATCAATTTCTGAAATATGTCGGTGTACCGACAGCTTTATCGAGTAATTATCGAGTCTAAGACTCTATTCCAACGTTCAATATCCGTAAATATCAGTCATATTATTTTAAATGACTTAATAAATATTTATTAATTTATCATAAATTTTTAAACACCGAAATCATTATTAAATAATTTAAATATCAAATAATTCTATTATCATTTAATTATTATTAAACTATTAATAATACTTTTATTCATTTACCAATAGTATTAATATTTTATTCATTTACTAATATTATTAATCATTTAATAATATTTTATTCCTTTACTAATGTTATTACGTTTTTAGTAACATTTTATTTAATCTCGAATATTATTATTTACTTAGTAATATTTTAATCATCCAATAATACTTTAATTTAATATTATTAATCTTTTAATAATAGTTTAATCTAAGATTAATATTTTAATCTAATATTATTAATTATTTAATAATACTTTAATCATTTATTAATATTTTAAATCAAATATGATTAACCATTTAATAATATTTTAATAAAGTTTTAATCTTAATATTTTTATTTACTTAATAATATCATATTCTAATATTATTAATATCATAATAACATTTTTATAATTTATTAGATCAATAAACAATTTATTTTAATTGTTCACGCATTATAAAACCATTTATTTAATATCCATAAAAGGTCATAAATAATATTTCTTATTATAAATTATGAAAATGCCCTAAAATAGTCATAATATTATATATTAGGAGTATTCAAGTATTAAAATCACATTTTTCTCATTAAAGACATCATTTAACTATTTATTTCTTTTTATTCATAACTTAATCATTTTTAGGAAAAATAGCAAATTGATTCCGAAAATTCTCATCTTCTGGATTTTGACAGAATACGAACCTACAAGGATCCCCAAACTTTTTTGAAATTTTAGAAAATGATCTACTATTTTTGAAGTTCCCAAAACACTCGAATCTTGCTTCATTTTTCATAAATTGAGTTTTGCTCAGAAAAATCTGAAATTTTCAGGGTATTCTCTTCTAACATATATGAACCTACTGTAAAAATTTTGGAATTTTCCAGTATATACATAGTGAGATATTCGAAGGTAAATATTTAGGAGTCCTTCACAGAAATAGTCATTACACACAATCTATAGCTCGAAACGTGTCCGTTCTTTTTCCTATATGTAGATAACTTCTCAAGGTACCTCTGTGATTTTTTCCAGAATTTGAAAAGATATGCAACTATCTGAAACAGTCCCTAGAAAAATGGGACATAAGCTATTTTAGGATTTTGAACCTTTAACATTCAAAGTGGACTGTTTTGGGGAAAACAACCCAAAAGGTTTCAAAACTTGCTAGATTTGTGTTCTATCACTTGGGTTACTAGATAACTCGTATATCTAGCACCCCCCTTCGACGGATCACAAATCTAAGTTGGAAAACTTGAGTTACACAAGATTTAGTAGAAGAAAAACAAGAGTTTTCACCCTTGGAGAACATATGCTCATATTCTTCCTCTAAGCCTTTGATCTAACACTCAAGATACTTAGTTCCATACATGATGATATGTAGAACTAGGGTACTTTGAGTATTAGGCCATAACCCCCATATATGATGAGGTAAAAACCAAAATAGAAGAAGAATAAGAAAGAATGGAAGAGAATCACCACCTAGTTTTTTTCGCTATACTTCTTGTTCTTCCAAAGTATGATATAAACTTAGGATGCATGAACAATAAACTCCTCTCCCTCTCTAGAATTTGAACTTTTCCTCTCTCTCTTGCTAAGCTTTGTGTTTTGATGGGCTGGGAGAAAATAGTAGAAGAAGAAGAATGGTGGAGGAGTAAAATGAAATGAGATAGATATTATGTTGGTGAATTGGAGTGGAATGCTAATATCCTCCATGTTTCTTTTGCCCCTTGGACAAAAAGGTTAGCCTTATCCCTTCCTAATCATGCCTAATCATGCCATTAAGGCTGCTAAGTGGATTTTCTACCAATGGGAGCATGACACACTTGTCCTTATGTGTAAGATTTCTACTTATGGAACATGATTAGCTTAATATTCTTGCCTTAAAAAGGCTAATGTGGCTAGCCATATTTATGTCCACTAACTCCTTCATTTAGCTTTTATTTTAATGCATAAATTAGATAAATCAAATGTCTAAAATAGCCTTAATCAAGTGAGCTAAGTTTGGGCTTGCATTTTATTTCTTTTGGGCTTTTCCTTTAATTATTTTGGGCCATGTAATAAACATAGTCTAACAATTTTAATATATGTTACCCAAATTATTTATTTAGGGTTTTCATTTCCAATCTTATGAAATTTAATTACTTATACATGTGACTTTAGCTCATAACCTAATTAGGTTTACTAGAAATAGGTTTAAAATTAGTAGCGACTTGAAATAATAAGATTATCCACTTAAGTTAGTATACATATTAAATATTAACCCTTCCTTATTACCATAACCCTTAGGTTATTTAATTGTCTCACCTAATGTATAATTAGGTTACAAAGCTTTCATTTAGGGTTTAAAATAAAATAAAATTAGTTCTTAAAATTTGTAATTAGGGTTTCACACAGTAATACAAAGGTTTGTCACATAACACCATAATTGACCAACCCTTATTGGTCCACATGTACAGTACATATTTATAGCACTGAAAAATCGAAATATAATTATTATAATAATTCTAAAAATCATTTCATATATTATATAAATAATATATGATTATATCTTCATGAAAAACAATTAATAAAATATTTCTACTATAAAATTAATTATGATAAGAATATAATTTATAATGATCAATAATTCTAAAATAAAATTATTTGTAACTATTCATATTTTTATTTATCACATAAATACATATACACATTATCTTGGCACATATTCCCCATAAAATAAAATAAAAATTTATACGCAAAATTTTTAATTTATTTGTATAGAAAATATCGGGTTGTTACATTCTGCCTCCCTTATAAAGATTCTGTCCTCGGAATCAACGTTTTAAAACCTACACATACAAGTGTACGTAGCATATACAATCATTGCAAGTAGATCTTGATCATAAATGATCGTATTGATCTTTAACCTATTCACGTAAAGCTTGTCTATCGTATTAAACGGAAATTTGATTTCTAAAAGAACTCAAATTCCTTCTTCAAAATTTCTTTATAAAATAATTTACTATATATATAAAAATCATGCAAAAGAAAATAAAAGCTATACGAATAATACCTGGAATTGCACCACCAGCTGCTATGGTATCCTGGACCGTCATGTTGTAGACCCTTGCTGTTGATTTCGTCGGCTTGTTAGATGACGTTGGTCCCGTGATTGCCAGAGTTCCATTGCCATTGCCAGTATTCACACTCCTTGCCTCCGTCCTCCTCTTCGAACAATCCTTCACCTTGTGCTCAGTCGATCTACACAGAAAACACCCACTGTTCATCCTAGGATTGGGGCAATTAGGAGAGATATGGCATTCCTGCCCGCACTTGTAGTACACGAACTTCCCCTTCAAACATTCCCCAGAGTGGTTCTTTCCACAAGTCTTACATGGCACCATCTGCTTCTTCACACCTTCTTGTTTCACCTGTACATTCCCAAAATTGCTCCCCTTCCTCTTGGCATCTCCAATCCTGCTCCCACTATTAATTTCCACTTTAGCTCCTTCGGTCTTACCCTTATTCTTCCTCTCTTTATTGTAGAGGCTCATGGCCTCACTTCCCTCCTCAGCTATAATCGCTTTCTCCATGAGTGCTACAAATGTAGGGATCTGTAACACTGCCACCTTGTTGTAGAGCCAGGATTTTAATCCCAGCTCAAACCTTCTCGCTTTCCTAGCCTCCGTATCAACTTGATGCGGGGCAAACCTAGCTAACTCAATAAATTTTGGGGCGTATTCTGACACCGTCATGTTTTTCTGCTTCAATTCTAAAAATTTCACGTCCATCCTAGCCTGCATACTGGACAAGAAATAGTTCTTGAAGAACAGGGTCTTAAACCTATCCCAAGTAACTACACCTTCTCCTGCCCTCGCCTGATTTGCTTCCCACCAAAAGTTTGCCTCACCCTTCATCATGTAGGTGGCGAAAGCAGTCTTTTTCCCCTCAGCTACCCTAGCTACCACGAATGCTTTTTCAATCTCTTTAACCCAAGTCTGGGCTTCAACAGGGTCAGTTGTCCCTTTGAATTTGGGCGGTCCCACGACCTTGAAATCTTTAAAGTTAGCTAGTTGGTTATCCGGCTGGTTCCCTGCGACTGACATTCCTTGCTGCATAGCTTGTGCTACCATGTTTGCAAAATGTTGCATCAGGTCTACTTGTTGTTGTCCCTCAACGTTATTGACAGACTCTTCTGACTCTTGGTTTCGAGTTTGACGTCTTGGCGGCATTATCTGGTTAAGTAAAACCATATATTATTCTTTACATTCTAAATTTTATCATGTAAGTTTAGTTTATTAACTCATTTCATTACTCAAACATAGATTCATATTCATTTAGCGAATACTTTACATAGTATAGCACATACATCTTTAAACATCATTCATCCCTTTGTGACTACAAAAGTCGGGATTTACAGCCTTGACTAATACCAAAAGTTGGGAACATTACATTACACAGACATACTTAACATTAAACAGACCTACACAACAAAACCTATACTACCTATTTACTACGCCTTTTTCTTGGACAACCTCTCGCCTAATGACCTTCTATCCCACAGATAAAACATGCTCCTGATTTATAGTCGGGACAATACAGAGTGGTATGTCCCTCATAGCCACAAAGGTAACATATTCTTTTCCCTTTCTTCTTATCAAATTTTCCTAAGTCATGGTCTTCTATCTTTCTTTTCCCCTTCTTGCTTGAAGCTGCACACGATGTGTTGCATGTGGCTCCCATCTGATCAATTTAGATTTTACGCTTATCTTGTTCTTCCATTGTTTCTATTAACGCCTGACGCAGTTGACTGTTTAATAGCTTTTCTATTTCCCATAGCTTTTTCAGAGAAGAAACCTTGTTCCTCAGATCCTGCGCCTCTGTTGATGCTTGTTCAGCTTCAACTTTAGTGTCTGAATCACTATCTATCAGCTCCACCATCTCTGGATCTGGTACTACGTTTTCTACAATAACCACTTCGTCTGAGTTATTTTCATTATGAGCCTCTATTTCAGCTATTGGCTTCGATATTAGCTCGGGGTATGGATTTGATCCGTCTTCATGCTATAAGCATATAACAAGCCCTTTCCACCAGACATCTACACACATAAATTATCCTGATAAGCATATAGTATATACACACAATAAATAATAGTTTTATATAAGTTATCTTTTATCTTGTTTGACGATGAATTTAGTCAATTCATCTATTTATAACCTCTATATGAGTTATTTATATTTTCAACGTTTCCCTCTGTTCTAAGGTTATAGCCTAAGATCTATCTCACCTAAGGTTTTTAGCCCTAAAGCTTTGATACCAACCTGTAAAGCCCCCAAATCTGGGTACTTGAAACCCGAATTCAGTGCTTCACGATACCATTTCTATAAGCGGAATAGCACTAATAATAATAACAATAATATAAATATTAAACTTAATTTACATAACTATCAAAGTCTAGCTCCCAAGTACGTAACCTTTAATCATTCCTTACAATACATGATAATAAATATATAACATTGTCTTAATAATATTAAACTATTACATAAGATATCATTGAAATCATTCAGCAACATTTCCCTTTCCCTTGTTTCTAGCAGAGCCTTCAGATTGTTCACACTTAGCTGAAAACAATTAAATTAAGCAAGGATGAGCATTTGAGTGCCCAACAAGTAATAACAATTATATATATATATATATATATATATATATATATATATATATATATATATATATATATATATAAGCTGAAAGAATTTAAATATTTTCTTTATACTACCCTTCTACAACAAATTAATAGTTGTGAAGAAATCTGAACCGATAATAATAACATAACAACCCTCTTTCAAAATTTTGAAACTACGTATTGACTATAAATAGGGTTAAAGTGACATACTATGAACATTGTTTTTATTTTCGAAAAGGTTAAACAGAACTTTATCTGTAAACCGTCATAACTTACGGGCACGGGGGTGATCAGCCCGTTGTACCCTGTATTGATCAATACTGCATACAAGAACGATAGGATCGTTCACTCTGTCCGCCTTGGGCGCATAAAAGTTTTCCCGTGTAAGGGATGTTCATACTTGTCGGGGTTCCAAACCAAAGCAATTCGATTGGATAATAATAAGGTTTTATCTTGTTCAACAATAATCTATAATTCAACATATATATAAGAGTATTTAACAAAGGTGTATCAACATGTGGTTAAATGCAATGATTATCCAAGTGGGGATACTTGTATAATCATTTATAGAAATTATCGAACAGAATATATATCTGAATTACCATATACTAACATGTTGATAATCAATGAGCGTATATAATATAGGGTTAATAATCTGTACAGTAATAATATAATTCTGAAACATTCTTACTCATGTCCATTGCATAAAGAAAATGCAAAGGTAGGATACTTGCCTGATGCGCTGCTTACAATACGCAACTTAGTTTAATCTTTTATATCACGACCTATCATTAATCAGATCATTCGTTCGATTAGAACAATATATTATAACATATAATACTGTATTTCACAGCCAGCACATAATCTAATCGCATTATCACACATGTTCAACAGTCATTGCATCAGAAACAAACATTAATACAGTCAAAATATCTAAGTCCAGATCAATTTCTGAAATATGTCGGTGTACCGACAGCTTTATAGGGTAATTATCGAGTCTAAGACTCTATTCCAACGTTCAATATCCGTAAGTATCAGTCATATTATTTTAAATGACTTAATAAACATTTATTAATTTATCATAAATTTTCAAACACCGAAATCATTATTAAATGATTTAAATATCAAATAATTCTAATATCATTTAATTATTATTAAACTATTAATAATACTTTTATTCATTTACCAATAGTATTAATATTTTATTCATTTACTAATATTATTAATCATTTACTAATATTTTATTCATTTACTAATGTTATTACGTTTTTAATAACATTTTATTTAATCTCGAATATTATTATTTACTTAATAATATTTTAATCATCCAATAATACTTTAATTTAATATTATTAATCTTTTAATAATATTTTAATATAAGATTAATATTTTAATCTAATATTATTAATCATTTAATAATACTTTAATCATTTATTAATATTTTAAATCAAATATGATTAACCATTTAATAATATTTTAATAAAGTTTTAATCTTAATATTTTTATTTACTTAACAATATCATATTCTAATATTATTAATATCATAATAACATTTTAATAATTTATTAGATAAATAAACAATTTATTTTAATTGTTCACCCTTTATAAAACTATTTATTTAATATCCATAAAAGGTCATAAATAATATTTTTTATTATAAATTACCAAAATGTCCTAAAATAGTTATAATATTATATATTAGGAGCATTCAAGCATTAAAATCACATTTTTCTCATTAAAGACATCATTTAACTATTTATTTCCTTTTATTCATAACTTAATCATTTTTAGGAAAAATAACAAACTGATTCCAAAAATTCTAATCTTCTGGATTTTGACAGAATATGAACCTACAAGGATCTCCAAATTTTTCTGGAATTTTAGAAAATGATCTACTATTTTTAAAGTTCCCAAAACACCCGGATCTTGTTTCATTTTTCATAAATTGAGTTTTACTCAGAAAAATCTGAAATGTTCAGGGTATGCTCTCCTAACATATATGAACCTATTGTAAAAATTTCGAAATTTTCCAGTGTATATACAGTGAGATATTCGAAGGTAAATATTTAGTAGTCCTTCACGGAAATAGTCATTACGCACAATCTATAACTCGAAACGTGTCCGTTCTTTTTCCTACATGTAGATAAATTCTCAAGGTACCTCTGTGATTTTTCCCACAATTTTAAAAGATATGCAAATATCCGAAACAGTCACTAGAAAAATGGGATAGAAGCTATTTTAGGGTTTTGAACCTTTAGCATTCAAAGTGGACTGTTTTGGGGAAAACAACCCCAAAGGTTTCAAAACATGCTAGATTTGTGTTCTATCACTTGGGTTTACTAGATAACTCACATATCTAGCACCCCCCCTTCGACGGATCACAAATCTATGTTGGAAAACTTGAGTTACACAAGATTTAGTGGAAGAAAAATAAGAGTTTTCACCCTTGGAGAACATATGCTCATATTCTTCCTCTAAGCCTTTGATCTAACACTCAAGATACTTAGTTCCATACATGATGATATGTAGAACTAGGGTACTTTGAGTATTAGACCATAACCCCCATATATGATGAGTGTCGACGTCAGGATTTTTTAATTGCCCCTTTCCGTTACTTGTTCTTTGGTGTTCTCATTTTAGGTGAGATTTATTTGAAAAAATAAGTGAAAAAGGTCCGACATGTATAATGTCGACAATGGACTGTTAAGAGTCGCCAATTGGTTTTTTAAATGGTTGTACCAACACAACCGAGAAAAGGTTTGCACATTGACCCAGTGATGTGACACTGCTAAACGGGTCGGTGAAACCGAGATTCATTAGGGTCTGGGGACTTGGTTATGCGGGGGGAAGGTGTTAGGCACCCCCCGACATCCGTGTTACCACGGTGACCACCTCTTTTCAAGAAAATGCTATCTGAATGTGTGTGTGTGTGTGTGTGTCAATGTGCTGTTATTTGGAAGTAGTGCGAGGCCTCGTTCGCACCTATATACACATGGTTTGAATTTATGTAAAAATTCAATTTTAGCAAGATATGACAGTGATGTTTTATAAAAGATGTTTTTCAAACCCTGATGCTCAATAGTAATTAAGACCTTTTACACTCCAATTTTATTCCGTATTCGGCTGGAGTGATTTTATTTGACAGATGCGATGCATCCGTACGAAAATAATATACAAAAGGTGTTGAATTCCTCGCGGGTATGAAAACCATCTGAGGAAATCCAAACATCACAAATATAATTTACAAGCTGCTTACAGCTGAAAATGTCCATCACGAGAACCGAATCTAGATCCAATGGGATGAATCTGTGATCACATGATTCCTAGGCTCACATGATGCCGCAATTGATATAATTGTAGTAAGCAGGTATATATATATATATATATATATATATATATATATATATATATATATATATATATATATATATATATATACAGACATGATCACCAACCACGAAGTACCACCATGGGGGATCGAAACTATAAATAAAGCTGTAAAAGCTATCAACCACCACGGAGGAAACTCCAGGCGGGACAAAATGTACAGAAAGCTGTAAAAACGATCAACCACCACGAAGTAAACTCTAGGTGTGACGAAATGTAAATATATATATATATATATATATATATATATATATATATATATATATTAAAGCACGTAAACGCTCAAGATGTAAAATTCAGACTCATCGAACAGAGTTCGACCACAGATAATATATATAAGTATATATATATTAAAGCTGGTAAACGCTCCAGACCGAAGTCTAGGCTCATCGAACAGAGTTTGACACGCAGTTCATATATATAAATATATATATGAAAGCAAATAAACGTTCCAGACCGAAGTCTAGGCTCAATCGAGGCATAACTCGATAATGTTAGTCAATATATATATATATATATATATATATATATATATATATATATATATATATATATATATAGACTGGAATGAAACCACGGACCGAAGTCCGGGCAAAAGCAAGCAACACGACTCTTAACGTGTAGAAGGGTGTGTGCAAAAATGAAGAGAAAGACTCTAAAGTGTGTAAGAAGGCTTGTAGTGGGCTGCCAAAGAAGACTTCTATATCTTTAGAGTTAGTAAACATTGACTTTTGTAGGTACAAAAGGGCTATGTATGAGCTCACAGGTGTTTAAAAGGGGAAAGTACATTGCTTGGGATGAGTGCAAAACAAATTGGGCAGGGCTTCCTCGCCGTTTTCTCTTACAAAATGGCCACCCCAAGCCCTCTATTTATAGAGGGTGGAGCCGCAGGTGTACCTGCGACTGAGCCGCAGGTGTACCAGAGGCAACCCGGGTGGACCCAGGTTTTTTGGCTCGGGTCGTCTCGAAGTACGTGTACTCAGGCACTGTAATGTCCACTCGAACTTTCAGAAGTGCAATCCGGGCATCCGTTTGAGGTATACAGGACCTATTTCGGACCACCGTTGTCAAGAGTTGTACGATGGCATGTGATTAGAGTTTGTGCGAAGTCATTGAAGATGGGATGGTGCCCTCCGGTCTTCAAGCTTCAACTTTCATCCGTTACCCCGCACAATAGTCACTCGGGATTGGTTAGTCTTGTAGAACATTGTTGCGTAGATATGTTAAGGGGACGTGGCGTGACATCGTGTTGGTCAGATGATGATGTTGCTCCTCACCGGTGTTATCACCAGATTAGGCTGATAAAGTAGACGTTGCTCAGCTTCGTTGAGATTGGACTGCTGTAATTTGTTGAAAGTCCTCATTGTCATCTTTGAGGTGTGTTTGTCTTCCCGATGTTATCGCCGGGCTGGTACAGTGGATCTCGTTGTGAGCGCCGAGATTGAAGCTGATCGCATTTGTAACAAGCATTTTCGGGGTTATCGCTGAAATTGCTTCCTTGGGGTTATCACCAAGGTTGATGGCTATTCCCATGGTTGGGACTGAGACTGGATACCTCGGGGTTATCTCCGAGATTAATCTGTCTTCTCCGGTGTGTGTTCCGGTATTGTATCTGGATGCCTCGGGGTTATCTCCGAGATTGGAATTGTTTCTCCCAGATTACGATCCGGGGTTGATGCTGAACTTTCGATAGTATCCGACATGGATATGGATCGTCTTTCAGGGTTCCCTCTTAAAAGACGAATCTGCTCTCCTACAATGTTAGTTACAGGTGTACAGAAAATTTTTAGTGTCTACAGATGCCCCTCTTTATCATACTCATGCATGGCGATGCATGGGTAGGATAAAGAATCCTAGACACTTGAAATGCAATAAGATAAACATGATACTATGGATAGAAACATGATACAAATGTATGATGCATGTGTACGGGGTTGTGGCCCAACACGCTGGGGTTGATTGTTGGCTCCCTGTTACTTCAACTGGGGATTGGCAACGTTGACCAAATTTGATGTGTAATCTGAATCTGTTAGGACGTTGATGATGGAGTTATCACCAACTTCTTAGATAATGACTTAATCCTGCAGATGGACCTCTTATGTGTAAGAGATCTCTGGGGATAAAGTTTGATCTGTTTGAGGATGTGTATAACATATTCCATCATCTATCCTCTGTGATGATATTGACCTCTCCTGGTTAGTATCGCCAAAATATGCCAAGACTCTGTTGGGTTTACTGCCAACAGCAAATGATGTCAGGGATGCCTGACCTTCTTTGATGTGTACTTCACCAACATGTGAATCAACGGCTGAAAAATCCTGTAGGATATACTGTCAAGGCTGCTTGACCTCCGATGTCGTGTAGATCACCGGAACATTGCGTTGTGACCCCTACTGGGGATCTGAGCGGTCGGGTGTGAATACCTCGAATAGCTCTAGAGCTCTGATAGGTTTAAATCACTATTGGATGTAATAATGCCAAGGCTACTTAAACTTCGTTGATTTATGTGTCAACGAATGAGCATGCGTTGTAACCCCCGCAGGGGATTCCACGTTGTAACCCCCGTCAGGGATTACTGGGGAGCGATGAATATAAACGTACGCAATGATTGGACAACTTTCCATGCTTCGATGGGTTTACTTACCATTGGCTGAAATAACGTCAAGGCTGCTTGACCTTCGTTGATTTGTGTGTCAACAGATGAGCATTGGTTGTAACCCCCGCCGGGGATTTTACGTTGTAACCCCCGTCGGGGATTACTTGTGTGAAAAATTTGGTGTGACAACCTTACGCTGACGACATCGGACCTCTGTACGGTATTGCCGCAAGTGGTATGCAAAGACTTGAATCATTGGTATAGTAAACCCTGTGTTCGGGCGAATACCAATGGATGAAAAGAAAGCCACAGTTGGATCCAGAAAAACCAAGGTTTCAGGCTATTCTGCTCAATCGCGTAGCGTTTTTATCCCGGGTTTGGCCTTTATAGCTTGTAAGAACTCCTTTGCAACTCGAACTGGACCGAGCTGGAGTAATAAGACCCGCATGGAGGTGCCGCAGGTGCACCTGCTGCAGCCGCAGATGGGCCTGCGGCCAACCGTGGATGATAAATTCCAGTAGGTTGGTCTCACAAGTCACTTTCAACTTGTTGCGCGAAGGAAAATACGTGAGCCATCTTCAGATCTGCTGAGTTTGGGTTACTTTCTGTAAATTCTGTCACCGTACGAGTGTTCTACACTATCCTGGTAACATATGCATGTATGAGATGCATCTAAACACATAGTAGTGATTATGTATCCACAAATGACTAGATAAAAAATATTCAACATAGTAAATGTTAGTATTAAACCATGCTGAACATAATGATGTGAAAAAATTTAACTTTGGAGACAGTCAAATTGGCACCTTTTTCTGCTATTTTTTTGTCCTATTTGAGGTCCAATGAGCATAAGGTAGCAAGGCAAAATACTCCTAGCATTGAGGTTGGCCTGATGCATGATGATTTTAATTTTTAATGCATATGTTATGTATATGACTTTGGGGCAGGTGTGCTACTGAATGGCCACCTAGACATGCCTGTATTCATGTGGATAGTCCTATTTTCAGATAGGACTATGGCAAAATTTTTCCAAATGTAGGCATTGGGTAGTCATGCATTTTAACTCTATTATATATGTTAAAGTAAATGCATGCATGCATATAATCATAAAATGCAAAGCTCCAGATAAAGAAATACCACACCCTTTCTGAGGTGATTTGGAGACTTGTTGTCCAGATACAATGGATCCGGATCAGTCGAGCAGTTCCTATAGGACCACTTCTGGTGTACGGCGGAGGGCTTCTGAAGTACCTCGTCCCCGTTCTGCCAGACAGCCTCGACGGTTGGTGGAGGCTGTGATACGTCCTGTCCAGGTAGATGTTCCAGACATTGAGGACGAGGAGGCGGATATTTCGATAGAGGATCCCGCTCCTACTACACATGTCCCTCGTAGGGAGCTTCCGAGCATTCAGGTGGTGAACCCAGAATTGCTGGGTGACTTGGGCAGACATCCATCGATGTATTTGAATGCTAACGAGGTATGGCGTTAGACTTTGTTCTTCCTTCTTTGCTATTAATGAGGATTAAAGGGTTTTGATATTGATCTGCATTTCATGCAGGTTCCTGGTATTACACAGCCTCGAGGGAACTGGTTCAGCATCCACTCCATGTATCAGGCACTTCATCCTGACTATAGAGCGGTAGTGCATGAGTGGGAATTTGGGGCATTTTTCTCCATCCTTCCCCGTCGTTCTCCCTGGGGTTACCTCAGGGCATTGTCTGAGCGATGGTTTCATCAGACTCAGTCACTCCATCTGCTAGATTTCGAGGTGATGATGACGCCTATGGATTGGTGATTTATCACATGTATGGAGTTTGGAGGGGAGCCAGTGCCTTGCATGGCAAATATTACCCCTACTGCCGTTAGATCCTTATTAGGAGTTCCGGCGGCGGCGCTCAAAGGCAGGACTGTCCGTTCAGGTCCTTTGAGCGTAGATGCTATGAGCGGGCTATTGAGTGAGCCTATACCTGATGATGTCAGAATTAGGGATCGCGTTCTGCGACGATTGTTCCTGATGGTAATTAGAGGCTGCTTCATAGCAGATAACTCTTCCACGGTATCTTTCACTTTGATCAGCGCTACACGTGATATGGACCGTATTGGAGAGTATGATTGGGGCTCCTACACCTTTGCCTATTTCCTTCGGGGCATGCGTATGCGCTCACAGGGTTTGACTGAGGCTTGGCTAGGATTTTACCCATTTCTGCTGGTGAGTATTTCTCTTGTCATTTATCATGTATAGGTTAAGAGTGTTAACTGATAGCAGATGTTTTCCTTTGTGTTGACAGTTTTGGGCCTATGAGAGGCTTCCATGCTTGCGTCCCGTGAGTGTGTTAGGTTTAGACACCTATCCACGAGGACGACAATGGCATCATTCTATTCTGCCAGAGGTCCCTGTAGCTGAGGGATTCACTCATTACCGTATGCAGCTGGAATTGCTGACGGCCGACACCAACACATGGCTTCCCTATTCCGGGGAACACCTGATTGTGGGTTTTGAGAATGGATACCCGATTGGAATCGAGTATGTGATTTCCACCAGGAGAGTTCCTCTCTTCACAGATGGAGGCTGGGAGCTTTATTTAGGAGAGCGTGCTATTAGGAGCACCACAGGGGAGATTCGTATATCGATCTTGCCTCCTGCCAAGCGTTATTGGCCTGTATCACAGTCACCCGTCATTGATATCCCATTATTAGGGGTTGACGGTTTTGCATTATCAGAGGGTCCATGTACTCAGGAGACGTTCCATCGGTGGTGGTCCCCTCGCACTATTGGAGCTCAGTCCCGCGCCACAGTTTATGGGGGATATGGTTCTAGGATCCTTGATGATGACGGATTGGATAGCTTATATCCGAGATCCGACTCATATGACCCAGATTGATAGTTTGACCCGGCAGTTGGACCAGGCACATATTTTTATCCGGCATTTGGGCAGAGACCCGACAGAGGCGGCTTCATTTGATCCTTCCAGCTCAAGCGTTGTCCCCTCAGGTGACCCATTCGATTTTGCCGGCGCAGATCCTCCTTTATATAGGCCTGACATCCCTGTTGATAGAGATCCAGTGACTCAAGAGGAGTTACATCAGGTGGATAGGATTGATGATGTGGACATCGACACCATTGTCTTCTTCTGATGTATATTCTCGTTATATCTTTTGATAGGCCTCTGTTAGATATTGGGTGGCTGTGCCCCATTCTCGCTATATCTTTTGATAGGCCTTTGTTAGATATTGGGTGGCTGTATCCCATTTCCCTGTATTTGTAGCTGTACAGAGATGATGTATTAGATGATGATATACTTAGGAATGTATGCACTATTTTTTTCATTCCCTATATCATATTGCCATCTATTATCTGTTATGCATGTATCATGTTATGTATATGTATGTATGTCCAGAGATATTCGGCATTGACACCTGGATGGTCTTATGACACGGCCCGCACAGATGTCTTCTTCGTCAGTTAGCCGAATAGATCATACCCCACCGTCAGTGGTTGCATCGGGTATGAGATCGTGGTATGATAGCATGTCACCATCAGACAGGGTGACTGTAGATCATTTATTACAGCATACCATGACCTTTTTGACTTTTCAGGTTCCCGCAGGATTTGTGGACGGGATGATAGAGCATTGGCTATCGGATAGGTAGGTATTCCGATTCGGCACCCATGAGTTGACTCCTACTCTGGAGGAGTATGCACGATTGACGATGCTGCCTCTAGACAGACCTTGCGTGCATCTAACTTTGGGAGACATGAGTAGACGATTCATGACTCTTTCAGGATTGAGGCGCAGAGTGGTACAGGATGAGTTGACATCTGAGCACGTGATATCCCAACGTTTTTTGTACGACAGATTTGGCTCAGAGGATAGCTATTCACGACATTCCGGGGATTTCACCACACCGGAGGATCATTGGCGCTTGGCCAGAGTTGACGTATTGATGCTATGTGTATTGTCATATGTGTATATGTCGCGGTATATGGATGAGATAGATATAAGCATTATCATGGCCGTGAGAGCTCTCAGGGAGGGTCGTACCATTGTACCTATGTTTGTAGCAGAGACCCTGCGGTCAGCATCATAATGTTGCACGTATCCAACAGGAGTGTTCACTGGGAGTTCAGTCATGTTATATGTGTGGTTCATGTCACACTTGAGACCGATTGGCACTTTTAGACGGCATGGGTACTGCTTCAACCATGATGTAGCTATGCCATACTCTTTTTAGCCATCAGAGTGTATAGATGCTATGTCCTGGTCCACATTCTTGGTAGATATCAGAGATCCATTCAGCATATTGTCGTGTTCGGGGCTTAGCTCACCATACAACTTCATTACTCATGCTCCGGGCATGGACTATCTCCCTTTGGCTGGTTTGAGGGGAGTGACCACTTATCACCCATTGGCCGTGATGTCGCAGTTCGACCAGTTCCAGGATTTTCATCCTTTTGAGGCGGCGACAGGTCAGCGTTTAGCTTCTCGGTATCTCTTAGCAGAGGACCAATCTCGGGTATACGCCTGCTGGGATCGGCGTGAGATAGCGGCTTTTTCTGTCAGTCATCCTGGTTATTCTGCAGAGTATTCTGCATGGATGGAGACAGAGATTTTTTTGGCTGCAGCAGTATTGGCAGTACCGGAGAGCGAGTTAGATGATGTAGAGCCCATAGAGGACATTGATACCTACATCGAGGAGGAGCCCACTGCTGGGTTGCCAGCATTTCTTCCGAATTCTCCTAGTACCAGTACTGTTGTGATTCAGCACTTGGCACAGTACTTAGAGCAGAGTCTTCATCTAATGACCTTTAAGAGAGATCAGATTCGATCTATGATGTCGACTGCTCTTGATGGGAGGGAGGCCGCTCTGTTGGAGAGAGACGAGGCCTTGACTCGCAGAGATGTCGCTGTCGTTGAGCGGGATGAGGCTATATCAGCCAGAGATGCAGTAATAGTTGAGCGGGATATCTCCATATCTGCCCAGGATGTAGCCGTCATAGATAGTACTGCAGTGAGGTCCCTTACCACTGGCATGATCGCAGAGATGAGCGCATATATTGATGATCATATGGTCACCATGCAGATGGCTACAGATATGTTAGATCGTATGGATATTCTCATACAGGAGACCACAGCTTTACCTCCATCCTCTGAGAGGGACGCCATGTTGGGCTTGTTAGCTCACATATACTCTGACTTGTAGGTGATCTTGTATTTTCTTGCACAGACTAGCTTAACCATTTTGTCATGTACAGTTTACATTGTGTATATCAAACAACATTATATATATGACAGGGAAATATATTTTTGGTCACTTCCCTTTTTAGATATGCTTTGCTACTTGCTTGATATTTTGCCTGCTGCTTCACGGCTTGTGATCTTGATGTATTCTGAATTATTCCCGGGTGGATGGACATTGAGTTGTCTCTGGATAGTTCAAAATGGATCATCAATCTGTATGTATCCCTACCATCTTTCGGTGTCTTGGGACTGGTTTCTGTATGGAAATGAGGAGAGGAGTGTGGCTTTCCTCTCTGAGATTGACCGCACCACATATGGTCGCCAGCACTTCTGTTCAGGAGAAGCCTAGTTAATTCCATCTCTTATGGATTGGTGTTGCTCTTCGAGGTACAATCGCTGCTTAGATGGTCGCCGAATCTCCTAATTGGGAGGAGTTCAGGTAATTCCATCCCTTTGGTCTAAAGTCGAATGAAATGTAGTGGATTGAAGGATGATCCCAGTACTAACTGACAAGGGTTTGTGTTTTGTAGGGGGTGAGACCGCACCATGAATGGCTGCCTACGTACTCCTATTGAAGAGGAGATCAGGTCTGCGTAGTTCAAACCTGGTGTAAGAGGTTCAATGTTGTATGTGGCAGGAATGGTGTAGGAATGTTTTTGTTGTTTTTATTTTATTTCGACCGGGCCATATGAAATGGTTGCCTACGTACTCCTATTGAAGAGGAGATCAGGTCGACATAGTTCACCCCTCAGGGCGAGATGACAAGCGTAATCCCATATGCAGGTCAGAGTGCGGGGAGGAGAGAGTTTAATCCTAGGTTGAGGATAAGCTGTAGGTGAAAAGTTTGATCCCATGTATGGGTAGCCAAACTGTATACGCAAGAGGTTCAATCCACGGAGGGATGACCTAAGTTATAGGAATGCAAAGGAAAAAGCCAGGCTGCTGGCTTGAAAGGTATGTTTCCCTGAGGGGCAAAGTGTGGAAAAGTTGTATGTGGTAAAGGTTTAAAGAATTGGAATGACTGGTGACCTGATGGTCTACGACCAGGATGTTTACTTGATGGTAATTTTAGACATAGTACCGTTTCACGGCGTCTGAGTTGATGAGTTGCGGAAATTCATCGCCATCCATTTCTTGCAATCTGAGAGCGCCTCCTATCAATACTTCCTTGACAATAAACGGGCCTTCCCAGTTAGGAGCGAATTTTCCCTTAGACTGATCTTGGTTGTCCAGTATTTTCTTCAAACCAAGTCATGTTGTCTGAATTGCCGTAGTCGGACTTTTTTGTTGTAGAATCGGGCGATCCTTTGCTGATATAACTGACCATGGAAGATAACCGAGGTTCGCCTTTCGTCTATTAGAGACAATTGGTGATACCTATCTTGTACCCATTGGTCTTCATCCAACTGAGCTTCTATCAATACTCTGAGGGATTCCATCTCAACTTCTATGGGGAGCACTGCTTCCATCCCATAGGTTAAGGCATAAGGGGTTGCCCTAGTGGAAGTGTGCATTGAGGTTCTGTAGGCTAACAGAGTCAGAGGCAATAGGTCAGGCCAATTTTTGTGATTGGCGGACATCTTTTGCATAATCTTCTTGATGTTTTTGTTAGCCGCTTCAACAACACCATTCATCTTCGGACGATAGATGACTGAGTTGAGGTGTTTGATGTGGAATTTACTGCATAATTCCCCCATCATTTTGTTGTTGAAGTTCTTGGCATTATCGGACACAATCACCTCTGGTTGTCCATATCGACAAATGACATTGTTTCTGACGAAAGCAATAATGACTTCTTTAGTAACCTTGGGGAAGGAGGTTGCTTCTACCCACTTGGTGAAGTAGTCGATCATGGTGAAGATAAATCAACGACCATTACTGGCTTTAGGCTCAATGGGCCCGATAACGTCTATTCCCCACGTTGAGAAGGGCCAAGGTGAACTCATATTGTGAAGTTCCCGTGGAGGGGCGTGTATAACATTCCCATGAATCTGGCACTGATAGCATCTCTTGACATGGTCATTGCAATCAGCTTTGAGAGATAGCCAATAATGTCCCGTCCTGAGGACTTTCTTAACAAGGAGGGGGCCACTCATGTGGGGGCCACATACTCCGCCATGGATTTCATCCATAAGCCTTTGGGCTTGATCTTTGTCTAAACATCTGAGGACACCTAATCCTGCATCTCTTTTGTAGAGCGCCTCTCCACTCAGGTAGAATTTCATAGCAAATCGGTGGATCCGCCTTTTCTCAATCAGGCTCGCCTCAGCGGGTGTAGATCCATCTCGCAGATATTCCTTGATATGCTGATACCAAGGATGTTGGATGGGAGGCAGCTCATCCGATACTTCTCCAACGTAATTCCCATAGGCTGGGCCCTTGTGCAGGGAAATTGTGACGATTGGCAAGTGTTCCTTGTCTGATATGCGGATCAAGGAGGCCAAAGTTGCTAACGCGTCCGCAAAATCATTCCTATTATGAGGAATGTGTAGAAAGGATATTTCTTCGAACCCAAAGCCATCTTTAAAACCTGCCGATGGTAAGGCAGCAAATGTAGTTCCTTGGTTTGATAGATTCCAGTGGATTGTCTGATTACCCACTCCGAATCTCCAAGGACAGTTAATCGCCTGATGCCCATTGAATGGGCAAGTTTTAGCCCCATAAGACAGCCTTCATACTCAGCCGTATTGTTGGTGCTGATAAACTGTAATTTGACGGTGACGGGATACTGCTCCCCCGTATCAGATACTAGAACTGCTCTAGCTCCAGAACCTTCCATATTAACAGCTCCATCGAAATACATCTTCCATGTTTGGCGTGTATCGTACTGATGGTGTTGCTGAAATCCCCTGATGGTGCGGCGGCCAGTTGATCCACAATTCCTTGACCTTTGATGGACTTTTGAGTCACATATACGATGTCAAATTGTTGTAGGATCAATTGTCATCTGGACAGTCGACAATTCAGTATGGGTTTACTGAACACATATTTGAGAGGATCCACGCGGGATATGAGATGGGTTGTGTGACCATGGAGATAATGTTGTAACCTCATGGCAGCCCATGCTAAAGCACAACACGTCTTTTCAATCAGAGTGTACTTGTGTTCACTGTTGCTGAATCTTTTGCTGAGGTAATAGATAGCTCGTTCTAGGCCTCTATCATCCTTCTGTCCCAGCATGCGGCCCATGGCATTGTCACTTACGGACGAATACATAAATAGGGGAACATCAACCCTGGGTGGTACCAAGATGGGAGCTTTGATTAGCTATTTTTTGATTGTAAGGAAGGCAGTCTGGCACTCCTTATTCCATTTCATGGAGGAGTTTTTCCTTAACAGCTTGAAGATTGGCTCACAGGTTGCTGTGAGTTGAGAGATAAATCTGATAATGAAATTGATTCTTCCCAAAAATTCCCTTATTTCCTTTTCTGTCTGAGGAATGGGCATTTCAGTGATGGCTTGGATTTTGGTAGGATCCAGCTCTATCCCTTTGTGGCTGACTAGAAATCCTAGTAACTTGCCTGAGATGGTATATATGGTCATCCTCCTTCTGGGATTTGACAATAATATCATCCACATAGATCTCAATCTTTTTATGCATTAAGTCACGGAAAAGAGCCATCATAGCTCGTTGATAGGTAGCTTCAGTATTGATGAGGCCGAATGACAACCGTCTATAGCAAAAAGTTCCCCAAGGAGTGATGAAAGTAGTTTTTTCACGATCTTCCTCGGCAACCATGATCTGATGATACCCCACAAAGCAATCTGCAAAGGAGTACATGTCGTATTGCTCAGTAATGTCAATGAGAATGTGGATAAATGGCACAGGAAAGCTATCCTTTAAGCAAGCTTTGTTCAAGTCCCGGTAGTCCACACAAACTCGCACCTTTCCTCCAGGTTTAGGTACGGGCATGATGTTGGATATCCACTCAGGATACGTAGACACCATTATGATGTCGGCTTGAAATTGTTTCACAATTTCTTCTTTCACCTTTAAACTCCATTCATGTTTCAATCGTCTGAGCTTTTGCTTGACTGGCTTGAATCCCTCTTTAATGGGAATGCGATGAAGGACAATGTCAGTGGACAAACCCACCATATCTTCATGAGACCATGCAAACACATCCTGGAACTGGGTTAGTAGCATAACCATGTCATTCCGTTGGTTTGGGGTAAGGTCTGAACCAATCTGGATTAACTTAGGGTTTTCTAAGGTTCCGAGATTGAAAGGAGTGGTTTGATCAAGGTTGGGTTTAGGTTTGTCTTTGACCCATTCTTGAATTTCTGGAGGCACCTCAATGTCATCCGGTATATACACCAAGGCTGAATTAATCTCTACATCAAAGGTACAATCCTTGTGGAGAAGAGGCACCGTATCAGTAAGTACAAGCACATCTAAATTCAGAGTCCTGAAACAAAATATGCTTTCACTTAGTATATATGAAATGCGTTGATCATACACAGTGTTAGCATATACTGGCAAAATAAACCGCTAATATTGTACAGAAAAGTAAGCAGTTATTATATCTACAGGGCAGAAAGAATTTTTTCCCGCTTTACCCTTGATGACCAATGCAAGGAATGCTGTTCCAATTGGTAAGAGCAAATTTCGGGTGAACCATAGTGATAGAGGGATTATCATCATCCTCCTTGTCCCGAATGATAGCCATAACGTCTGGGCAATCATCGTCTGTGGTATATCTGTTGGTATGTTCATCATGAACGATGATGCGTATGCCAGACATTATCCTGATGACGTCTTGCTTGATTCTTCGTTCCTCTTCCTCCACTGCGAGATATGGAACAAAGATTTCATTCTCCTTTACTAGTACCAGCTTGGGAACTAACATCGCCATTATATTGGCTGGCACCTTTACGGGAGGTTGTGCGGACTCAGAGCTTGAAGGCGAAGCTAACGCCGCATGGTTGAAGCTGCAGGAATCTGCTGATGCTTATGAGGATTCTTGTGACTAGAGCTGGCAGAATAGCCTAGTCCAGCTGTCCCAATTTGCTTGGTTAAGCGAATAGGGTACTTGAAACCCTGACAATCTTTACCCAACCCTTGTCCCGGTTTATGACCCAACGACATCATTTCTTATGCGGCCGACATTACCTCGGTAGAAATCTGGGGTTCGGGCAGTGGCGTTCCAATAGCATGGTATTGGGTATTGCTTATTTCCAAAGCATGAACACTAATTGGCTCAACATCCTTATTGGCATTGATGAGCGGCATGTCCCCGTGCTGAGGAAACTCCGGTTTAGCGTTGACTGTGACCAGGCTATTGTTGATGATGTATTTCAACTGTTGGTGAAGAGTAGAGGGGACTGCCCCTGCCATGTGAATCCATGGTCGTCCCAAGAGCAGGTTGTATCCCGAATCTATCTTGAGCACATGGAAGGATACGCAGAATGTATGAGGACCACTCTCAATTGGCAGCTTGACTACTCCGACCAAGTTACGCCGGGCTCCATCAAAAGCTTTGATGATGGTATGGCTACTCCGAATTCGATTGGGATTGATATTTATCTTCACCAAGGTAGCGTGTGGGCAGATATTTAGAGAAGAACCTCCATCTATTAAAACTCCCGCCACCATATTCCGGAGGACAAAACCGCAATGTGCAATGGTTTGCAATGACCAGTCCCTTCAGGCGGTATATCATCATCAGTGAAGGATATCACATTATTGTTGAAAATGTGATCAACCAGATGTTGAAACTTTTCTGTATCAACTGATGTCGGTAGATAGGCTTCTTCTAAAACCTTTAATAAGACCTTTCGGTGATTCTCGGAAGTCAGGACCAAGTCCAAGATTGATATCTGTTGTGGAGCTTCTTTCAAGCTTAAAACCACCTTGGCTTCGTTATGACCCATAGTGCGGAGGAAATTTTCAATCTTCTCAATGGGTACTTTCCCCTTAGACTTGATGATAGGCTTTATAACCCGTTGGGGAAGATACAGTGGATTTTCCTTCGACACTGCAGCAGTTGTATGTGAGGTGGATCCTTCACCTTCTTCATAATTCCATGGAACTGTGCGCAAGCTAACAATAGGATATTGTGCTCTGCACGTCAATTTGATTGGCTCGGGAGTGGCCACTTTCAAAGGATTGTGGATTCCCTTGAGTTGAATTACTGGCATGACAAGTGATTTGTTAACCCCATCACTTTCAGTGGATATGACTGCTACTATACTCTTCCACTTAGTAGGACACGAATCCTCACTTGCCCGTAACACAGTGTCGTTATCTGCCAGACGTAGTACGCCACTGTCGATAAAATTTTGAATAAGGTGGCAGAGTGCTCAGCATTCTTCTGTGATGTGACCGCGAGATTGAGAATGATATTGACATATTCCCTCAGAGTTGTATCGTCCCAAACGGGGATTGATTAGAGGTAGAAGGGAACTAATCCTTCCTTCATTGATTAACATATGAAGGATTTCCTCCATAGGTTGGCCCAAATATGTGAATTCCCTTTCGTTGGCAAAATCCCGACGGGCCTTAGTATTTGCTCTCTTCGTCACTTTGTCTTCCAGCATTTCATTTTCTGAAAGTAAAGAGGGAATATTCATGACAATAGGTAGGAGACTGGCATATTCCTGGATGATTAGCTGATGAGTCACTTGATGCTGATAAGTCACCAGTTTCGCTAATTGCTCAATTTGTTTACAAAGAGCTTTCATCTTTCGTTCCATTATGAATTGGAACTTGGCACAATCCCATCTGTCATCACCATCTTTGGGGGTCTGGGAGGATTCACAGCTGAAATTAGAACTTTTTCCACTGCTCCAATTGATCATGTTGACCTCTTCTTCCTTGTGTTGAGGAAGAGGGTTGTCTTGATCGTGAGGCTGATCGGGTTTGGTGACCACGATTTTCTCGTTGTCTATCAGGTCTTGGATTTTGTGTTTCAAGGCCCAACAATCCTGAGTATCATGTCCAGGTGCCCCGGTATGATAAGCACATTTCCGAGCAGCATTAAAACCCCGACCATTAGGGCTGGCTGGTGGAAGAAGATGCTTAATTTTCTTCTGTGTTGTTAGAAGATTGAGAATGTTCTCGAGGGTGTCCCCTAAGGGTGTGAATACTCGAGGTCGTTTGACTTCTCCACCTTTTGGTACTGGAGGGTTTGAAGACTGTGCCCGAAAGGGAGTGTAATTTCTCCTCTAGATAGGTATGTTCTGATTGCCTTTTTGACCCTGTAGTATCAGGGAAACATCCTCTTCTTTCTTTTTATGGACCCTCCAGGGGTTGTTCCCATAATTTCCAGATTGGATGTGATCAGCAACCGCTTTGAGTGCAGCTAGGTCTTGAATCTTTCTGGATTTCAATCCCATTTCAGCCATCTCCCCATGTTTGACCATTTCAAAAAATGGTTTACCGATGCCGGCTAAAACTCTTTCATAGAAAGGTGCTTCTTGTATGTCTATGAAAGTCATGACCATCTTTGATTCTGTTATGGAAGGACTAACTTGGGCAGACAGACGTCTCCACCTCTGAGCATACTCTCTGAAAGACTCATTAGACTTTTTCTTGATCTTGGTAATTTGATACCGATCAGGAGCCATTTGAGATTGAAAGTTGTATTGGGTGAGGAAAGCGTGTGCTAGCTCTTCCCAACTATGGATCTTTGAATTGTCTAATCTTGTGTACCACGAACGGGCTTCTCCAGTTAGACTTTTTTGGAACAGTTGCATTCTGAGTTTTTCATCCGCTGCATAAGATCCAAGTTTTCCAACAAACACCTTTAGATGTATGTAAGGATCTTCTAACCCATCATATTTTTCAAAGTCAGGAGTCTTAAACTTTTCTGGATAATGAATACCAGGGAAAATACACAAATCAGCATATGAAACACTCCCGTGTATTCCAATTCCTTTGATAGTGCGAAGAGTCTCTTCCATTTGGAGGACTTTCTTTTTGATGTCACCAGTGTCTGGGTCTCCAGTGGGATGGGCAGCATCATGAGTTTTGTTGGTCGGACCCAACTGCAGTTCAGGTATTGTAACGACCTGGGTTCCTCCTTGTGTGGAGGATTCAGCATGTACGGGTATTTTTTGATCATGTGTAAACTGGTGTAATTCTTTTAGTAGAATAGCCAAATCTATAATCTGTTTGCTTAATCCGTCGAATTGTTTGCGAGAAACTGGATTAAGTTCAGTCTGGTCGAAGACGACATGACTGACTGTAGGCCTGTTGCCTTTTTGGACTTTGAACGGGTGGTAGGTCCAATTGATTCCCTGCAAAAGACTTGCATAGTTTAGTCTTTAGGGAAGGTGGATAATAACATGTTATACGATGTGTCCAGTTTAGGAATTTTATCCTGCAAAATAGATGTCAGCTGTTTATAGCATATATGTGTACACATTTCTTCATATTTCTCATTACATGGAGATAGATATGGAAGATAATTACAAGTAATTTGTGCTTTACAAGTAATTTGAGATGAGAGCATGAAGAGACTTTCCTCCGTTTTGGGTTTATCAGAGGCTGACCTATCTTAGGTTACTCTCGCGGCTTTTTGGCATGAAGGTTCCCAAATCATCTCAATCTACTTGACGGGAAGTTAATCCGGTCTTTCAACTGGAGCGAATTTGGGTGGTGCCTTTCCTGAGCCTCGAAGAATCAGGCTTCTCATGAGTCCAGTAATCAAACACCGACGGGATAGCCTCCTGGTAGAGGGACCACACAACATACATTCACATACATCGCGTCTTACCGTATGAAAATGATAACATGTGCGTAGCACTAATATCATAAGCAATTTATAGTGTGAAGCACTAATATCATGAGCAGTTTATAGTGCGAAGCACTAATATCACATGCAGTTTTATAGTGCGAAGCACTAATATCCCAAGCAGTTTATAGTGCGAAGCACTAAGTAAGGAAATGTATTCGTACACATTCATCACAAAATATAAATGCAACATCCACACACAAGCAAATAACAATTTTGAAAAAATTGTAATAGCGGCTTAAGTCCTCTTACTGGAGTCCCCAGCAGAGTCGCCACCTATCGACGTCGGGATTTTTTAATTGTCCCTTTCCGTTACTTGTTCTTTGGTGTTCTCATTTTAGGTGAGATTTGTTTGAAAAAATAAGTGAAAAAGGTCTGACATGTATAATGTCGACGATGGACTGTTAAGAGTTGCCAGTTGGTTTTTTAAATGGTTGTACCAACACAACCGAAAAAAGGTTTGTACATTGACCCAATGATATGACACTGCTAAACGGGTCGGTGAAACCGAGATTCATTAGGGTCTGGGGACTTGGTTATGCGGGGGGAAGGTGTTAGGCACCCCCCGACATCCATGTTACCATGGTGACCGCCTCTTTTCAAGAAACTGCTATCTGAATTTGTGTGTGTGTGGGTCAATGTGCTGTTATTTGGAAGTAGTGCGAGGCCACGTTCGCACCTATATACACAGGGTTTGAATTTATGTAAAAATTCAATTTTAGCAAGATATGACAGTGATGTTTTATAAAAGAGGTTTTTCAAACCCTGATGCTCAATAGTAATTGAGACCTTTTACACTACCATTTTATTCCGTATTCGGCTGGATTGATTTTATTTGACAGATGCGATGCATCCGTATGAAAATAATATACAAAAGGTGCTGAATTCCTCGTGGGTATGAAAACCATCTGAGGAAATACAAACATCACAAATATAATTTACAAGCTGCTTACAAATGAAAATGTCCATCACGAGAACCGAATCTAGATCCAATGGGATGAATCTGTGATCACATGATTCCTAGGCTCACATGATGTCGCAATTGATATAAACGCAGTAAGATATATATATATATATATATATATATATATATATATATATATATATATATATATATATACTGTAAATATATATATACATACACGATCACCAACCACGAAGTACCTCCATGGGGGATCGGAACTGTAAATAAAGCTGTAAAAGCTATCAACCACCACGGCAGAAACTCCAGGCGGGACGAAATGTACAAAAAGCTGTAAAAACGATCAACGACCACGAAGTAAACTCCAGGTGGGATGAAATGTAAATATATATATATATATATATATATATATATATATATATATATATATATATGTAATAACTATGGTCGAACTCATGAGCCTGGATAACTATCCGGTGCGTTTACATGCTTTTATATATATATATATATATATATATATATATATATATATTAAAGCACGTAAACGCTCCGGATGTAAAATCTAGGCTCAACGAACAGAGTTCAACCACAGATAATATATAAGTAAATATATATATTAAAGCACGTAAACGCTCCGGATGTAAAATCCAGGCTCATCGAACAGAGTTCGACCACAGATAATATATATAAGTATATATATATTAAAGCAGGTAAACACTCCAGACCGAAGTCTAGGCTCATCGAACAGAGTTTGACACGCAGTTCATATATATTAATATATATATATAGGAAAGCAAATAAACGCTCCAGACCGAAGTTTAGGCTCAATCGAGGCATAACTCGATAATGTTAGTATATATATATATATATATATATATATATATATATATATATATATATATATATATATATATATATATATATATACTAGAATGAAACCACGGACCGAAGTCCGGGCAAAAGCAAGCAACACGACTCTCAACGTGTAGAAGGGTGTGTGCAAAAATGAAGAGAAAGACTCTAAAATGTTTAAGAAGGCTTACAGTGGGCTGTCAAAGAAGACTTCTATATCTTTAGAGTGAGTAAACACAGACTTTTGTAGGTACAAAAGGGCTATATATAAGCTCACAGGTGTTTAAAAGGGGAAAGTACACTGCCTGGGATGAGTGCAGAGCAAATTGGACAGGGCTTCCTCGCCATTTCTCCTTACAAAATGGCCACCCCAAGCCCTCTATTTATAGAGGGTGGACCTGCGGCTCAGCCGCAGGTATACCAGAGGCAACCCGGGTGGGCTCGAGTTTTTCGGCTCAGGTCGTCTCGAAGTACGTGCACTCGGGCACTGTAATGTCCACTCGAACTTTTAAAATTGTAATTCGGGCATCCGTTTGAGGTATACAAGACCTATTTCGGACCGTCGTTGTCGAGAGTTGTACGATGGCATGGGATTAGAGTTTGTGCGAAGTCATTGAAGATGGGACGGTGCCCTCCGGTCTTCAAGCTTCAACTTTCATTCGTTACCCCGCACAATAGTCACTCGGGATTGGTTAGTCTTGTGGGACATTGTTGCGTAGATATGTTAAGGCGACGTGGCATGACATCGTGTTGGTCAGATGACGATGTTGCCCCTCACCAGTGTTATCGCCGGATTAGGCTGATAAAGCAGACGTTGCTCAGCTTCGCTGAGATTGGACTGCTGTAATTTGTTGAAGGTCCTCATTGTTATCTTTGAGGTGTGTTTGTCTTCCCGATGTTATCGCCAGGCTGGTACAGTGGATCTCGTTGTGAGCGCCAAGATTGAAGCTGGTCGCATTTGTAATAAGTATTTCTGGGGTTATCGCCGAAATTGATTTCCTTGGGGTTATCACCAAGGTTGGTGACTATTCCCATGGTTTGGACTGAGACTGGATACCTCGGGGTTATCTCCGAGATTAATCGGTCTTCTCCGGTGTGTGTTTCGGTATTGTATCTGCATGCCTCGGGGTTTTCTCCGATATTGGAATTGTTACTCCCAGATTGCGATCCGGGATTGATGCTGAACTTCCGGTAGTATCCGGCATGGATATGGATCGTCTTTCAGGGTTCCCTCTTAAAAGACGAATATGCTCTCCTGCAATGTTAGTGACAGGTGTACAGAAAATTTCGAGTGTCTACAATGAGGTAAAAACCAAAATAGAAGAAGAATAAGAAAGAATGGAGGAGAATCCTCACCTAGTTTTCTTTGCTATACTTCTTGTTCTTACAAAGTATGATATAAACTTAGGATGAATGAACAATAAACTTTTCTCCTTCTCTAGAATCTGAACTTTTCCTCTCTCTCTTGCTAAGCTTTGTGTTTTGATGGGTTGGGAGAAAATAGAAGAAGAAGAATGGCGGAGGAGTAAAATGAAATGAGATAGATATCATGTTGGTGAATTGGAGTGGAATGCTAATATCCTCCATGTTTCTTTTGCCCCTTGGACAAAAGGGTTAGCCTTATCCCTTCCTAATCATGCCTAATCATGCCATTAAGGTTGTTAAGTGGATTTTCTACCAATGGGAGCATGACACACTTGTCCTTGTGTGTAAGATTTCTACTTATGGAACATGATTAGCTTAATATTCTTGCCTTACAAAGGCTAATGTGGCTAGCCATATTTATGTCCACTAACTCCTTCATTTAGCTTTTATTTTAATGCATAAATTAGATAAATCAAATGTCTAAAATACCCTTAATCAAGTGGGCTAAGTTTGGGCTTGCATTTTATTTCTTTTGGGCTTTTCCTTTAATTATTTTGGTCCATGTAATAAACATATTCTAACAATTTTAATATATGTTACCCAAATTATTTATTTAGGATTTTCATTTCCAATCTTATGAAATTTAATTACTTATACATGTGACTTTAGCTCATAACCTAATTAGGTTTACTAGAAATAGGTTTAAAATTAGTAGTCACTTGAAATAATAAGATTATCAACTTAAGTTAGTATACATATTAAATACTAACCCTTCCTTATTACCATAACCCTTAGGTTATTTAATTGTCTCACCTAATGTATAATTAGGTTACGAAGCTTTCATTTAGGGTTTAAAATAAAATAAAATTAGTTCCTAAAATTTGTAATTAGGGTTTCGCATAGTAATACAAGGGTTTGGCATATAACACCATAATTGACCAACCCTTATTGGTCCACATATACAGTACATATTTATAGCACTGAAAAATCGAAATATAATTATTATTATAATTCTAAAAATCATTCCATATATTATATAAATAATATATGATTATATCTTCATGGAAAATAATTAATAAAATATTTCTACTATAAAATTAATTATGATAAGAATATAATTTATAATGATCAATAATTCTAAAATAAAATTATTTGTAACTATTCATGTTTTTATTTATCACATAAATACATATACACATTATCTTGGCACATATTCCCCATAAAATAAAATAAAAAATTATACGCAAAATTTCTAATTTATTTGTATAGAAAATATCGGGTTGTTACACCCGCTTACCCTTCAGACACACACCAGTGTGGTTCTTCCCACAAGTAGTACAAGCTTCAAACTTCTTCTTTTGTTGACTTCCTTGTTGTCCTCCTGCATTTGAATTTTCATTTAACTTCCTCTTCTGGTTATTGCTTCCACCAGCCTTGTATTCATTCACATTCTTCCTCTTCTTTTGTTCTTGATTATACTTGGTTAAGGCATCGCTTCCACCTTCCACGATAATCGCCTTTTCTAGCACTGCTTCACTCGTATTTAACTGAAACATTGAAATCTTACTATATAACTAGGGCTTCAACCCCTGTTGAAACCTTCTCGCCTTACGCTCATCTATATTGACTTGATACGAAGCAAACCTTGCCAACTCATTAAACTTCATAGCATACTCTGGCACATACATGGTTGCTTGCTTTAGTTCCAAGAATTGAACCTTCATCTGGTTCCGGGAACTCGTCGGAAAATACATGTAACAATCCAGAAATTTTATATGTAATTTAAAATATTTATTGAATTAAATAAATATTTTAGTTGATCTGCTTATTGTTATATAATTATTTGTTTGATTTGATTATTTATTATTTAAATAAATAATTCATGAGTTGTGGGAATTAACTTGGTTAAGTGTAATATATTAATTAAGTTGATATTCGGTAATTTTGGGTGTTGAAGTTAAGTAAATTAAAAGAGTGATGAATTAATTATAAGGTGGTAATATTCTAATTTAATTTAATAATTAAATTAGAGAATTCATAAGAATTAACAGAATTGTTATAATGTCATTTTAATTTAATTTAGTAAGTAAAAGTGATGTGTTAATTTATTAAATAAAATTATAATGAAAATTATAATTTTGTGGCCATTTGATTATGTGGCATTTTGATTTAATAAGTTGATGTTAACTTTAATTTAATTGAATTTGAATATTAGAATTAATTAAATAAAGTGTGACAATTAAACTATATAGTAAACGAGTTATTAAAACAAATTAAAAGAGATTTAATTTAGTTTTACCAAAAAAAACCTTATGCCTTTTGAATTCTTATTTTAATTCAGTTTTGCCAAACAAGCCTTATGGCTTTTGATTTTCAAAAAAATTATAACTGACATCAGTTATAATATGTATTAATATGTAATATATGTATATGTAAGTTATATTACGTATATTATATATCAGTTATATACTACGTTAAGTTAGAAAAAGAGAGAAAAACAAAGAGAAAAGAGAGAAGGAAGAAGAGAAAACTATCTGTGAATTAGAGAAAACAAGGAGGTTGCTATCATCTTTGTTGGCTAAACAAGAACTTGAAGGTAGCAATTCAACTTTTAAATTATTAGTTTTGTTCTTATTGTTCTTCACTGAAAAATATATTTTTACTTCTCTGTAAATTTATTTTTATGATAATTGTTGAATATATGGCTTGTATATGTTAAGTTGTTCATATAATCTATTTTTATATGTTTAGTGTATGATTTAGAGTAGGATAATCCATGAAAACATAATATATGTGAAGAAATCGTGTTTATAGTAAATTACAATGATATATGCATGATAGTGCTTATTTTAGAATCAAAATTGATACTCAATTCATGATATAAAGTGTAAATTAATTTTTGATTGTCTTAATATATGAAGAAACGAAAACAAAGGGTTTTAAACAAACTGATTTAGTTGAAAAACGAATTCGCATTGATTAATTTTGCTAAGAATGTCAAAAAGTGAAGAAATAGTAAAAACAGTGAATTTAAAGGTTGTATTTTGGAAGTTTATGTTGTTTATATAGTTAGAAACATGTTAGGAATATTAATTGTTGTTTCTGTGAAGTTTATTCAACTTGGGTAAGTTGGAATGGTTGTTAAAAAGGAGCTTTTAGGCTAATTTGGTTTTGCTTTGTGTTCTTCGCGAACACTATTTGCATGCAACTGTGCCGCGGCGCCGCAACGCCAGTTCTGTAAAGAAACAGAGCGCTGCAGTGCCACTCAGTGCCTGTTGATGAGTATAAGCGCTACAACGCCAGTTCTGTGAGTAAACAGAAGCGTTGCAGCGCCAATTCTATGAGTAAACAGAAACACTGCAATGCCAGCCAGCGCCCCAGCGTCGGTTCCCAATACAAACTGGGGCGCTGCAACGCTAGTTAGCAGTTTGGCCAGAAATTTTATTTTTAAATATACAATTCTATAATTGTTAATATAGTGTAATGTTATGACTATTAAATGTGATTTATCTTATTGTGGTATTGTTATAATACCAAATATAAAAGTTATTATTAGTAATTAATGAGTTATGTGATAACTGAAGATTTGTGTTATTGCATTAAAAGTGTGGTTTAATCATGTGGTTAAACCTAATACCAAAGGGTTGTAAATGAAATAGATATTTAGTTCTGTGCCGTAAACATGTGGTAACTAATTATGTCATGATGACATGTGTATAGGATATTTAGGAACGTGAGTTATAACTGTTTTGCGTACACACAAGGCAAGTTCCTAAACCTTATTTCTTTACATTGAACAAGTTCTCTAACACTAACTTTATTTGACCAAGTTACCGAACCTTACCTTCATATTAAGCAAGTTCTTGATTCTATTGAGCAAAGTTTTAATCTTGTTAGAAATTGTAACCTTAGCTTGCCATTTTGTTTAAGCAAGGTGTATTATATCTTTTCAATGCTTTGAATTTATTCTTAAAGCATGAATTTATTGCTTTACAATATTCATTTATGGTTAATAACAACTCTGTATTATGTTATTATTGAACCTTTACATTGTTACTGAACTTTTGATTCAACCAATCCTTAGTTGATGTACGTTGAATTCTAAATTACCCTTGAAACTTATCCAAACCAAACTTCCTTTGGTGCGGACTCGTATGTTAAACTGAGATGAACAACCCTATTATAGGGGATTAATTACGCAACAGTGTTAAGATGTTTGTGCACAATACATGGTACGAAGGGCTGATCCCCCTAAGTACGAGAAAGAAGGTCCATATAGTCTAAGGACTGTTAAAGGTTCAAGTAGAAATACTAATAACTTGGGACATAGTTCATGATCTTGTGACCCTCAGATGAATTTTAATATCAGTTCTTGATTATCAATACTATAAAATGTTATTCAGTTCAGTTATTCATTACCAGTTATTATGTTTTCATTAAGTGAGCATTTGTTTTGCTCACTCTTGCATATATATAACAATTGAAGCTAAAATTGAGAAGGTTGATGTGCCAACCACTAGCAAAGGGAAATGAAAGATGAACAAGTGTTGAAGACTTGTTAATTTGTTGAGATTTATGTTTTCATACTTGGTTTAATTATGTGATGTAATTAATTAATTTTTCGCATTTGATGAATGTTTTAAGGTTAGACAATCTGGGATTTATCAGATTTATTTATGTAACCCTTTAATTGGAAGATTTATTTTTTAATTTTATTAAGTTTGGGTAGTTAGAAATGAATATTTGGACAGTGAACACCAAATCCTATGGGAATGAAGTACCCAGATTTGGGAGTGTCACAAGTTGGTATCAAAGCTTTAGGTTATGAACTTTAAGTGGGGGTAAAAACCTTAGGAAGTAGCCTTATAGGACCTTGTAAAGATAGTGGTGATAAAATGTTATTGAGTTTTTAAGGAAGAAATATTAAAACACTTTATGTACTTATGTGGTTGCAACCTATGTGTTCGTGAGTGTCGACTAGTGACTGTGACGCCCCCAAAATAGGTCCACACGACCCATTCTGAGTCTCCAGATATCACACTACAGAAATCAAATACAAACTTCATTTATACAACTGTTGAACTGTCATGCAGAGTAGGACAACATATAAACTATGAGTTTTAATACAAATATATGTAACTCTCATGGTGCCTCGACCACGACACCTTAGAATGGTACTTTACATAAAAGTACAGTCAATAATTGTTTTAGAAATTAAAATCTTTAAAAAATGCTCAAGGAAACCTTCGTACATGGGAGGCCATGCATCTAAGTTAGGATAGATATCATATGACTTGAGAATTATCCTTGGTTGACCCAATAGACCCCAAAGAAAAACGAGAAGATTACTATCATGTTCTTTCCAATGGTGAGTCTTCTCTTGGCATATAATTATCTCCATTGTCTCCAATTGAGAATTATATTTCAACCAACTCCAAGATTATATAGGTAGTGCTCATAGATATAATCAGCAAGTGCATGTGCACAACCCTGTCTTATGATAACACGAAGTCGTCTGTCATTAGGCATCTTGTATGATAGTGGCAAAACACCCTTCCAAAGTTGGGTTCACCTCACCCTATTCTGTTCACCAAAATTAACGGTTAAAATAACGTATAAAATACGACACACTTATCTAAAATTTTCAATAAAATTATTTCCATACTGTTTTAGGGAAACCTCAACAGCTATAGACCATCGTTTTATTCCCCTGTTACCCCCGCTCGACCCAGCTACACTCTTATTACCTGAAAGGAATTGTTAACCAAAAGGGTGAGCACAACTAGCCCAGTAAAGAATATCATGACTAAAGTTAATTAAATTATCAATAGCCTTCGTCAGTAATAAATCAGAGATTTAGAACATATGGTAGATGATAAAATTTTTCTACCATAGTGCAGCGGAATGAGCAATCCATTAGAAGAGTCAAATAGACCATAAAGTCTATTATCTTCTCCATGTTAAAAGTCCACCAATGTCCACAATCATGTGGATAACTCATAATCATAATCGTAGTTCTAAATTCCTCTTCTCATCCAAGACGAAGATAATTTTCATCATCGGTCTTTACCTGAAACATCAAAGATCATGGTTATACTAAATCACAGTTCCTGTTCATAATCATACTAATAAATTCGTCTTTGCATTACAGGCCAAAGATATTCATCAACAGTTCATCTTTGCACTACATGCCAAAGATATTCAACAACAGATCATCTTTGCACTACGGGCCAAAGATATTCATCAAAAATTCATCTTTGCACTACAGGCCAAAGATATCCAACAACAGGTCATCTTTGCACTACGGGCCAAAGATATTAATATCTCAACAAAATATATAATCATTTCAGAATTTATATAAACAATAATTATAACCATGTTAATCAATTCACCTTTGCACTTAAGCTAAATATTTTCAGTTATAAATTCAATGGTCATGATCATACCAGTCAACAATTCATCTTTGCACTACTGGCCAAATAGAACCCATAGCCACGATCATACTAGTAATCTACCCATCTTTACACTCAAGTGAAAGAGAAATTTTAACACCAGAGTTATAAAAATGTTATATATGATAATAAAAATAATATAATCAAAACATGGATTTAATTTCAAGAGTAAGATTCATAAATCCACAATAATTTGGTTAGAAAAAGAAACCAATTTTGTCATGAATAGTATCTCGGGAATAGTATCCCATGAATAGTAACTTATAAATAGTAACTCGTGAATAGTACTCCGTATTCGTAAATAGTACCGTATACGTGAATAGTAACTCGTGAATAGTACTCATAAAAGGAAAATACAAAAGAAAACGATATTCCATGACGAGTACAAAAGAAATGATATCTCATACGAGTATAAAAGAATATACGAACTGTAAATAGATTTTCACCCACCATTCAGTAATCCACGTAGCCAGATCATTTCTATAATTTAATAAAGAATGAATACAAAGGGTCATTCACCATGCATGCGGTAATCCGCATAGACAGGTTACTCCCGTAGATTAATAAAAATAAATACGAATGGGCATTCACCATCTATGTGGTAGTCCGCGTAGATAGGTTATTCCAACAGAATAATAAAGAATGGAATAACAAAAGGATTTCACCATGCATGCGGTAGTCCGCGTAGACAGGTTATTCTCACATAATAATAAAGAATGGAATAACAAAAGATTTCACTATGCATGCGGTAGTCCGCATAGACAGGTTATTCCAACAGAATAATAAAGAATGAAATAACAACCCTTACGAGTATTGAAAGAAAATAACTCTCTTCATGAATACGAAAGAAATAATACCCCTTACGAGTATTGAACAAAGACAATATTTCTTACGAATACAAAAAATAATATCGTAAGTGAATATGAAATAAATAACACCTCTTACCTTAGTAGAAGATTGAATCCTAAAGTAGAGTAGTAGCAGAATACTCCTCTTCTTTCTCTCTATAGTTTCTCTCTCTAGAGTTTTAGTAAATTCGTAAGAAATAATGAAGGAATGAGCTTCTATTCATAGAAAAAAGGACTAAATAGTAACTAATTCATGAACGGCATGGATTAATTTACTTTTAAACGGACGGTCTATATTGATTTACTATTAAAACTTAAAGCAACAGTCCATACTGATTTACTATTAAAACTTTAAAACAATATTGATTTACTATTATAACTTTCCACTAGCGGTCCATATTGATTTACTATTATATCTTCAACCAACGATCCATATTAATTTACTATTATAACTTTAACCAACGGTTTAAAAAATTAGCACATCTCCTCATGGAATAATAAGTTAAATTTATAACAAACACCTCATAACAAACCCCTCTATTTATATCAAAAATTGAATAAATAATTACTACAAATTATTTATCTTTAATCAACACATTTTTAATCTATTAACAATTATTCATCATTAATCTTATAACTCACAATATTTAACAACCAGATCATTCTCAGGAAAGAGGGGGCTTTCCGATAAGGATTTCTCCCTATTGGCGTGCAATTAGGTGACCAAACATCTCCTCGACAGAACTTTCTAGACATCGTCAATATTACAAATAATAATATGAATAGCATTGTCGTCTCAATTATTGATTAAATAATATAAAATATTATGCATATGATACTGTGACAATAATTAAATTAAATAACGTGAGATACTCCGCAGTAATTACTGTATCAATAATTGAGTATAACTGAGTGACTTCTCACGTAAGCATCAATAATCAATACTGTGTGCTACTAATGTACTTTTACCATCGGGTATTTCTACAGTTTAACGGTAAAAACTTTCGTCGTTATTTTTTATAAAAAGTTATTTCTATCGTTTTCTAACTCCAACAATTATTCCATTGTGGGGTCCACCAATGATGGCGTCGTCGTACAAATATTCTCCGACAAAAGAAATATTCCCCGACCAAACGAATATTTTATGATAACTTGCTTACTTTATAAAAATTTTCACATATCACCCTTAACTTTAACCCTTTATCAATTTAACCATTTTCTAAATAAAATAATAATTATAAGAAAATTGAATACTTTCATTTCATAAAATTTGGGGTCTTACAGTGACGGTTAGTAATTAAAAACTTAAAATTTTGTTGTCAGGATGTCTAATATGGGAGAATCTAGTCAAGCTAGGGAGGAGGGACGTCAGATGCCTAGAGAGGAGAAGCTTTGAGATGTTCAAGTAGTATGGGAATAGCTAGTGCCAAGGGAGTTATCTCCGTTAGTTGTACTTGTTGGATACCCAAAGTTAGAGTGAGAGGGATTAGTAAATGATGAGGATGAGGAAGAGACGGATGAAGACCCTATGGAGCTACCACGGACAGATGAGGAGGAGGAAGAGTTTCCACCAAACTCTATTGCAGCTCAAATGTATAATGAGGTGTATGATCGTAACATTGAGCTTCAGGATAGAGTCATAGAATTGGAGGAGCTAGTAGCTGAACATCAAACTTCGATGGCACAGAAGGATGATGAGATTCAAGATCTTGATGAACGTCTGGGTAATGTGGAATGGAAACTAGTTCACACCGAGGGGGAAAAGGAGCAACTGATGGAGGAGGTTGCAAAACTGATGCATAACCTAAAAGAGGAGTTCGCCAAGAGAGCAAGAGTTGAAGATGTGTACGAGAAAGCTGCCCAGCGTACAGAGGTAGTAGAGGGAGAGGTACAAGAAAAGAAGATTAAGATGGAAGAGATGGGTTGTGTTTTCCACACTATGATAAACAGAGCTCAAGACTGAGTCATGTACTATCCGACTCAGTTTGAGGAGTTGTCATGGTATATGTTAGATCGTATAACGATGTTCCGTATCATGGAATAGGAGCGTCGTAAGGCTATGCAGCGTCTTAGTAGGCTTTAATAGGAAGTGTAATTATTGTATGAATAATTATATAGTAAATAAGATGGAAATCCCAAGTGTTATGTGACCAATGGGATATGATGATGTTATCCTGAAACTTTATTAGTTCAGGAAATTGATGTAAATAGCAGCGATGCTAGTGTTTTTATGTCTTTAAAAGATTATGAATAAAATGTTAATATTTATTCAAGACGTTATGTGTTATGTGATGATTATTTATGATGTGCGAGTTAAGTATAAAATACTTAAGAAATTGAGTAGCTATCTAATAACTGTATTTTAAACAGAAAATGTCTCTAAGAAGACGTCAACCACAGCAATGAACCCCTGAGGGGTCTACTAATATCAATAATGCCAATGCTATCCTAGTTCAGCAGTTGGTGACATTACTGATGGGAGCACTGCAGAATCAGACACAGAACTAAGTAGCGACCCTTAAAGATTTTAAGGCTGTTGGACCACCATAATTTTATGGGTCCATGAATCTAGTTGAGGCATAGACCTAGATCATGGAAATAGAAAAGGTTTTTGACATTACTAGGGTCAGTGAAGACTAGAAGATAACTTTTGCAACATTCATGTTCAAAGTAGAAGCCAAATACTGGTGGTAGGCAAACAAAACCCGAGGGGGACATGGAGTGATGGCATGGAATAGGTTTAAAGAAATATTTTTTGAAACCTATTTTCCAGAGAGCTCACAGAATCAAATGGAGGTGCAGTTTTTAGAGCTAAAGTAGGGTACGATGACGGTGTCAGCGTATGCGGTAAAATTCAATGAGTTAGTGAGGTTTGCGCCATATCAGGCTAACACAGACGAGCGTAAGGCAAGAAGGTTTAAATAGGGACTAAAGCCATGGTTGTACAGCAGAGTTTCTATGTTTCAGTTGAAGACACTTGCGACAGTACTCGAGAAGGCGATTATCGTGGAGGGTAGAAGCGAGGCCTTAACAAAATTTAATCAAGAACAGAGAAAGAAGAAGAATGAGAATGAAAGTAAAACTAGTGGTAACATTGGACATAATAATAACCCAAAAAGGAAGTGGAATGAGAGTGTAGGTGCTGGACGGCAGCAGAGTAGCCAGCAAAAGAGGAAGATTGAAGCATTGACTACTTGTGGAAGAAATCACACTGGCGTATACTTGAGAGGTAAGCAGGTGTGCTATAATTATGGCCAGGAGGGTCACATTGCTCTGAATTGCTCTCAACCAAAGAAGAGTGCTTGTTACACATGCGGGTTAAAGGATCATTTTGCTCGCGAGTGTCCGAAGAAGATAGTTGGAAGTGCAACTTGAAGCAAGGGAGGTGGCAGTGGAGGTACATTGGCTATTACTAGGCCAACGTTGAGGAACAGACCCACGACCAGAACCTTAAACATGACTGTGCAGAATGTTGTACAATCAAAAGATGTGGTGTCAGGTATCATTCCAATCAATGATATAGATGCTTATGTTTTATTTGATTGAGGTGCTACTTGCTCATTTATATCTGATGAATTAGCTAAGAGTTTGGGGTTGCCTAGTGAAGAGTTAAATTTTCCTTTGAATATAGAAATTGTGAATAGGTAGGTGATTCCTGTTAGATTTGTATATAAGATTTGTTGGGGTGAATATTAAGGGAAACATAATGATAGCAGATTTAATCCCGATTAAACTTGGGGAATTTGATGTTATATTGGGGATGGATTGGCTATTCAAATATGGAGCGATAATTAATTGCCAAAAGAAATGTGTAAACCTTATGAATCCATCAAAGGTAGTTTTCTATGGTAGCAAATCGCCTAGACAAGCGAGTTATTTGACGATTATGCAAGCAAAGAAGTTATTGCGGCAAGGCTATATAGGATATTTAGCTTATATAGTCGATACTCAGAAGAAGGGTGTAAAATTGGAGGAGATACCAGTTGTTAGGGATTTTGTGGACGTATTTTCGGATGATATACCATGACTTCCGCCTGATAGAGAGATTGAGTTCGTTATCAATTTAGCACCAGGGACTGCTCCGTTATCTAAGGCCCCATACAGGATGGCTCCGATAGAGATGAAGGAATTGATGGTGCAACTGCAATAGCTGCTAGACAAGAAATATATTCAGCCGAGTGTCTCACCACGGAGGGTGCCGATGTTGTTTGTGAAAAAGAAGGATGGATCAATGCGTCTTTGCATTAATTATAGGTAATTAAACAATATCACTATTAAGAATAAGTATCCATTACCATGAATAGATGACTTGTTTGATCAACTGAAAGGATCTAAGTACTTCTCGAAGATAGATTTGAGAAGTGGGTATCATCAATTAAAGGTAAGGAAGGAGGATGTTCCGAATACGACATTCAGAACTCGGTGTGGACATTACGAATTTCTGGTAATATCTTTTGGTCTGACCAATGCTCCTACAACATTCATGGATTTGATAAACAGGGTTTTTAAACCATTCCTAGATAAGTTTGTGGGGTGTTCATTGATGATATCCTGGTGTAGTCCAAATCTCAAGAGGAACACGTGGAACATCTACGTTTGGCATTAGAGACGCTAAGAAGGGAAAAATTGTACGTGAAATTCTCTAAGTGTGAATTCTGACAAGAGCGTGTGCAATTTCTTGGGCATGTGATTGACAAAGATGGAATCTCAGTGGATCCATCAAAGGTCGAAGCTATAATAAATTGGGAACAACCAAGGTCACCATCTGAGGTGAGGAGTTTCTTGGAATTGGCAGGTTACTACAGATGGTTTATTCAAGACTTTTCCAAGATTGTCACTCCATTAACAAATTTGACAAGGAAAGCCATAAAAAAAATTTGGACAGAGAAGTGTGAAGAGAGTTTTTAGGAATTAAAAAAGAAGCTAAGCATGGCACCATTTTTTTCGTTACCGACTAATACAGGAAATTTTGTGGTGTATAGTGATGCATCGCATAAAGGAGTAGATTGTGTGCTTATGCAAAATGGCAAAGTCATTGTGTATGCTTCAAGACAACTAAAAGACTATGAGAAAGGATACGCGACTTATGATTTGGAGTTGGCTGCGGTAGTGTTTACTCTGAAGATATGGAGACACTATCTCTATGGGGAGAAATATGATATATATATATATACTAACCATAAAAGTCTAAAGTATATTTTCACATAAAAGATTATGATTATGAAATCTTTTATCACCTAGGTAAAGCAAATGTAGTTACCGACGCCTTGAGTAGAAAGGGTCAAGAGAAGTTGATGTTTTTAACTTCCCGGGAAGAGCTTATTTCAGCAATGGCAAAGCTAGAGTTGGAAATAAAATTTTCAAAAGAATTAGATGAAAGATTGTTCCAGATGTAAGTTAGTCCAACTTTAGTGGACAAAGTGAAGAACGCTCAACTACAAGATGAAGGATGCGAGAAAATCAAGAAAAGGGTGTCTAAAGGTAGTGACGTGAAGTTCAAGATCGATACCAAGGGGTTGCTGAGGTTCGAAGAAAGAATTTGGGTTCCATCTGTACCTAAAATTAAAGATAAAATTTTATCTGAAGCATATAATTCAAGATATTCAATTCACCCGGGGAGTATGAAGATGTATCAAGATTTACGACAACATTTCTGGTGGCCAAATATGAAAAGAGTTGTGTTAGAATGTGTTGCGAAATGCTTGACCTGACAAAGAGTCAAAGCCGAGCATCAGAGACCAAGCAGATTAGTTAAGCCATTGGAAACACCGGAGTGGAAGTGGGAGCATATCACAATGTATTTTGTGGTAGGACTTTCGACTACTCAGAAAGGGTACGACGCAATTTGGGTGATAATGGACAGACTGACGAAGTCATCACACTTTTTGCTAATAAAGATTAGATTCAATCTGGATTAATAGACAAATTATATGTCAAGGAGGTCATATTGAGACATGGAGTTCTATTGTCAATTGTGTCAGACAGAGATCCACGATTCACGTCAAACTTCTGAAAGAGACTACAAGAATGCATGGGAACACATTTGAGAATGAGTACGACGTACCATCCTCAAACAGACGGCCAAAACAAACGACCAATCCAAACATTGAAAGATATGCTTAGACCGTGCATCATGGACTTCAAAGGAAACTGGGATGATCATTTACTGTTAGCTAAATTCGCCTACAATAACAGTTACCATGCGAGTATTGGCATGCCGCCTTACGAAACATTGTACGACAGAAAGTGCAGAACTCCACTGTGATGGGATGAAGTTGGTGAACGTCAACTGTTAGGACCACTGGTACAGTAGACAGCTGAGATTATCAAAATCATCAGGGTAAGATTGATAGCTGCTCAAGACAGACAAAAGAAGTACGCTGATCAACACTGACAAAATCGCAAATTTGACGTGGGAAAATTTATTTTCCTAAAAGTTTCACCCTGGAAGGGCAAGATTCAATTTGGTAAGAAAGGAAAGTTAAGCCCGAGGTTTGTTGGACCCTTTGCGATGCTGCGCAGAGAAGGGGGATTGGCTTACGAGGTAGCTCTACCTTCAGAATTGGAACATGTTCACAATGTTTTTAGGAGGGAAGGATGTAACAATCCAGAATTTTTATATGTAATTTCAAATATTTATTGAATTAAATAAATATTTTAGTTGATGTGTTTATTGTTAAATAAATATTTATTTAATTTGATTATTTATTATTTAAATAAATAATTCATGAGTTGTGAAAATTAATTTGATTAAGTGTAATTTGTTAATTAAGTTGATATTCGGTAATTTTGGGTGTTGAAGTTAAGTAAATTAAAAGAATGATGAATTAATTATTAGGTGGTAATATTCTAATTTAATTTAATAATTAAATTAGAGAATTAATAAGGATTAAAAGAATTATTATAATGTCATTTTAATTTAATTTACTAAGTAAAAGTGATTTATTAATTTATTAAATAAAATTATAATGAAAATTATAATTTTGTGGCCATTTGATTATGTGACATTTTGATTTAATAATTTGATGTTAACTTTAATTTAATTAAATTTGAATATTTTTATTTAATTAAATAAAGTGTGACAATTAAACTATATAGTAAATGAGTTATTAAAACAAATTAAAAGAGAGTTAATTTAGTTTTACCAAACAAAGCCTATGTCTTTTGATTCTTATTTTAATTCAGTTTTGCCAAACAGGCTTTATGGCTTTTGATTTTCAAAAAAATTATAACTGACATTAGTTATAATATGTATTAATATGTAATATATGTATATGTCATTTATATTACGTATATTATATATCAGTTATATTATATATTATATCAGTTATATACTACGTTAAACAAGAACTTTAAGGTAACAATTCAACTTTTAAATTATTAGTTTTGTTCTTCATTGTTCTTCACTGAAAAATATATTTTTATTTCTTTGTAAATTTATTTTTATGATAATTGTTGAATATATGGCTTGTATATGTTAATTTGTTTATATAATCTATTTTATATGTTTAGTATATGATTTAGAGTAGGATAATCCATGAAAACATGATATATGTGAAGAAATCATGTTTACATTAAATTACAGTGATATATGTATTATATGACTTATTTTAGAATCAAAATTGATACTCAATTCATGATATAAAGTGTAAATTGATTTTTGATTGTGTAAATATATGATGAAACGAAAACAAAGGGTTTTAAGCACACTGATTTAGTTGAAAAACGAATTCACAATGATTAATTTCGTTAAGAAAATAGAAAAGTGAAGAAATAGTAAAATCAATGAGTTTAAAGGTTGTAATTTGGAAGTTTATGTTGTTTATATGATTAGAAACGGTAAGTTGGAATGGTTGTTAGAAAAGAGCTTTTAGGCCCATTTGACTTTGCTTTATGTTCTTCGCGAACATTATCTGCGTGCAACGGTGCCGCGGTGCCACAGCGCCTGTTCTGTAAAGAAACAGGGGGCTGTAGCGCCACTCAGTGCATGTTGATGAGTACAGGCGCTGCAGCGCCGGTTCTGTGAGTAAATAGAAGCGCTGCAGCGCCATCCAGCACCGGTTTTGTGAGTAAACAGAAGCGCTGCAGCGCCAGCCAGTGTCGTAGCGCCGGTTCCCAGTACAAACTAGGGCACTGCAGCGCCAATTAGTAGTTTGGCCAGAAATTTAATTTTTAAATATATAATTCTATTATTGTTAATATAGTGTAATGTTATGACTATTAAATGTTATTTATCATATTGTGGTGTTGTTAGAATACCAAATATGAAAGTTATTATTAGTAATTAATGAGTTATGTGATAACTGAAGATTTTTGTTATTGCATTAAAAGTGTGGTTTAATCATGTGGTTAAACCAAATACCGAAGGGTTGTAAATGAAATAGATATTCAGTTATATACCGTGAACATGTGGTAACTAATTTTGTCATGATGACATGCGTATAGGATATTTGGGAACGTGAGTTATAAATGTTTAGGGTACACGCAAGGCAAGTTCCTAAACCTTACTTCTTTACATAGAGCAAGTTCTCTAACCCTAACTTTATTTGAGCAAGTTTCCGAACCTTACCTTCATATTAAGCAAGTTCTTGATGTTAGGTTTTTAATATTCATGAACGCAATCAAATTGCACAAAATAAGCGGAAACGTGTAAAAATTATAGTTTAAAATTTTACAAACCGTATACCTGGATCATCCTTTATGCACAATTATTAATTAAACGAAAAGATATGAAGAACAAGAATCATACCCTTAAAGATTTGAGCTTCCTCAGGTACAAGTTCACCTTCAATCCCTTTCGCAATTAACTTAAATCCGCCGGGTTTGGTTCCTTCCTTTAATCAACGTTAGCCACCTAAGTATTTGGCCTCTAGAGGTGATCCACCAAGAAATAACAAAAAATTCAAGAAGATGGAGTTTGGCAAAACCCTAATTTTTTTATCTCTCATAGAAAAGGAGCGTACTCTCCAACAATTGGAATCACGTCTGTTGTGAAAAAAACAACAACAACTCTATCACCTATAATAAGACTCCTCTTATTTATAGATGTGGGCAACCCTCCTTAACAATTAAGGAATTGACTTTTATTTTAATTAATAAAACTACTTTAATTAATTAGGTTCCTAATCTTATTAAGATTAATTAATTAAACTCTTTTAATTAATTAGCCTCCTAATCTTATTAGGATATATGAGAGTACTTTTATTATTTAATTTCCAAACTCTTTTAGGAATTAAATATTAATAATAGTAATAATAATAATAAGACTCCTCTTATTAATTTATATTTAATATTTCCAAAATATTAAATAATAAATATTAAGCTATTTAATTTATTTTATCACCATAGATTAAATTAAATATACTTAACTTATTATTACGATTATGTCATTTCTTTCTTAAATAATTATTCTTCCTTTTATGGTGTGGCCCTTTAGGTTCTCCATATTAATCCGGTTGTGAATAAATCAATTATAATACTTCTAATCTTATTTAAATAAATAAATTAAACTATTAATTTATTTAAATAAATAATATTTATTCTACAATAGAGATAAACCTCCCTAGCGATTAACGACTTTTCAGATAATATAGATTTTAACATTAATCATAAAAGAACCTTTGAGTAAATAGTTATCGTACAATTCAATCCTTCCACCATACAATGTCCCAATTAAATATAAAACGTGAAATTACTGTCAAGTCTTATTTTATTTAATTATATGTATTTCGACTCTTAAATGCACAACTCTAAATAATGCAAATTAGAAACTCCTTTCTAATTTCATTCTGCCTTGGCTAAGGACTACTGGGTTGTCATTTATCGAATCACATAGGACATTTCTCTTTTTTTTACTAGAAGCGGTAGATTCTTTATTGATCATACATTATCTTCATATACAACTTATTATACCCAAGCATACCCTTTGATATACCCTAATGGTCTTAAGGAATAAGTCAAAGTATAACTTATCATACACAAGATACTATGATGATCTCAAGTCCAAGGATCACTTGTACTACTATCACTACAGGAATTTCTATTGACAGGCAAGTAAAACTCCATTAGGTATTCCTTAGCGAGCCACGTTCAGTGAACTTATTCTCTAATAAGCACCTACATACTTGCTTTAGTGTCTCCACACAAATGATCATGAGATCAATCATCCTCATCCAATGAGCAAGCAACGTATGTACCAATCTTTCTGGATTCACTAAATCCCAATTTTGTAATCCAACGATTGGGAACAATTTTAGTTTTAAGCTTTCTAAGAATTTAGATCTCATTAGAATGATCATCATCATTATTCTAAAAGCATTGCTTAAAACTATGGGTTTATCACATATTATAAAACAACATCATGTAGATAATTTAAAAGCCTTTAATAAATTAATAATTTTTATTAATAAATGAATAATATTGTTACAAAGTATATGCTTTATCATCAAATATGATTGGCTTGTGTGCATACTACTTTCAATCTCTCACTTGCACTAAAGCCAATCGCCATGGTATCTCATACCCTTCTTCTCTAAGTGACGATTATCCTGCTATTGGATAAGCTTTAGTTAATGGATATGTAATATTGTTCTTGAGAATCCACTATCTCTATAGTGCCAGAACACATGTTTAGATCCAAGATGAGACTTAGGAACTTTTCCTAGTTCTGTAATGAACTTTTCATCCAAACAATCAACTTGTAGCTTCATTTATAGATATTCACTTTGTCTTTATCACTTAACTAGCAATTGTTTGCTGTTTGGAACCTTTTCAATTCACTAGATCACTGTTCAAGGTAACGCTTTACCTTAAAGTGTATTTTTTGTCATCTTGGTCTATCTGAAAAAACTCGAGTCTGTTAAGCCCTCTAGTTTTAATTCAGACCCACCATGTATATGATCACATCCTTAGTGCCGGTTAAGTACTTTAAGATATTTTTCACTGACACATAGTGAACTTCTCCAGAATATGACTGATCAACATCAGGTCTCGTATATTTCATTACATACATGATAGTTACTCATGCGATCTCTCTTTTATGAGTCTTTGGGGATTATTAAGAGAGATACACTCCATGGCTCATCAACATAAGACAACTCTTGGAGTTTGCCATGCTAAACAACTTTAGCATCAAAGGAATATACATTCCTTAGGTTAAGTCGAGTATCCTATTTAATCTATCTATATAAATTTGTATCCCCAATAATGATACTCTTCCCATATCATTCATGGGGGAATGTTTTGACAACTTTATCTTTACTGATTCTAGCATTGGCATGTCATTCCTTATCTATATTATATCAACATATAATACTAGGAATGTCACGACACTCCTATTGACCCTTTTGTACACAATAGGTTCATTCTTATTTGTGATAAAATCAAACTCTTTTGATTTGTTTTATCAAAAAGAATGTTCCATATTTGAGAAGCTTGCTTCAATCCATTTCTCTGAGTGTCTACAACTCTTACCTCATCGTATATAACTGGATCATCATCTTCTATGATGTGTACCTCATCATCATCATCTATGATGAATCCATACCTCCCAGGTATCTTCGGTACTATTCCAGATTTACGATTCGGTTGTGGTACAATAGGTTTATCTAAAGGTTCCTCTTATTTGACTTATAGTGTTTTGTGGTTCTTGAACCCTTTAAGATCTATTATCCCCCTACTAGCCCCTTCAATGATAAACACATTTATCTTAGAAGGAAGCATTCTTCGCAACAAATACCTTTTACTAAGTTGGATTATAGAACATATACCCTAAACTTACTTTAGGATGTCCCACAAATTTGTACTTGTTAAATCTTGTCCCAAGCTTATCCTTTGAAACCTTTTTCACATAAGCTGGACAACCCCTTATCTTAAATTACTTAAGATTAGAAATTCTCCCTGTCCATAACTCTTATAGAGTCTTGGGATCGAATTTTGAGGTTACCTTTTTCGTAGATATGCAGCCATTTCTAGGGCATGACCCTAGAGGGATACTGGAATGTCGGTAAAATCATTATGGACCGCACCATATCCAACAAGGTACGATTTTTCCTTTCAGATATATCAATAAATTATTGTATATTAGGAGGCGCCCATTATGAGAAAACTATTTGAGATGATCTAAAAATTTATTGCACAAGTATTTATTCCTTGATCTAATCAAAGAATCTTAACACTTTGTCAATTTATTTCACTTCTGAATTCTTTGAACCTTTCAAAGAATTAACACTTGTATTTTAGCAAATATACACATTCAACTCTTTGAATGATCATCTCTTTTTCTTATACTAGTTTGTTCAATTTGCAAAATATATTTTTTTTTACGTAAGTCAAGTACACAAAATCCGTTAAGTAATATTTCAGTGCTATAAAAATATTATTATTATCAATAGAACAACAATTGTTCTTAATTATAATACCAAAAATTTTATTGTCCAACAGTAAAATAGAAATAATGTTTCTAACAAGAACTGGAATACAATAACAACTTATTGACTTAATAGATTTTCCCGTAGGAATTGCTAAACTATAAGTTTCTATGGCTAATATGGCAACCTTTGCTTCATTTCTCACACATAGGATTACTTATATTTGTTTAGCTTTTCACTTCTGCTTGGTCCCTTTATAAATCTATATTTATGATAACCAAAGTCGGTATCTAATACCCAAGTAGAATCTTGACTTAAAGAAAAATTTATTTTAAATCATAAACAAATTTATATTTGTAACCGAAACTTTACTAAGCTTCTTTGGTTAGCCTCTGTAAGATGCTTCTCGCAGTTTCTTTCTAGTGTCCAGGCTTATTATAATGGAAGCAAACTCCTTTGCTATCCATATCAGTTTTGTTCTTATTATCCTTTGTTTTGCCTTTCTATTTACCTTAATTGAATCGTTCTTCTTTTCAGAAGATCCTTTGGCCCCTACCAATAAGACATGATATTTCTTGGTTAGAAAATGACTCTTAACATTTTTCAACATGTAAAGCAAATCAGCGAGGCTGATATCTAGCTTGTTCATATAAAAAATTCACAACAATTATGAAAGGAGTTCGGGAGTGAGTGTAAGATCAAATCTTGGCTCAACTCTCCATCCATGACAAAACCTGTTGTCCTAATTGTTCAATTAAATTGATCATGTTAAGGACTTTTGTCTTTACTGTAGTGTCATCGGTCATTCTAGATCAGAAGAGCTCCTTAGATATCTGATGTCTATCAGTCCTACTTTTCCCACCATCAACTACTTGATGTGCAGAAATATAGTAGGAGCATCCATAGTTTTATGTTGACGCTGAAGCACGCTACTCATGGATGCGAGAATGATACATTGAGCCAACTGTACATCATTTTGTCAGTTTCTAAAAGTAGCAATCTCTTCCTCAGGGGCATTGTTTGCAACCATTGCAGGGATAGACGTATAATGGACATAAGATAGCTTTTCAGCCATTAGAACTATTCTCAAATTCCTTAACCAATCCATTTAATTCGGTCCGGTTAAATAGCATCTAATATGCTTCACAGTGATAATAATTTAGACATTGTAAAATCCTGCAAATGAATTTGTAATTAATAACATTTTAGCATACATTCTTTTATTAATTACAAAAATAAATTAGGTCTTGTTTTAAATTGGTATCTCTCACTATTTTCTTCAAACTATATTACCCTCACTTATATAGTTCGGCAAAATCTAATTAAAGATTTGCTAGTGAGAATAAGGATCCCATTTCAAATGTATATAGCCTTGTGGTGACACAACAAACTATATATAAATAATAGGTAGACAACTCTTGTCAATTACATCAACTATGCAACTCCTTGTATTTTGCCTCTTAGATTATTTTGATCAAGTGGTGACACATCCGAATCAAAATTATCCAAGTTAAGTCCAACCTAGCACTCCATATATTTAAAAAAGAAAAATATTGTCCTTGTGATGACACAACAAAATAATATTGTTCAATTTTCTTTATAAGCATCAAATGTGATAAAATTAACATCTCAAAGAATTAAGATAAGTCTTGTGGTGACACAACAAACTTATAATAATTAATTGATACTCTATTATTTTTATCATGCTAGAAGGCAACATTCGATATTCCAAATATCTTTGAACGCTTAGGACTTAATATAAAAAATTTGAGGGGTTTGTTATTAATTTGTCTCATCTTGTCACACACACACACACACACACACACACACACACACACACACATATATATATATATATATATATATATATATATATATATATATATATATATAATACGCGTCATATTAATTAACATGCGAAGCATGTTTGCATAATATATAATATATATAGTATAAACATGCACATATAGAATACTATATTCTACCTAGATTGATTATGGACTTTTATTCTAGCTTGGTTCACTAGAGCCACCAAGTGAACCAAAAGGTTAAACCCTAGGGGTGCAGGAATTAATATTTAAATATAACTATTACATTTAAACCCGGGCTCCATTACAAACGGGTCTTCAAGCGCTCCTTGTTCCTTGATCTTTGATCTCTAATTCTTCAAAATTAATTCTAACTATTCCTATTACAAAACTATTTAAAATAAATAAAAACCTTGATCAGCAGACAAGGGGAAGTACATAGGAGAGAGTTAGAATTTATATTAAGAAAAAAATTAGAGAAAACGAGGTACGCAGACCCCATTTAATAAAACTCATACATTCATGCATCCAACTAAAATAAAATCTAATCACATTGGTCAATAGTCCATAATCAATCATATTTATTATCATACACATCACCATATGCATCAATAAATAACATTCATCTCATGAATAATAAACATTGAATATATATATTGATATCATTTAATGGGCAAATTTAGTTAGTATAAAATCTAATTTTAAATCAAAATAAACTCTTTTATTTTAATCCAAATTTAAATCAAAATAAATCTCTTTTATTTTAATTTATCTAATTTTGAATAAAATAAACTATTTTATTTTAATAAAAATCTTTAATCAAAATAAACTTATTTATTTTAATTAATTATGGAATCCAATTCCAAGGTAAAAAAAAACTCCGTTATTAAAGGAAATACGGATTCTCTTTCCTATTCACAAATAAACTTCTTTATTTTGAATAATATGAAATCTTATTCCATATCTAAATAAACTCCTTTATTTATGAAAACATGGATTCAATTTCAACTCTAATTAGTTATCATGTAATCTAATTCCAACTCTAATTAGTTAGCATGAAATCCAATTTTAAAATTAAAACAAACCTTTTATTTTAAGATTAAAATAATTAAGAATATTACACACACACACACACACACACACACACACACACACACACACACACACACACACATATATATATATATATATATATATATATATATATATATATATAACCATACAGTGCTGTTGTATATATATAGATCATGTTGCACAACTTGAGAAGTATGCAGACATCATATCATATTAACAAGAACAAGTGCATCCCACTAGATTATATTTTATGATTTTAAGATCACGTGACTCCTTCCTGTTAACATTAAGGAAATCCTGAATCTCCCTTGAAGATTCCTAAAGTATTAAATATATATATATATATATATATATATATATATATATATATATATATATATATATATACTGTTATATTAAACAAGTAAACCTGTTACTTTTTGTAAAACAAATCAGTGAACTACGGATTCTGCGAAAAAGAGATTCACGATTTTTATTTTTTTTATTTTATACAACAAAATTATGCCGAATTAAATTGTTCTAAACACATATCAAATTATGAATAATTAATAATTTGCATAAAAGTTTGGCTCTGATGCCACTGTTAGGTTTGTAATATTCATGAACGCAATCAAATTGCACAAAATAAGCGAAAACGTGTAAAAATCAGAGTTTAAAATTTTACAAACCATATACCTGGATCATCCTTTATGCACAATTATTAATTAAACGAAAAGATATGAAGAACAAGAATCATACTTTTGAAGATTTGAGCTTCCTCAGGTACAAGTTCACCTCCAATCCTTTTCGCGTTCAACCTGAATCCACTAGGTTTGGTTCCTTCCTTTGATCAACGTTAGCCACCCAAGTGTTTGGCCTCTAGAGGTGCTCCACCAAGAAAGAACAAAAAATTCAAGAAGATGGGTGTTTAGCAAAACCCTAATTTTTCTATCTCTCATAGAAAAGGAGCGTACTCTCCAATAATTGGAATCACGTTTGTTGTGAAAAAGTCAACAACAACAACTCTATCACCTATAATATGACTCCTCTTATTTATAGATGTGGGCAACCCTCCTTAACAATTAAGGAATTGGCTTTTATTTTAATTAATTAAACTACTTTAATTAATTAGGCTCCTAATCTTATTAGGATTAATTAATTAAACTCTTTTAATTAATTAGCCTCCTAATCTTATTATGATATATGAGAGCACTTTTATTAATTAATTTCCAAACTCTTTTAGGAATTAAATAATAATAATTGTAATAATAATAATAATAAGACTCATCTTATTAATTTATATTTAATATTTCTAAAATATTAAATAATAAATATTAAGCTATTTAATTTATTCTATCACCATAGATTAAATTAAATATACTTAACTTATTATTACGATTATGTCATTTGCTTCTTAACTAATTATTCTTTCTTTTATGGTGTGACCCTTTAGGTTCTCCATATTAAACCGGTTGTGAATAAATCAATTAGAATACTTCTAATCTTATTTAAATAAATAAATTAAACTATTAATTTATTTAAATAAATAATATTTATTTTACAATAGGAATAATCCTCCCTAGCGATTAACGACTTTTCAGATAATATAGATTTTAACATTAATCATAAAAGAACCTTTGAGTAAATAGTTACCGTATAATTCAATCCTTCCACCATACAATGTCCCAAATAAATATAAGACATAGAATTACTGTCAAGTCTTATTTTATTTAATTATATGTATTTCGACTCTAAAATGCACAACTCTAAATAATACATATTAGAAACTCCTTTCTAATTTCATTCTACCTTGGCCAAGGACTACTGGGTTGTCATTTATCGAATCACATAGGACATTTCTCTTCTTTTACTAGAAGCGGTAGATTCTTTATTGATCTTACATTATCTCCATCTATAACTTATTATACATAAGCATACCCTTTGATATACCCTAAAGGTCTTAAGGAATAAGTCAATGTATAACTCATCATACACAAGATACTATGATGATCTCAAGTCCAAGAATCACTTGTACTACTATCACTACAGGAATTCCTATTGACAGGCAAGTAAAACTCCATTAAGTATTCCTTAGCGAGCCACGTTCAGTGTACGTATTCTCTAATAAGCACCTACATACTTGCTTTAGTGTCTCTACACAAATGATCATGATATCAATCATCCTCATCCAATGAGCAAGCAACGTATGTACCAATCTATCTGGATTCACTAATCCCCAATTCAGTAATTCAACGATTGGGAACTATTTTAGTTTTAAGCTTTCTAAGAATTTAGATCTCATTAGAATGATCATCATCATTATTCTAAAAGCATTGCTTAAAACTATGGGTTTATCACATAATATAAAATAACATCAAGTAGATAATTTAAAAGCCTTTAATAAATTAATACTTTTTATTAATAAATGAATAAGATTGTTACAAAGTTTCCTATGATTCTGTTTAGCAAAGTTTTAATCTTGTTGGAAATTATAACCTTGCTTGCCATTTTGTTTAAGCAAGGTGTATTATATCTTTTCAATGCTTTGAATTTATTCTTAAAGCATGAATTTGTTGCTTTACAATATTCATTTATGGTTCATAACTACTCTGTATTACGTTATTATTGAACCTTTACATTGTTATTGAACTTTTAATTTAACTAATCCTTAGTTGATGTACGTTGAACTCTAAATTACCCTTGAAACTTATCCAAACCAAACTTTCTTTGGTGCGGACTCGTATGTTAAACTGAGATGAACAAACCTATTAAATGGTATTAATAAAGCGAAATCGTTAAGATGTTTGTGCACAATACAAGGTACGAAGGACATGTCCCCCTAAGTACGAGTAAGAAGGTCCATATAGTTTAAGGACTGTTAAAGGTTCAAGTAGAAATACTAATAACCTGGGACATAGTTCATGGTCTTGTGACCTTAAGATGAATTTCAATATCACTTCTTGATTATCAATACTATAAAATGTTATTCAATTCAGTTATTAATTATAAGCTATTATGTTTTCATTAAGTGAGCATTTGTTTGGCTCACTCTTGAATATATATAACCATTGTAGCTAAAATTGAGAAGGTTGATGAGCCAACCACTAGCAAAGGGAAAGGAAAGATGAACAAGTGTTGAAGACTTGTTCATTTGTTGCGATTTATGTTTTCTTATTTGGTTTAATTATGTGATGTAATTAATTAATTATCTGCATTAGATGAATATTTTAAGGTTAGACAACCTAGGATTTATTATGTAACACCCCAGAAAATCTAGCTAATTGTAAAATAATTTTTAATTGATTTAATAATGAATAAAATTATATTATATATTATTATTATGTGTTAGCAAGATGAAGGTCGTTCTATGACCTAGATATGTCAGAACGTCGTAGTATTTTGGCTGCGTGATAGAATTAAAGTGTTTGAATTTTCAAGACAAAAATAAAAGCTTTTCAAAAATTTTTTTGAAAAATACTATTCACACATTTCTGCTCGGGAATTATTTTTGAATTTCCAAGAAACGCGTAATGATAGAATTCTAAGACGAGATGGGATATCCAATAATATTTCAGTTATGGCAAATACAGTTTTTTGCCTGCGGACTTAAAACCTAACGGTTAGAGAAAGTGATTTTCAAGAAGGAAATGAAATGCGTATAATGAATTAAACGATAATCGTATAATGCGTAAGTATTATATGAGATAATGAATACAAGTATGATACGAGGTATTATACGAGTATGTATGAATGATGGTATGTCGTATATGATAAATAGGTATACGAGTTAGAATACGAGATTAATACGTAAATTATACGTTATAAGGCTTTAAGCCAAATGGATTGGACTTGTAGGATTTATTAGGAATTGTACAAGCCCAAGTATAGGAATGGTTAAGTCCAATGGGAATTAAAGGTCAAGGTCCAAAGTGAATTAATGAACAGGTCCAAAGTATAAGTTAAGTTAGTTAAGCTAAAAGCCCAAAGAAAGAACCTATGGGTTATTTGTTGGTTAAAACCCATGGGGCAAACCATGAATGACCCAAAGTGGTGGCCAAGTAAAGTACTTGGTGGCTAAGCAAGAGATAAGCTATGTGATTAGCAAGTAAACTTAATAGCTAAGTAAATATGGTGAGCAAGTAAAAGATATAAGTTGTGGAGGCCAAGTAAACTTGGTGATCACATAATGAATAATAAGGAGGTGTAATTAAGTAGGTGGGATTGGTTTAATGTCTAAACTACCCTCACTTTGTGATTCCTATAAATAGGAAGCTTGCTAGCTCATTTATCACTTGTTCAAAAACACCAACAACTTACAGCTTATTGAGTAGAGAGAAAAAGCAAGAAAAGTAAGAGTTAGTCTTTCATAATCCAAGAATCAAGAAGGATAAGAAAGCTTTGTTCATCAAAGGTAATAACCTTTAAACCATTAGTCTTCCTATCTTCAAAAGTAGTTTGATAGAGAAGTGATTAAATGGTGGTGCATGTATGATAAGGAGTATGAGAATGGTTAATCAATGGACTTAAGTCTTAATAAGCCGTGAATAAGCAATTCGTTCATATGTAAGTTATGAACTAAGGGAGCACTTGTAAAAAATTATAATATGTTGTGATAAGTAGTTTATATACCTACTTATCCGATATCTGTTACTTGAATTAGTTGCTTAATATCATGTTTCTTAGTTACTTTTCATGCATTTTGTGTTCGTTTTGTAGATTATATGCTTAGGAGCTGAAATCGCAAAGAATTGGTATGAAATCGCAAAGAAAAGCAATCCGGACATCGTTTGGGCTTTCATGTTTATATCATGTTCCTGGCTTGGAACCTAGATTATATTGTAGAGCTTCTTCTTAGCTTTCTGGAACATCTTGAATCATTCCAATCGAAGTTCGGATGCATGAGTTATGAACTTTGTACCAACGGACGTTGAACTTCACTATTTCGGGTGACCATTTACATAAAAGCCACTTCAGAGCCAATTTCAACATTACTCCATTCTTTATTTTGAAACAATCAAAGCATTAATGTTGTAGATCTATGTCTCCTCTTTTCAGAACATCTTGAATCATCGAAATCGGAGTTGAGATGAATAAGTTATGACCATTTTCCCAAAGGGCGTCAGAGCGAAAAAAGGACCCCCGTCGGGGCGGGCTTTCTCTTCACAAAACCCCCGCCAGGGCGGGGGTACCAGCTAGAAAATAGAACCCTAGCCCACTGGGGCAGGCCCTTTACAAGACTAAACCCCCGCCGAGGCGGGGGTACGTGTAGAAAAGGAAAATTTTGTCCAAATTTGAATCCAAGAAGGATTGGTTCGATCCGATTGACTCAAGGACTTTTAAGAGGACTTAAAGACATATAAAAAGACTTATAAAAGGAGGAGAATCATAAGGATTAGAGGGGGATAGAGGATTTAATTAGATTAGATTATAGTAGAATAGATCAAAACTCTAGTTCTTATGAGATTTGGAGATTGAAGCAACTTAGAGACCATTGAAGATTCAAAGTAGGAGCAAGGAGAGAGCATTAAATCTACAGACAATAGATTCTATTTTCTCATCTTCTTCTATCTTTGTCTTTTATTGTTTATTCAATTGTGGATTCTTAGTTTTAATTCAATAATCATGAACTAATTATTTATTTGAGATTACAATGGATCTTATTGTGTAGTTTATTTTAATATGCTTCGCTATCAATTATTATGTTCTATTATGAGGATTGTCTATTGTGATTTGGACTTAATTATTTAATTGATTGGCCATCAATTACCGTGATAATCTATATGAACTCGAGAGATGAAGTTTAGTTTTAGATCTGATCATGATAGCATGTATTTGTGATTTTTGCATAGATGGAATTCATGATTCGTGTTTAGGATAGAGATATGCCTTTACGCCATATGTAATCTTATAGAGAACTTGTGCTTTAAATCCTTTTTAATTTTAATTCATATAGAGATATAGTGGATTAGTTAATTAGGGTGTCTTGCTTAATTCTATCATCTGTGGATTTAAGTGAGTATGTGTATTATGCATCGAGAGATGATTTTATCTGCTTTAGTGTTCTTGATTAACAATTCAGGATAGAAAATAATTGATGAGAAGTGTGTTAACTTAAATGAAGCAATAAGTGAAGTTGTGATCTTAAATCTCCGTAATCTGATTTTTAATTATTGGTAATTAGAATTAGTGTAATTAAATCATTTAATTTATATAATTTGAAATTCATTCATTTAAATAAGATTGAGTTGGTTACGGGTTAGTACTTGGTGATTTTTATTAAACAATTCCTCGTGGGAACGATACTCTACTTTCACTGTATTACTTGTTGACCACGCATACTTGTGTGTTGTGCGTAAATAGATTTTACCCAACAAGTTTTTGGCGTCGTTGCCGGGGAATTAGTTTAATATTTTTTTGCCAATATTAGCTTCATTCAAATTAGTCTTAATTTACACATTTCTTTTCATCTAATTTTCTCCCTAATTTTCTTTCTTTTCAGCTACCATAGCTGGATACAATTATCAATGGCCTTATTCGAATATGACTCAGCTAAGGGACACAGAAATTGATGGACTCAATGCCTTTTCTGCATTATCAGCACAACTTGAGACACTTTCGAGGAGGTTGGACGTTGTTGCAGCCCAACATATTCGAAGGATAGCAGTTACGTGCAATTATTGTGCTGGTAATCATCTGAGTCATCAATGCACCATCAGTCTTGGGCCGATCCAGTATGGGGGTAATTACCTCAACCAGTATGCATATGATAATTATCATCAAGTTTGGGGATATCACCCGGATTCTTCATGGAGCTACAACTATCAAGACCAATACTACGCTCCAAATCCAACATACACATCGAAATTCTCATATCCACATCCATTGCCACAAGAAGAAAAGTCAAATTTGGAGGAATTATTGTCAAAGCTCATAGCAAACCAAGAGGAAAGGATGATAAGTCAAGAAATATCAAGCCATAATTTTCAGAACCAAATGGAACAACTCATCATTACTTCAACCCATGGTCCTCAATACATGGATTCCAAAACCGAGACAGATAATTCAAGGTTGGAGGAATTATTGTCCAAGTTCATAGCATCAAATGAGGAGAGGAGGATTAATCAAGAGCGGTCAATTCAGAATCAAGAGATATCAATTCAAAATCTGCAGAACTAGATGGATCAAATGCTCAAAGCCTTGAACAACTGTCCTCAAAACAATTGGTGTTATGACGAGGATTCCGAGATTGATGAAGTGCCCGAGCCAAATCTACAACTAGAAGAGACACGAGATGTTGAAAAGGAGGAGACAAGTGGGGATAATGAAAATAAGGTCTGTGACGCCCCCAAAATTAGGTATACATCACCCATCTTGGGTCGTCAGATACATGGTACAGAATATAAATACTACTTACTAATACAACAGTCGTGTACAATACGACAAAATATAACTGTGAGTTTGAATACAATTACTGTGACGCCCCCAAAATTAGGTATACATCACCCATTTTGGGTCGTCAGATACATGGTACAGAATACAAATACAACTTACTAATATAACTGTCGTGTACAATACGACAAAATATAACTGTGAGTTTGAATACAATTATTGTCTACTAGAGACTATACAAACTCAAAAGGAGTCCTCATTACAATTATTGTCACACTATTTAATAGAATAGTGAATTTTATAAACATGAGGATGATGACAATGATATAAGAATTCAATAAAACAAGTTCAAGAATTAATTTATCCAATAATTAACAACGTCTAAATTGTCAACATGATACTGCTTTGTGGAGTAAAATTCAAGAATGCTTAGAAGAATATTTTCATGAAAAGATACTGGATGAACCACAATTATCAAGGATATTCCACTAATTTCATGGAGTATAGAAGCTAAAACTTAACCAACTGAGTATAATAAAGAATGGAATAACAAAAGAAATCACTCGGCATGCGATAGACCGCACAGACAGGTTATTCCAACAGAATAATAAATAATGAAACCAGGTCCGGCGTAAACGCACAGACAGGATATTCCGACAGAATAATAAATAATGAAACCAGGTCCGGTGTAAAACACACAGACAAGATGTTCCAACAGAATAATAACAAGACGGAGCCAGGTCCGGTATAAAACATACAGACAGGATGTTCCAACAGAATAATAGAAGAATGTCACCAAGTATAGGGTAGTCCGCGTATACTGGTTTTTCCAGCAGAATAATAAGAAATGGAATAACAACAGTTCTCGTCATGAATAAGAAATAATAACACCCCCTTACTATTTTAAAGAAGAACTGAAATAAGGAAGTAGTTAAGTAGCAGAATAATTTTCTTCTCTCTCTATATAGTTTCTCTCTCTAGAGTTCAATGAATGAGCTGCTATTTATAGAAGAATGGACTGCATAGTAACTAATCCATGAACGGTTCAGATTGATTTACTTTAATCTGGCGGTTCATATTTAAAGAAAAATCTTTTAAATAAAATATAATATATTCTATTTATAAAATAACTTTAATAAAGTTTTTTGTTTTATATAAAAAGATGTTTCTGTTTTATTACGTTAATAATACGAATAAAATAAAACTTCATTATCGCTAAATAATTCATATTATTAACTGACAATAATTGAATCAAACTGAGTGACTTCTCACATAAGCATTAATAATCAATACCGTGTGCTACTATGCAACCACACGTATTACTGTACTTTTACTACCGAGTAGTTTAACAGTATCAATGGTAAAATTTCAGCCGTTATTTTTAATAAATATTTTTGTCGTTTTCTCAATCCGACAATAATTCCGTTGTGAGGTCCACCAATGATTGTGCCATTGTACGAATATTCCCTGTTAAAATGAATATTTTTCGACCAATCGAATATTATATAACAACTTACGTACTTTGCAAAATTTATAAATATTACCCACAACTATAACATTATATCAATTTAACTCCATAATATTCAAAAATGATATTTATAGAAAATTCATCTTTATTTATAAAAGTGAACTTGTTTTTGGTAAACGACAAAATATAACTGTGAGTTTGAATACAATTATTGTCTACTAGAGACTATACAAACTCAAAAGGAGTCCTCATTACAATTATTGTCACACTATTTAATAGAATAGTGAGGACTACTAATACTATCATCTGGTCCATCACTCCATTCCCCGACTCGTCCCAGCTATATTCTCATTTCCTGAAGAGAACAGTGAAAGAAAGGGTGAGCTCAACTAGCCCAGTAAGAAATATAATGACTAAGATAATGCAGAATAAATTATCATTAGCCTTGAACAGTGTTAAACTGATAAAATATAACGAACATCAAGTTTAACTGCAGCGGAACAAGCAATCCATTAAAAGAGTCAAGTAGAGAATAAAATCTACTATCTTCTATGATTTAAAAGGTTTTGAAACACTGTTATCGCTGGGACTCAGCTTAATAAAATAATCCACATCATCGAATCACCCCTGCACTACGGCCAAGGATATTCTTTAGTATCACGACCATATAAAATGTTGAAAGTCATCTGTGGCATGTAGTGCATAGATGGACTTGGTATGATTATGACCAGGAATTATTCGGTATAATCATGATCGTAATGTTACAAATAATGTGGTAAAAGTCCTCATTGGCCCGTAGTGCATTGATGGACAGTTGTTGGCATGATCATGACCATTAATGAGTACACAAATATTCTTGGCCCGTAGTGCATGGATAATTGTGGTCGTGATACTAAAGAATATCCTTGGCCGTAGTGCAGGGGTGATTCGATGATGTGGATTATTTTATTAAGTTGAGTCCCAGCGATAACAATGTTAAACTGATAAAATATAACGAACATCAAGTTTAACAGCAGCGGAACAAGCAATCCATTAATAGAGTCAAGTAGAGAATAAAATCTACTATCTTCTATGATTTAAAAGGTTTTTCAACACTGTTATCGCTAGGACTCAGCTTAATAAAATAATCCATATCATCGAATTACCCCCACACTACGGCCAAGGATATTCTTTAGTGTCACGACCACAATTATCCATGCACTACGGGCCAAGAATATTTGTTGACAATTTGGACGTTGTTAATTCTTGGATAAATTAATTCTTGAACTTGTTTTATTGAATTCTTATATCATTGCCATCATCCTCATGTTTATAAAATGTTGAAAGTCATCTGTGGCATGTAGTGCATAGATGGACTTGGTATGATTATGACCAGGGATTATTCGGTATAATCATGATCGTAATGTTACAAATGATGTGGTAAAAGTCCTCATTGGCCCGTAGTGCATTGATAGACAGTTGTTGGCATGATCATGACCATTAGTGAGTACACAAATATTCTTGGCCCGTAGTGCATGGATAATTGTGGTCGTGATACTAAAGAATATCCTTGGCCGTAGTGCAGGGGTGATTCGATGATGTGGATTATTTTATTAAGCCGAGTCCCAGCGATAACAGTGTTGAAAAATCTTTTAAATCATAGAAGGTTAGTAGTCCTCACTATTCTATTAAATAGTGTGACAATAATTGTAATGAGGACTCTTTTTGAGTTTGTATAGTCTCTAGTAGACAATAATTGTATTCAAACTCACAGTTATATTTTGTCGTATTGTACACGACAGTTGTATTAGTAAGTTGTATTTGTATTCTGTACCATGTATCTGACGACCCAAGATGGGTGATGTATACCTAATTTTAGGGGCGTCACAAGATCAGTGAAGAACTAACTATGAGTACTAACGAGGATGAGCCAATGTTATTAGTGGCCCAAGTTCCTTCTCCGCCAAAGATTAAGGGTCCAGTTAGATTTGCAAAATCATACCCGCTTGGTAGTCATGTCGTCGGCAAGGCTCTTTATAACATGAGAGCTAGTACATATGTAAAGCCATGGTGGGATGAGGAGGAGAAGATAGAAGAAGAGTCTGTTGTGCTTGCCAAGCCTCAAAGCCCCAATCTCATCATAGACTCAACGGACGACAAAGCACCTAGTTATTTAACATTCATAATTGGGCACTTATCTAAACAAAGCATGCTAGGTGACTTTAATTCAATAGCCATCAAAAATGGGAACCTACCAAAAGTTACATTATTTTTTATGGATGGAGGGTTCCTCAACTCTCGAAGAGGAATTGGATAGCGTTGACCAGACAAAGTCACGTTGAAAGACTGTAATTCAAGCACTAACTGGGAGGCAACCCAGGAATTTTTATATTTATATGCTTTTCTAGTTTATTTAGTAGATAGGAATTAATTTGCTTCTTAAGTTCCCTTACCAATCTAATTGTTATTCTAATCTATGTTGTCTCTCTTCATTGCAGGTATTAGAGGTTCAATGGACAGGCAAAAGATTATGAAAAGGTTATCCAAGTTAAATTCAATTGTGGTACCCAATTTGTTCCATGTGCCTAACCTATTCTCCAAACTTAGCGGACAAGGAGGAGGATTGTTATATTTTCAGGGAAGTCCTCTGTTTTACTTTTTTTCTATTTCAGCCATTGAGGACAATGTCTAGTTTAAGTTTGGGGGGCATTTTAGTGTCGTATTGCATATAGTTAGTTATTTACATTGTAGTTCGTATAGTTACATTTAGTTTTTGCATTCAGTTTCTTGAAATAAAAAAAATTGAAAAATTAAAAAATTAGTAGTCAGTTTACTATGTTTCTATAGCATTTAGTACATCTTTCATGAGTCCAGCTGTTTGATATTTACAGTTTGTTTTGACCAATGATGAGATTGGAATTGGGTAGACAAGTATAGTACTGACTATTAGAGCGTTGATGTGATTTCTTGTTTTGAATTGAGTCTTTTTCTGTTTGAAACTGGTATAATAAAGATAGCACAATAAAAATAACTTGTTGATTGATTGCGTTTAAATTGATACATAATGGAATTCTAAAGGATAATGCTAGTTTGAATGAAAGAATGACAAGAATAAGTAGGAATGGCTAAAGTTAGACAAGAACCTAAGTTTGGGGGAATATTTGGGGTATATTCGCTATTGAACATATTTTTTTTAAAAAAAAAAATAAAAAAAGTATGAATAAACACTGTGGCGTGCTTGTCTAGTTTTGTGGCCTTTGTTACTTGAGTAAGTAAGCCCGATGGGATTGTCTTTACACCTAGAGCCCTAAGGTCTTAATGGTCCGGGAGTCGTTGGTCGAAAGCTCGTTAAGGTAGCATTGAAAAGCCTAAGGGAATAAGACATTGCATAGCTATGTGTATATAAAAAAAAGAAAAAAATATGAATAAAACGGGAAATAAGAGCAAAAAGCCCCCGTAGATGAAAAATAAAGCATAAGTATCTCATGTTGACCCTCGATATTGGTAATTGTTTGATTTTAGTTAGATCTAGCTTATTTTTGGATTTCTTGAGTTTACACTGTATGATGCCTTCGAAAAGACTTGCTATGTGTTAAATTTGATTTTATATCAGTTAACATTGTTGTGGAGCACACACTCACTATATTAGTGATAACAGTCTAAGATTTGATGATTGATTGGGAAGTAAATGATTTGTTTTGATATGATGTATTATCATGTTTACTTGATTTCTCTAAGGTCGGTTGAATAGACTTGTTTCTGTCGTTACTATTGGATTCGTAGGCATATATATTAGTTGCATTGCATAGCATTGTTGTTTTGTGTTTTTTGCTTGAGGACAAGTAAAGGTTTAAGTTTGGGGGTATTTGATAAGTAGTTTTTATACCTACTTATTCGGTATCTGTTACTTGAATTAGTTTCTTAATCTAATGTTTCTTAGTTACTTTTCATGCATTTTGTGTTCGTTTTGTAGATTATATGTTTAGGAGCTGAAATCGCAAAGAATTGGTATGCAATCGCAAAGAAACAAAATCCGGACATCGTTTGGGCTTTCATGTTTATTTTATGTTCTTGGCTTGGAACTTGGATTATATTGTAGAGCTTCTTCTTAGCTTTTTGGAATATCTTGAATCATTCCAATCGGAGTTCGGATGCATGAGTTATGACCTTTGTACCAACGGACGTTGAACTTCACTATTTTGGGTGACCATTTACATAATAGCCGCTTCGGAGCAAATTTCAACATTTTTCTAGTCCTTATTTCAAACAACTCAAAGCATGAAAGTTTTAGATCTACGTCTCCTCTTTTCGAAACATCTTTAATCATCGAAATCGGAGTTCCGACGAAGACGTTATAGTCATTTTCCCAAAGGATGTCAGAGCAGAAAAGGACCCCTTCGGGGCGGGCTTTCTCTTCACAAAGCCCCCGCCGGGGCGTGGGTACCAACTAGAAAATAGAACCCTAGCCCGTCGGCAGGGGGGCCTTTACAAGGGTAAACCCCCGCCAGGGCGGGGGTACGCGTAGAAAAGGCGAATTTTGTCCAAATTTGAGTCCAAGAAGGATTGGTTCGATCCTATTAACTCAAGGACTTTCAAGAGGACTTAAAGACATATAAAGAGACTTATAAAAGGAGGAGAATCACAAGGATTAGAGGGGGAGAGAGGATTCCATTAGATTAGATTATTGTAGATTAGATCAAAACTCTAGTTCTTATGAGATTTGGAGATTGATGCAACTTGGAGACCATTGAAGATTCAAAGTAGGAGCAAGGAGAGAGCATAAAATCTACAGACAATAGATTCTATCTTCTCATCTTCTTCTATTTTTGTCTTTTATTGTTTATTCAATTGTGGATTCTTAGTTTTAATTCAATAATCATGAACTAATTCTTTGTTTGAGATTACAATGGATCTTATTGTGTAGTTTATTTTAAAATGCTTAGCTATCAATTATTATGTTCTATTGTGAGGATTATCTATTATGATTTGGACTTAATTGTTTAATTGTTTGGCCATCAATTACCGTGATAATCTATATGAACTCGAGAGATGAAGTTTAGATTTAGATCTGATCATGATAGCATGTGTTTATGATTTCTGCATAGATGGAATTCATGATTCGTGTTTAGGATAGAGATATGTCTTTACGCCATATGTAATCTTATAGAGAACTTGTGCTTTAAATCTTTTTTAATTGTAATTTACATAGAGATATAGTTGATTAGTTAATTAGGGTGTCTTGCTTAATTCTATCATCTGTGGATTTAAGTGAGTATGAGTTTTATGCATCGAGAGGTGGTTTTATCTGCTTTAGTGTACTTGATTAACAATTCAGGATAGAAAATAATTGATGAGAAGTGTGTTAACTTAAATGAAGCGATATGTGAAGTTAAATAATTTAATTTATATAATTTGAAATTCATTCGTTTAAATAAGATTGAGTTGGTTACGGGTTAGTACTTGATGATTTTTATTAAACAATTCCTCGTGGGAACGATACTCTACTTTCACTGTATTACTTGTTGACCAAGCATACTTGCGTATTGTGCGTAATTAGATTTTACCGAACATGTTGCATGAATGAAGTTGATATGATAAGAGGGTGTAAGGATGATGGCTAGAAGATTAAAACCATGATAAGTCATATGAAATGAAATCCTAAGTAGGTTATACTTTTATAAATTATAAAATCACAAAGAACAAGTAAGAACTTATCATGTATATAAGTTAATAAGATATGTATGTTAAGATGTTAGTATGATGGATTGAATCCATTTGAAACGGTTTAAAAATCATAAGTAACAAAGTTATGTCGGAATTCACACGAATAGACGATAATCATCGAATTTGTGAAATTCTCAGAATGGAATTCGAATTTTGACATTAAGCTCGGAAACATTGGTTTTCGATGGAGTTAAATCTTATTTGGCATTATAGAGTTTCAGACTCGAAAATGACCGAATTCCGACTTGGGACGAAGAAACGAGCGTTGAACGTTCACGAACGTTTATCGTTTTTGTTAAAATGAACTAAAAGGTGAATTTTGAGTTAACGAAGTTGAACATATAAAATTCTTGCATGAACATGTAGAGTATGTAATTTAAGAGCTAATGACTTTTGAACGAGCCAATTCAGAGTTAAATTTAAGAAGTTATGAGCCCGTGAATCTCACATAAGAAAAAGTCTGTAAAATTTTTCTGAGGCTCAGGGTCTGCGCCGCAGCGCGACCCAGAGAAGAAAGGTCGAGAAGGAGATGGCGTCGCAGCGCTGTGACCGAGTCCTAGGTACTGGAAATCCGCGCCGCAGCGCCAGCACTAAGTGAAGCATAGAGAGAAATGTTTTTAAATGTAAAGAGGAAGCTAGTGAATTGTATCAACACTAAACCTAAAATAACATCAATTAAGATGATAAAAACCTTAAGTTATGCATGTAATAACCAAGAATTTCTGTGGTACATTGTAAATAAATATACTAAATAATATGTAATAGATTATGGATGATTAAGTGATTATGTGAATAATATGCTATAATGTTTAAAGGAAGTCTCATTAATAAGATAAATAAGTTAGTGAACTAACCTAAGTATTTTAATAATCTAGAAAATAAATTTAAGGTGTTAAACCCTAATTAAATACTCAATAAACTTGAATAAGACAAGTCTAATTGGGTTATGTAAGTTAATTAACATTATTGATTGATGAAAATGTGTAAATATCAATAATAATGAGTAATAGTTCATGTGATAATATAGTTAATATTACTACGGATGGCAAGTAATTTAAACAAGCCTAGTAATTTATTTAAGCATTGGACTTGTAGATAATTTGATTGTTAAGCTAGCCCAGTATTAAATTTAATGAGCAAGTATGCTAGTAGCACAATTATTTAATTGTGGAGGCCTAAGTTTATTTTAATTAGTAAGCCAAACTAGTTAATTTCAAGCCCAAAAGAATTAAAGGATTGACCCAATCTTAGCCCAATTAAAGAGGGGCATTATGGTCATTTAATTTAGCAAATATTGCATTTAAAAATAAAGTAAAAATGAGGAATTTATGGGGGGAGGGATCCGACCATTTGGTAGAGAAAAGGGGCATGTGACTTATGTTGTTTTTTTCTTCATTTGGTCACCAACGCCCTTATATGTCACTCCATGATTTAGCCACCCTATTTTGCCAAGATCACAAGTTATATGGAGAGAGAAGGAAAGAGATAGGTTAGTAGATTATGTAGAGATATACCAAATATATCTATAGTTTTTTTTTCCAACACTTGAAACATAATTCTCTTTCATCTCATCCTTAGTTAGCAAATCAAACAAAAGGAAATAGAAAGAAAAAGAGAGAGAGAGAGAGAGTTCGGTGGGAGCAAGAGAGAGAGAGAAGGAGAGAGTTGAGGTGTAGAAAATCCAAGGAGGAAGAGAGGAGGGTGTGGTCTTACATGTATCCTAAATTTGTTAATTACTTTGGAAGATTAAGAAGTGCTCAAAGATCAAGGTTTAAATCTTAAACTTGTGGATTTCCTTTTTATTTTATTTTTTATTTTGGTTAGTTAAGGTTTATGATCTTGAGGTCTAAAACCCTCTATTTACATTTTTTATATGGTTTCATGTATGGTTCTAACATATTTGAGTGTTAGAAAGTAAATTAAAAGGATAGAAAAGAAACTAGTTTTGTTTTGTTAGAAAACTCTAGTTTTTTTTCACTTCCTTTGATCGACTACCATTTTTGATCTACACCTTCTTTTTGTGATCCGTAAAAGAGAGGTACTAGATATGTAAGTTAACTACTAAACGCAAGTGGTAGCACTCAAAAATGTTGAATACATAAGTTGTATCAACTGTTTTGGTAAAAATAGTTTTGTCTTTAGAAAGAAAAATAAACTATTTTTGGATATCCAATGCTAGGGTCATTTTCATCTTTTTTCTAATATTTAAAAATTCTGGAAAAATTTGGGGTGATAATATGATGAGTTATCTTTTAAACCCAAGTGGAATCACCGAAAAAGGAGTTGTAGATTTCCATATGGACTGATTTTAGCAAAGTAGGCAAAAGCCGAAAATCTTGAACATAAACTGCCCAAGAAATTGTAGGGGCTGTTTCGGCCACTTAATTTATGAAATAAATTCTAGCTTTTGGGACGTGAAAATATATGACATAAAGTAGCTCCTGTCCAAAAATGAGCTCATTCCGACTTAAAATGACCAAGTTATGACCATTTTAATATTTGGGTTTTTCAGACAAAAATTGCTATAACCGGAGTTCTATAGCTCCGATGGCCACAGAATTTAAACTAGAGGGTCACGTTAACATGTAGAAGATTATGCCAAGAGATGGGAATTTCTGGAGTTGAGCATGATGGGGCTAATTTCTTAAGCCACGCACTAAAAATGATTTTTGACTAAAAGAAATTGAAAAATTACGAAAAAATACTTTTTGTGTATGGAATACATGTATATAAGTATGGCCAAAAGATAGAAAAATAATAAGTTAATTTGGTATTTTCATAAAGGAGATATGGAATCTAGCTGGCTGGATTGAAAAATAGTTGAATCCAGGCTTGCTGGATTGAAGGATTTAGAATCCAGGCTTGCTGGATTCAAAGATTTGAAATCCAGGCTTGCCGGATTGAAGGATTTAGAATCCAGGCTTGCTGGATTGGAAGTTTGTTGAATCCAGTTTCCTGGATTAGCCAATCCAGGTGGCTGGATTGCATGTTTGTATAATCTAGACTATGATGTTAGTATCCAACTTACTAGATTATAAGGAAGAACTAATAAAAGGAAAGATTAAGTGTTAAATCATAATGTAGATGAAAAAGTAATAAAAATATTATCAAAGAATGATAATAATAAAGATGTTTTTAGGGAATTGATTATGTGATTAAGTGTTAACTAAATTGCTGATAGAGTAACTATATTATGATATAAAGTATTATATGTTGATTGTAAGATCAATCTTAACAATGATAGGTCTTTACAATAAAGAGATTAAATTAAATTGCGTAGCAGTAGATCGCAGTCGAGGCAAGTTCTCTAACTCAAACTTGAGTTATTACTTTCAAAATATGTTAGTGAATAATCTTTGTTGATTATTCACATCTATATTAATTATTGATACTCGCACTCGGTGCAATTAAATTCATGTTCTACTATTATTAAACTGTGAATTAATTAAAGTTCTTTTATTCATGAACTGTTTAAGATATGGATCTATGCTCATTGTATCAGCTAGATCAAGTATGTTTAAATTTGTTAAATCAAATATGTTGTTAAAAGTTGTTCTTCACCAATGTACTTGGTAAGGACTCAAGACTGAGAAAAAGAACAATTTGATTAAAGCATTATTAAAAAATAATTATTGCTCGTACATTAAGTGTTTATGCATAATACACCGGGTATGAAAGGCTGATCCCCTTAATTACCAAAACTTATTAAAATGACCAGTTTAAATATTGACAACCTTAGCATATGTTCATGGTCACTATGACCACTCAGCATCTGTTATTCAATTATTCGAATATTCAGTTATCAAGACTTAATTCATGTTCTTTCATAATTAATTTCTATTGTTGAACATTGAACGATAAATTTCTTGCTAATCATGATTTATCTTCTTCGTACTTAAAATTGCTAAGCAAATTTGTTGCTTACTCTTGCTATATCATGACATTTATTTCAGTAATGTCAGAGACGTCCAAGAGGGACAATGGCAAAAGAAAAATGCAGGAATAGATAAGGAGAATGTTTATGTATTATATTATTTTATGTACATTGGTAATGTAAACCTTTTGTGTTACTAAGGTAACCGAATTAAGGTATGTATAAGTTAAGGTTAATAGACCTTGGGATAATGTTGAAAGACTTTATTATAATGAACAATGTATGTTTATTATTCCGCAATAGTTTATAGAATGCTTATGATGATGATGAATTGTGAGTACCAAACCCGGGGTTTGAGAACTCGGATTTGGGGGCGTCACAGATTGGTATCAAAATCGCAGGTTATAAACTTTAGGATGCGAAACCTAGGTTATAACCTTAGAAGAAAACTTGTATAGAGTATGTTAAGAGGTGGATTGTGGAGATTCATCTAGTATAGATTGTACATAATAAAATATTGTTCCATTTTATCAATGAATATATTTTATTGTGATACTGATGTTGTGTTTGTTTGGTTATAGGATGCCTGAGGAAGGACAAGGTAGCCATACAGTTGAAGAAGAGCCGATAGATCCGGTTGAGGATCATGCTGTTAGTGACGAGCGTGATGAGGATGTGATGGAGGTTTTATGCGAAGAGAACATGTCGCTAGAGAATAGAGTGACAGAGTTAGAGCAGGAGAATGCCACTCATCAGTTTACTGAAACTCAATACAAGGAGCTGGCATATCAAGCTCAAAATGAGCTTACTGAGATGAAGATATAGTTGCAGGAGCAGATGACCTTGGCTACGCATATGGTTGCCAAGAATGCTAAGCTGAGGGAGATACTAGAACAAGAGCAGTATAAGTTTGCGATATTGAGTATTGAGTATCAGGCGTTGCACCTGAGGTTTAACTTAGAGATTGCTGATAGGATCCGAGTTGAGGATGCCTGCGCACGAGCATCGAGAAGAGTGGATCAGTTAGAGGTTGAGACGGAGGCTAGACGGGTTAGGATGGAGTCCTTGGGATGGGCTTTAGATGCATCATATACTGGTCCCCAAGTAGGAGAAAGGAGGTCATACCTCGAGATAGGGGAGCCGAGTCGATCTGTTATATGTTGACTTATAGATGGACTCATTCCACCAGAGCAGGAGCATGCAGGCACACCCTCTCCAGACGCGCAGTGATAGTTTAATAACTTTCTATTGTATTTAGATGCAGTAGAACCCCTTTTGTTTATTAGGGTTTTATGCTTGATGTAAACCTCAGACTGTGTGAGGTAGTATGTAAATATGATGTATCCCTATCTTAGGTGTGTAGGGGAGTATATTTTTTGGTAGATCCCATCTTTTGATGTTTAAAAATGGGATATTTAGCGTTTTTAAAAATATGCCAAGTATGTAAGTATATGACGCTAAAATTTGGTATATGAATATAAATGCAGTATTATAATTACATGTTTGATCAAATAGAAAAGTATTAAGAATTAAAATGAAAAGCTATCTGTTTGAAAAGTCAGTAGATCGAATATGTTAATTAAGCAAGCTGAATATGTTATTCAGCAAGCTGAACATGTGAATTCAGTAAGATGAATATGTTAATTCAGCAAGCTGAATTAGTCAATTCAACAAGTTGAATTCGTTAATACAACATTATGATAATATGATTGTTATAGTTTAAATTACATGTTATATTGTAAACACTTAGACTATATATCATATAATTAAACTCGATGTAATAAATTAAGGTTTTGTTTAATCAGATAATGCCGTCAAGACGTCAAAATCGTAACCAGAGGGAGGAAAGATCTATAAATAACGAAGACGGTCAGGTAGACCCAATGCAGAACTTTGCTGATATGTTAGCTCAGGCTATGCAAAATAGAGCACCACCAGCTAGAGGTAGGCCAGATGTTGGATTGGCGAAATTTAAAGACATTAAAGCAGTCGGGCCACCAGAATTTAAGGGAGCCACAGACCCTGTTGAAGCTCAGACCTAGGTGAAGGAGATGGAAAAAGCATTTGTGATTGCTAGAATAGCAGAGGGGCAAAAGACAACTTTTACTACCTATTTAATGAAAGGTGAAGCTAATTATTGGTGGGAATCAAACCAGGCGAGAGCCGGAACAGCAGTGGTAACGTGGACAAGGTTTAAGGAGTTGTTCTTCGAGAATTATTTCTCGCCGAGCATGCAAGCCAGAATGGAAGTGAAATTTCTTGAATTGAAGCAAGAGAACGTGACAGTTTTAGAATACGCAGCCAAATTCAACGAGCTAGCAAGATTTGCACCATATCAGGTGGACATAGAGGCAAGAAACGCACGCAGATTTGAGAATGGAATGAAGCCTTGGATATACAGCAAGGTGGCAGTTTTGCAAATTAATACATTTTCAACGTTGTTGGAAAGGGCTATCATTGCAGAAGGTGGTAGTGAAGCGGTGTCTAAGTACAATAGGGAAAAAATAAGAAGAAGATGGAAGGTGGAAATCAGGGTGCCAGCAGTGGTGGCAATAACAACAAGAAACGCAAGTGGAACAATAGTGGCAATGAATTAGGAATACAACAAGGGAATACTCAGCATAAGAAGCCAGCGTGTACAAAGTGTGGAAAGAATCACTCCAGAGAGTGTATGAAAGGGAGAAACGTATGTTATAATTGTGCTCAGGAAGGACATATTTCACCAAATTGTCCTAAGCCGAAGAAAGGTGGTTGTTTTTCTTATGGAGGAACGGGGCATCGATTCAAGGATTATCCATTGAAGAAGAATATAGATGGAGGAAGTGGAAACAAGAGCAGTTCTACAAAGTTAACTATTGGAGGGCCAACGCAGCAGAGCAAGCCGACAGCCCGAACGTTCAACATGACTTTGCAAGACGCAGTTGCATCAAAGGAGGTTGTGTCAGGTATTATTCCGGTCAATAATATAAATGCCTACGTATTATTTGATTCGGGAGCTACCTGTTCATTTGTGTCTGATGAATTTGCTAGAAGATTAAACTTACCATGTGAAAAGTTAAAGAACCCAATGAATATAGAAGTTGCAAACAAAGAAGTGATCCCTGTAAAGTTTATCCATAACAACTGTGGTGTGGAAATAAGGGGACATAAGTTAAGCGTGAATTTGATTATGATATGCTTAGGAGAATTTGATGTTATCTTACGGATGGATTGGTTGTTTAACCATGAGGAAGTTATAGACTATTAGAAGAAGAGTATACGCCTTAAGACACCGAATAAGTCTAAGGTTATATTTTATGGTAGCATGTCGCCAAGACAAATGAGTTGTCTGACGATGATGTAGACTAAGAGAATGCTACAAAAAGTGTGTGAGGTTATTTGGCTCATGTAGTGGATACATGGATGGTGAATTCAGACATGGAACAGATACCTGTAGTTAATGAGTTTGGGGATGTCTTTCTAGAAGAACTTTCGGGACTTCCTCCAAACAGAGAAATAGAGTTTGTGATTGATTTAGTACCAGGGACATCACTGATATCGAAAGCACCATATAGGATGGCTCCGATAGAAATGAAAGAGTTAATGATCCAGCTACAGGAGTTGTTGGATAAGAAGTACATTCAACCTAGTGTATCTCCATGGGGAGTACTAGTGTTGTTTGTAAAGAAGAAAGATGGTTTGATGAGATTATGTATGGAATATAGAGAACTGAATAAGGTGTCAATCAAGAACAAGTATCCGTTACCAAGAATAGACGATCTGTTTGATCAACTTAAGGGAGCGAGATGTTTTTCAAAGATTGACCTGAGAACTGGTTATCATCAGTTGAAGGTGAGAACAGAGGATGTACCAAAGACAACATTTAGAACTCGTTACAGTCATTATGAGTTCTTAGTGGTGTCGTTTGAACTGACGAATGCACCAGCTACTTTTATGAACTTGATGAATAGAGTATTTAAACCGTATTTAGATAAATTTGTGGTGGTGTTCATTGACGACATTTTGGTGTATTCAAAGACTGAAGAGGAGCATTCTGAACATCTACAGATGGTGTTGGAAATGTTGAGAAAGGAGAAGATATATGAAAAATATTCAAAGTGTGAGTTCTGGTTGAAGAGATTTCAATTTTTGGGACATGTCATCGACAACGAGGGAATTTATGTTGATCCAGCTAAAGTAGAAGTGGTAAAAAATTGGGGACAACTGAAGATGCCAATAGAGGTCAGAAGTTTCTTTGGATTGGCAGGATATTACCGAAGGTTTATTCAGGATTTCTCGAAGATAGCGACACCATTAACTAATCTGACGAGGAAGACTGTTAAGTATGTGTGGACAGAGAAGTGTGAACAGAGTTTTTAGGAATTTAAGAAAAGATTAAGTGAAGTATATGTGTTATCTTTACGAGATAGTATAGGGGGTTTTACAGTGTTTAGTGATGCGTCACACAAGGGACTGGGTTATGTGTTAATGCAGCATGATAAAGTCATTATGTACGCGTCACGACAATTAAAAGATTATGAGAAGGAATACCCTACCCATGACCTTGAATTGGTTGCGGTAGTATTTGCCCTTAAGATTTGGAGACATGAGTCTGAAGTACATCTTTACACAAAAGGAGTTAAACATGAGGCAGAGGAGATAGTTAAAATTGATCAAGGACTATGATTATGATATTCTATATCATCTCGGAAAGGCCAATGTAGTAGCAGATGCTTTAAGCAGGAAAAGCAGAGAAAAGTTGTTTGTATTGACAGACCAGGAAGAATTAGTAAGAGAAATAGAGAAAATGGAGTTGGAGGTGAAAAAATCGAAGGATTGGAGTAAAGTAATAGAAATGGAAGCAAGTCTGACTTTATTAAACAAGGTGAAAGATTCACAAGAAAATGATGAAGAATGCGGTAACATAAAGAAGCGGTTGGTTGAAGACGTAGAGCTGAAGTATAAGATCAACGACACCGGATTGCTGAGATTTGAATGAAAAATTGGGTACCTACAGTACCAGAGTTAAGAGAAGAGATTCTATAAGAAGCGCATAATACGAGATATTCGATACACCCAGGAAGCATGAAGATGTATCAAGATTTGCGTCAACATTATTGGTGGCCAAACCTGAAGAGAGAGGTTGCTGAATACGTTAGCCGCTGTTTAACTTGTCAAAGAGTCAAGGCAGAGCATCAACGACCAAGTGGACTATTACAGCCGTTGGAAATTCCAAAATGGAAACGGGAGCACGCCACGATGGATTTTGTGGTAGGACTTCCAGTGACACTGAAGGGTTATGACGCTATATAGGTAATTGTCGACCGTCTTACAAATTTAGCACACTTTTTGTCGATCAAGATCAGGTATACTTTGGATCAATTAGCCAAGTTGTATATCAAGGAGATAATTTTGAGACATGGAATGCTAGTATCAATCGTTTCTGATAGAGATCCGCGCTTTACGTCAAACTTTTGGAAAAGTCTTCAAGAAAGAATGGGGACACAATTAAGTTTAAGTATTGCGTATCATCCACAGACAGATGGGCAAAGCGAGAGAACGATTCAAACATTAGAAGACATGCTCAGAGCCTGTGTGAAGGATTTCAAGGGAAGCTGGGAAGATCATCTTCCACTGGCAGAGTTTGCATATAATAATAGCTATCATGCAAGCATTGGTATGCCACCGTATGAAGTCCTGTATTGGAGAAAGTGCAGAACGCCCTTATGTTGGGACGAGGTAGGTGAAAGAAGATTGTTGGGGCCAAAATTGGTGCAGCAGACTGTGGAGATCATCAAAGTGATAAGAGCTCGACTTGTAGCAACTCAGGATCGACAAAAGAAATATGTAGATATTCATCGTAAGAAAAGAGATTTCGAAGTGGGAAGATACGCATTTCTGAAGGTATCTCCTTGGAAGGGGAAGATAAGATTTGGGAAGAAAGGTAAACTGAGTCCAAGGTTTATTGGACCGTTTGAAATACTGAAGAAGATAGGAGAAGTGGCGTACGAGGTAGCTCTACCTCTTGAACTGGAACATATTCACAATGTGTTTCATGTGTCAGTGTTGCGTCCGTACAAGCCGGATTACAAGCATGTGATATCCTACGAGCCGATTCAAGTCGAGAAGGACTTATCGTACGAGGAGGTTCCTATAGAAATTTTTGATAGGAAATAGCAGAGATTAAGAAATAAGGTTATACATTCTGTCAAAGTGCTCTAGAGGAATCACAACGCTGAGGAAGCTACGTGGGAACTCGAGAAAAAGATGAGGAAGAATTGTCCGAATCTTTTTGAGTAACCTTAATGAAATTTTGGAGACATAATTCTTATAAGGAGGGGAGAATGTAATAACCAAGAATTTTTGTGGTACATTGTAAATAAATATATTAAATAATCTGTGATAGATTATGGATGTGTAAGTGATTATGTGAATAATATGCTATAATGTTTAAAGGAAGTCTCATTAATAAGATAAATAAGTTAGTGAACTAACCTAAGTATTTTAATAATCTAGAAAATAGATTTAAGGTGTTAAACCCTAATTAAATACTCAATAAACTTGAATATGACAAGTCTAATTGGGTTATGTAAGTTAATTAACATTATTGATTGATGAGAATATGTAAATATCAATAATAATGAGTAATAGTTCATGTGATAATACGGTTAATATTACTAAGGATGACAAGTAATTTAAACAAGCGCAGTAATTTATTTAAGCGTTGGACTTGTAGATAATTTAATTCTTAAGCTAGCCCAATATTAAATTTAATGGGCAAGTATGCTAGTAGCACAATTTTTTAATTGTGGAGGCCTAAGTTCATTTTAATTAGTAAGCCAAACTAGTTAATTTCAAGCCCAAAAGAATTAAAGAATTGGCCCAATCCTAGCCCAATTAAAGAGGGGCATTGTGGTCATTTAATTTAGCAAATATTGCATTTAAAAATAAAGTAAAAATGAGGAATTTATAGGGGGAGGGATTCGGCCATTTGGTAGAGAAAAGGGGCATGTGACTTATGTTGCTTTTTTCTTCATTTGGTCACCAACTCCCTTATGTGTCACTCTATGATTTAGCCACCCTATTTTGCCAAGATCACAAGTTATATGGAGAGAGAAGGGAAGAGATATGTTAGTAGATTATGTAGAGATATACCAAATATATCTATAGTTTTTTTTCCAACACTTAAAACATAATTCTCTTTCATCTCATCCTTAGTTAGCGAATCAAACAAAAGGAAATAGAAAGAAAGAGAGAGAGAGATAGAGTTCGGTTGGAGAAAGAGAGAGAGAGAAGGAGAGAGTTGAGGTGTAGAAAATCCTAAGAGGAAGAGAGGAGGGTGTGGTCTGACATGCATCCTAAATTTGTTAATTACATTGGAAGATTAAGAAGAAGTGCTCAAAGATCAAGGTATAAATCTTAAACTTGTGGATTTCCTTTTAAATTTTTTTTTATTTTGGTTAGTTAAGGTTTATGATCTTGAGCTCTGAAACCCTCTATTTACATGTTTTATAGGATTTCATGTATGGTTCTAACATATTTGAGTGTTAGAAAGTAAATCAAAAGGATAGAAAAGAAACTAGTTTTGTTTTGTTAGAAAACTCTAGTTTTTTTTTCACTTCCTTTGATTGACTACCATTTTTGATCTACACCTTCTTTTTATGATCTGTAAAATAGAGGTGCTAGATATGTAAGTTAACTACTAAACCCAAGTGGTAGCACTCAAAAATGTTAAATGCACAAGTTGGAGCAATTGTTTTAGCAAAAATAGTTTTGTCTTTAGAAAGAAAAATAAACTATTTTTGGACATCCAATGCTACGGTCATTTTCATCATTTTTCTAATATTTAAAAATTCTGAAAAAGTTTTGGGGTGATAATATGATGAGTTATCTTTCAAACCCAAGTGGAATCACTGAAAAAGGAGTTGTAGATTTCCGCATGGACTGATTTTAGCAAAGTAGGCAAAAGCCAAAAATCTTGAACATAAACTGCCCAAGAAATTGTAGGGGCTGTTTCGGCCACTTAATTTATGAAATAAATTCCGGCCTTTGGGACGTGAAAATATATGACATAAAGTAGCTCCTGTCCAAAAATGAGCTCATTTCGACTTAAAATGACCAAGTTATGACATTTCAATATTTGGGTTTTTCAGACAAAAATTACTATAACCGGAGTTCTGTAACTCCGATGGCCACGAAATTTAAACTGGAGGGTCACATTAATATGTAAAAGATTATGCCAAGAGATGGGGATTTCTGGAGTTGAGCATGAGGGGGCTAATTTCTTAAGCCACGCACTAAAATTAATTTTTGACTAAAAGAAATTGAAAAATTACGGAAGAATACTTTTTGTGTATGGAATACATGTATATAACTATGGCCAAAAGATAGAAAAATAATAAGTTGATTTAGTATTTTCGTAAAGGAGATATGGAATCCAACTGGCTGGATTGAAAAATAGTTGAATCCAAGCTTGCTGGATTGAAGGATTTAGAATCCAGGCTTGTTGGATTGAAGGATTTGAAATCCAAGCTTGCTGGATTGGAAGTTTGTTGAATCTAGTTTTCTGGATTAGCCAATCCAGGTGGTTGGATTGCATGTTTGTATAATCTAGACTATGATGTTAGTATTCAACTTACTAGATTATAAGAATGAACTAATAAAAAGAAAGATTAAGTGTTAAATCATAAGGTATATGAAAAAGTAATTAAAATATTATTAAAGAATCATAATAATAAAGATGTTTTCAGGGAATTGATTATGTGATTAAGTGTTAACTAAATTGCTGATAGAGTAACAATACAACTAGAGGTTGAAGATAAGTATTTGAACTTGAACAAAAAAACGATGAATGATAATAAGCCATAAGGGCAGATAATTACTTGAAACAAGTTTGTTAATGGAAAAAGTTTGGTTAAGTATATAAAAAGAAAGATAGTTGATTGATGATGAATTAATTAACTTAAAGTAGCATCCTCGATGATGACTATAACGTAGAGAATTTTAACTAAAAGTTGTTGAATATTACGTGAACGTGAATGGTATGCAATAAGTGTACTTAACCAATGACGATCGAGTTTTGGTTAATAACGTACGAACGTTAGTAAGCAGTGAGGAAGGATGATTGACTCAAACGAGTGGTATTAATAAAGTAAATTCACTTACAATATAGAAGAGAAATAATTCAGTAAGAATAATGTAAATTATAACGGCAAGCCGGAACCAATAATAACAAATCTAATACGTGATTAGATTGAGAAGAAGGGTAAGATTCATTAGAAATCATGTATGTTCATTCATGATCTAATGTGGTATGTTATGTGGTTATGTGTTGTAGAGACTGTAAAGACTCAAAGAGAATGTAATTTTACTGTAGCAGAAGCTGAAGGCAAGTTTTCTTATCGTTTGTCTAACCTTCGTGTTAGCCAGGTTTTTAGTGATTCATGTCATGAGACGCATGAATAGTTTTAAAGAAAGGGTCGATGCCGGTTTTAACTCGACTAGACTAATCTTGAAGAATTGATTGATTTATTTACAAGTCTTTTAATATATAATTGATAACGCTATCCTACACCAATTATTTGGTACGGATTCAAGGTAAGCTGAGTATGAATAAACAAATGTATTTTACATCGATTATTCGATGGGCACGCGAGGTTGCCAAAACTTAAACGTATATACATTTAAAGGATGTAGTGTTGATCAACATAGAGTACTATAGGCTAATCACCTAGAAGTGCTCGTAAGATATGCCGAACTTACGGACTTAGTGCCGGGTTATCTTTTTCAAAGAAATTATGAAATGCTCATGGTCTTGGATCAGAATTGATGTTTTACTGAATATTGTCATTGTAAAATGTTTTGAAGGAAAAGAAATGCTATTTTGAATTATCGATAGTACTTCGTAACTATTGTTCAGTTATCGAAGATATATGATTCCTATATTTCAAGCATGTCGTTTAAATGAAATTATTGTACTTGCAGACCTTATTATGCTCACTCTTGCTTGAACCATATGAATGCAGCTAAGGCAAACCTGTAGATTACCTATGTAATAGTATAGGTTTGTAATGATAATATTTGATATTATAACAAGAACAAATGTAATGGTTATAAAGAACCTGGGAAATAGTAATATCATTTTGGAATATATCTAAGACATATTCGTTCTTTTGAGGCATTTTGATTGAATGTTTGTGTGAACTGTAGCACCTTGTAGCACCATATGCCGGGTTGGAAGATACCCGAATTTGGGAGCGTCACAGGTTGGTATCAAAGCATTAGGTTATAAAACTTAAGGGGGGAAGAACCTTAGGCTAATAACCTCGTTAAGGAAGGAAAAGTCCGAAGGAAGTAAACTCGAGTTTTACTTAAATTGAATGAGTTAATAAGGTATTGAGGAAACTCAGTACTGAAAAATTTAAAAGATGGAAATTAACCCTAAATAAATTAAATGTGATTTGTGCTTATACTATTTTTTGTTATGTACTAATCAACATGTTATGTGTTATTGTAGGATGTCGATCGATAGCTTGATGTATAGAGATATACAAGTGGTGAGAGAAGAGTTTGTGAACAGAGTAGATCCTGTACCTATGCCAGTGGCGGAGGTACCATTAGTGATTCTAGAGGAGTCGGAGACAGTGGAGTACTTTTCTGAGGAGGACTACTCTGAGGGAGATATGGATATAGCGTCATACCTTAATATGATGATCTATGAGGAGGAAGAAATGGAGGTAACATCGGTTAATACGGTGGTACCTGCACAAGAGTCATCACCTCCAAAAGCAATGTGAGCATTGCATCTGGCAGTGCTTGACAGGAATGTGCAACTGGGTACAGTTGTGCAGAATCAGAATGAAGAGATTAATTATCTCCATGAAGCTAAGGTGTCTGCAGATGCAGATTTTGAGTCAGAGTACGATATACAGGTGCTTATAACAAAGAAGGCTAGGGACTATAAGGAAGAGGCTGATGAGCTTCGTAAGAAGTTGGTTGAGAAAGACCAGAAAATAGCATGGATGTCTTACATCCATAAGAGTGCTCATAAGGATTTCAAGCTGAAAGTTGCTTGTTATTCCATTGAATCGGAACAGACTTGACATACTATTAGTCGGGATATTGTGTCGACTCTTGCGAATGAGAAACACGAGGATGCTATTATGCATTATTAGAAGTCTAGAGTTATAAATATGTGTGTAGTGACGTAAAACCCTCTTTTGTATAAAAAGGTAGTCTTTTTGTAAATCCCAACTTTTGTGAAGTTCAATTGCAGGATAAAAATGTAATAGCTTTTGACTATAGAAGCAAATTATAAATAGTTTCAAACTATGAAGAAACATATTAATATAATGAAGTTTTTATTTAATGTGCATTGATTTGGTATGAGTTATTATTGTGGAATGATAACCAAGCAAGTAAATAGATAATAATGAAACATTGTTTATTTAATCAGAATAATGCCGCCAAGGAGAAGACAACGTAATCAGGAAGCAGAGTCACATAATGATAATCAAGGGGGTCAAAACAACCCTATGCAAGAGTTCGATAATTTATTAACGGCTGCATTTAACTAAACCGGGGGTAGAGTACCCGCGAAACCTAGGGTAGCACGAACGACTACCTTTAAAGAGTTTAAAAGCATAGGTCTGCCGGAGTTCAAAGGAATGACGGACCCATTAGAGGCCCAGACATGGGTAAAAGAAATAGAGAAGGCGTTTGTTATTACAAACGTAGTTGAGGCGCAAAAGACTTCTTTTGTGAACTATATGATGAAGGGAGAAGCCAACTTTTAGTGGGAGGCTCACCAGGGTGGGGCTTGAACAGATGGGGTAACGTGAAAACAATTCAAGAAGGTTTTCTTCGAGAATTATTTTCCTACAAGTATGCAGGGGAGGATAGAAATTAAGTTCTTAGAACTTAAGCAAGGGGACATGACAGTTCCCCAATACGCGACCAAAGTCAATGAATTGGTAAGGTTTGCTCCACACCAAGTGGACACTGAGGAGAGGAAGGTTCGTATGTTTAAGCAGGGCCTGAAACCCTGGATCTATAATAGGATTTCGGTGTTTTAGTGTGCTTTCTACGGGACCATTCTGGAAAAGGTGATTATATCAGAAGGTGGTAGTGAGGCGTTGACCCAATACCACAAAGAGAGAAAGAATAAGAATAAGGAAGTGGGAGGAACCAAGGCAGAGAGTGCCAGTGGTAGTGGCAGTATACCAAAAAGAAAGAATTTTAACTCCGGGAAACTGGAGTAGGACAAGGGGATCCTAAACGTAGGATGGAAGCATGTAAGATATATGGAAAGACTCATCTAGGAGTCTGTCTGAAGGGAAAATCGGTTTGTTATAACTGTGGATAGGAGGGTCATATATCACCCAATTGTCCTAATCTTAAGAAAAACCATGGTTGTTTTGTATGTGGGTCATTGGACCACATGGCAAGAAATTGCCCAAAGAAGGGGTCGGGGGAGAGTAAGGGTATTAGTAGTGGTAAGTTAGCTATTACTGGACCACCATCGTCGGGTAGACCTATGGCCCGTACTTTGAATATGACGGTCCAAGATGCGATTGCATCAGCGGATGTAGTAACATGTATCATTCCAGTCAATACAATGAATGCTTATGTCCTGTTTGATTGGAGTGCTACTTTTCTTTTATAGCATTTGAATTTGCTAAGTGATTAAGTTCATTCCCAAAAGGATTATAAATACCTGTAAACGTTAAGGTTGAGAATGAGGAAATAACTTTCGTTGATTATATTCGTGGAAATTATTTCATGAATAAGAGAGTAATTATGTATCGGTAGATGAGTACCGATAAAGTTGAGAGAATTTAAAGTAATTCTCGGTATGAATGGGTTGATTAACTGTAGAACTTTAATAAATTGTCTAAGGAAAAGTATGAATCCTCAGTTTTCTAAGAAAACCCAAGGTATTAATTTACGGTAATAAATCACCGAAACTTTCTTGTTTTCTAATCATGACGCGATCTAGAAGGATGTTAAGATAAGTTTAGGTTGTGGTACAATCATAACCTTTGATGGTTGACATATGAGAGTTGGGCAAAACAATTCCTTCAGAGAGCGAAGGTATATACGAAACTAGCAACCTGCAACGATCGAGAAATTTGTAATTTAATTTAAATATTTATGGAATTAAATAAATATTTTAAATAATTTATTTATTGAGAAAATAAATAATTGATGGATTATGATGAATTAATTTAGTAACTAAATTAATTAATTGAATTGAATAATGATTTGAAGGGTTACTTTAAGAAAATAATTAAATTAAATCAATTGCTTAATATTTAAGAAGACAATTAAATTAAATAAATTGTTTAATTTAATGGAAATAAATAAAATAAATAAATTGATGTGTCTAATTATTAATTAAATTAGATATATAATTATTTATTTTTCATAAATATAATTATAATAGAAATTATTTTAATTACCATTACAAGTTATTTAAATTAATTAAGCTAAGTTATTTAAATTAATTAGAGTGTGACACAAAGTAACTATATGATATAAATAATATAAAAATAATCTAGTTGGGGGTTTATGTGTTTAGCCAAACAAGGCCTTGTGGCCTTTGGCATTATTCAACTGACGCCTTTTGTTATTTTCTAACGGAAGAGTACGTGGGTTTATTATACGCATTCTATTTCTATGCCTAAAGCTAACTAGATATTAGAGAGTTAGAGGGAGAGCTTGGAAGAAAAGAGAAAAACACAGTGATATTGAGTTGGAGGAGAAGGGTTTTGGAAAAGGATTGCTATCAATTGCTTCAATAAACAAGGATTAAGGTATATTGTAGTTCTAAAATTTTGTGTTTTGAGTTCTCTGTGGAAATTTTCTATAAATTATTAAGTCACGTGGATGATTGAATACATGTATACTCTTGATAAAGTGGTTGGTTATCATCTGTGATTGTATATCAGTTGTCAAATTCATAAGAAATTGGGTTTGAGGAATAAAATGAAATATCAGTGTTATGTTTATATAGTATGGGTTAGAAAGTATGAAAATTGATGTTTCATATGTGTTGTAATTTGAAATTTGTTGTTGAATTGTGTTAATATGTTAAGGAACGAAAACAATTCGAATCATGAAAATTGATTAAGAAACGAGTTCGTAGCGATCAAATTCGTTAAAAGTATAAAAATGATGAAATTTGGAAAAAAAAATATTTTTGATTCTTCAAAATGATGTATGTGTGATGTTTTTGTATATGGAATGGTGTATAGCATGCTTATCTAGGATATTCCAAAGTTTTAGATGTTGAAGTGTGATGAGATTCTGTTGAATTGGGATTTTTGGCCTTTGTCGGTGTACTAGTTCGCGTTTGTAAAAATTGAGTCTGGTGCATCGCGCGGGTGCGCTGCCTGGCGCGCAGCTGTTGCGCAGGCGCGCAGCATTTGGGCGCGAGCCACGACGTCGCACGGGCACGCGATAGCAAAGTGTAATGCTCGCGCGGCCGCGCAAGTAGCCAGTCTCGGACAATGAAGTCTGCTTAATTATAGGTCATGTGTAACGGACTTGTGTTAGTTTAGCATACATGTTAATGATGTTGTAACATGATAGAAACTATAATAACAAATGTCCATTGTTGTAGTGCAAAGTGTAAAGATTTGAAGTAATTATTTAAATAAGTTATAAAATGAAACTAAAAGTGATGTTTTCAAAAGTTGTAGATAAACGATAAGGTTTATGTTGATTAATGTGTGATTTCAGAAGCGTTAAGTATGTTAACCTAAATGGTTAGGTTCTATGTAAAATACCAACTTTTTGAATAAAGATGAATTTTCTATAAATATTATTTTTGAATATTATGGAGTGAAATTGATATAATGTTATAGTTGTGGGTAATATTTATAAATTTTGCATAGTATGCAAGTTGTTATATTATATTCGATTGGTCGGGAAATATTCGTTTTAGCAGGAAATATTCGAACAACGGCGCAATCATTGGGGGACCCCACAACAGAATTATTGTCGGATTGAGAAAACGACAAAAATATTTTTATGAAAATAACGGCAGAAGTTTTACCATTGATACTGTTGAACTACTCGGTAGTAAAAGTACAATAATACGCGTGGTTGCATAGTAGCACACGGTATTGATTATTGATGCTTACGTGAGAAGTCACTCAGTTTTGTTCAATTATTGCTATAGTAATTGTTGACAATTTTGATTATTATATGGACCCCTATTTACCCATTTTTTAAAATAATCGGTAGAAAATTATTTAAAGGTGGGGCCCACATGTGGGGCCCATATATGTTGAAAAATTGATTTTGAAATGAGGGTTGGAGGGAGTTACGTATAGGGAAGGGAATATATATATATATATATATATATATATATATATATGATGTGTGTATATATATAATATATGTGTAAGTGGGAAATGGTGGGAAAGTTAGTATGATAGTGATGGGTGTAAGATGTGAGTGGGTGTGTGATAGTGAAAGGTGTAAGAGTGTAGTGAAAGTAATTTTGGGGGTGTGGGGGATTAATGTTGGTTTTGGGGGGATAAAAATCAAGTGGTGGTTATATAATATGGTTATATATAAATTGAAAACATGCGTGATTTATATATATATATATATATATATATATATATATATATATATATATATATATATATATATATATATATATTATATTGTTGCTTAATTCTTATTGGTTGAAGGATGGACTTTTTGCATCCATGAGTTAGCAATATTATTTTTCATCCGTGAATTAATGCATCAGTCAAGCATCCGTGAGTTATAAAATTGTTGCGTCCGTATTATTTTCTAAACAGTACCCCTTCTATTCTCCTATAAATAGAAGCTCATTCCTTCATTATTTCTTACAAATTCACTTAAACTCTAGAGAGAGAAAAATTATAGAGAAACTATAGCAAAGTATTCTGCTACTTCCCTACTCTTATATTCAGTTTCTTTTACGGTAAGGGGTGTTATTCTTTCTTATTCATAAAGAGAACTGTTGTAATTCCATTGCTTATTATTCTGTTGGAATAACCTGTATACGTGGTCTACCCTATACTTGGTGACATTCTTCTATTATTCTGTTGGAACATCCTATCTGTGTTTTACACCAGACCTGGTTCCGTCTTTATTATTATTCTGTTGGAACATCCTGTCTGTGTGTTTTACACCGGACCTGGTTTCGTCTTTATTATTATTCTGTTAGAACATCCTGTCTGTGTGTTTTACACCGGACATGGTTCCGTCTTTATTATTATTTTGTTGGAATATCATGTCTGTGAGTTTTACGCCGGACCTGGTTCCGTTACTTATTATTCTGTTGGAACATCCTGTCGGTGCGACGTACCGCATGCATGGTGATTTCTTTTGTTATTCCATTCATTATTATACTCAGTTGGTTAAAGTTTTGACTTCTATACTCCATGAAATTAGTGGAATATCCTTGATATTTGCGCTTCATCCAGTATCTTTTCATGAAAATATTCTTCTAAGCATTCTTGAATTTTACTCCACAAAGCAGTATCATGTTGACAATTTGGACGTTATTAATTCTTGGATAAATTAATTCTTGAACTTGTTTTATTGAATTGTCATCATCCTCATGTTTATAATATGTTGAAAGTCATCTGTGGCTTGTAGTGCATAGATGGACTTGGTATGATTATGACCAGGGATTATTCGGTATAATCATGACCGTAATGTTACAAATGATGTGGTAAAAGTCCTCATTGGCCCGTAGTGCATTGATGGACAGTTGTTGGCATGATCATGACTATTAATGAATACACAAATATTCTTGGCCCGTAGTGCATGGATAATTGTGGTTGTGATACTAAAGAATATCCTTGGTCGTAGTGCAGGGGTGGTTCAATGATGTGGATTATTTATTTAGCTGAGTCTGAGCGATAACAGTGATGAAAAACATTTTAAATCATAAAAGATAGTAGATTTTATTTTCTATTTGACTCTTTTAATGGATTGCTTGTTCCGCTGCAGTTAAACTTGATGTCTATTATATTTTATCAGTTTAACATTGTTGGAGACTAATGATAATTTATTCTGCATTATCTTAGTCATAATATTTCTTACTGGGCTAGTTGAACTCACCATTTCTTTCACTGTTCTCTTCAGGAAATGAGAATATAGCTGGGACGAGTCGGGAAACGGAGTGATGGTCCAGAGGATAGCATTAGTAGTCCTCACTATTCTGTGAAATAGTGTGATAATAATTGTAATGAGGACTCCTTTTGAGTATGGATACTCTCTAGAAGACAATATTTGTATTCAAACTCACAATTTATGTTTTGTCGTATTGTACATGACAGTTGTATTATTAAGTTGTATTTGAATTCTGTACCATGTATCTGACGACTCAAGATGGATGATGTATGCCTAATTTTGAGGGCGTCACATTCTAGGTTAGGGTTATGACCTAAATGAAGGTTTAAACCCTAAAGCTAATATTCATACAACTAATTGTTGTTGCGATTTTAATGATATATGTAGGATAATTGGAGATTATTTTACACTTGTGTAGCTTACAAACAAGGCAAGTTCTTTAACCCTACTCTTATAATAATTGTGCAAGTTCTTTAACCCTACTCTTATAATAATTGTGCAAGTTCTTTAACCCTACTCTTATAATAATTGTGCAAGTTCTCTAACTCTACTTTCATAATTGTGCAAGTTTCTTATCCTAAACTTCTATCGAGCAATATTATTGATTCTATTCTTATATACGATTGATTAGGCTCTTGTAATCTAATTTGTTACATCGAGCAAGTTTCACTTTTCTAATTATTATACAAAGCATATATTATTCTAATACGTCGATTCAAATGAGATTGTTCTAATTCTTTTGAAGATAGTACTTTGCATGTGTATTATGTTTATTTAGTTGTATATTATTAATTTTCGATCTTTGACTTTGATAGCCTTGTTTAGTTATACATTCTTGTATTAAACCTTTATTGATGGAAATTGAATAAGTGTTCTAAAATTCTAGAAACACTGATAAGTTAGTTCCAAACTAAACTTTCTTTAGTGCAAAAATTCTAAATTCAAACTGAGACGAAGAACCCTAACAAAGGGGATTTTGTACGTGTAAGGTTTAGATGTTTGTGCACAATACATGGTACAAAGGGTTGATCCCCCTAAGTACGTTAAGAAGAGTTTGTATAGTCTAATGACGGTTAAGGTTAAGGTAGTAATACCTAAATACCAGAGACATAGTTCGTGGTCTTATGACCCTCAGATAATTAAAGTTCGAACTTGTTTTCTATTTTGATTCGTAGAACAAGTTCGTTATTGTTCAGTATTCGTTGTTCACTCTCATGTTGTTATTATACTATCTTTATGTCAGTGAGCAATTGTTGGCCCACTCTTGCAATTACACAATGCAGCTAAAGTCCAAAGAAGTGATGAGCCATCTACTAGCAAGGGAAAGGGCAAGATGTCCAAATGTTGAAGAATTAATTAAATTTTATTTAAATGCATGAGGTTATAAAACCTGTTTTATTTTATAATGTATTCCGCAAACTGATGTAATAATTTAAGGTTAGATTACCTGGGATTATTTTGAGACAGTGATGTAACCCTTTAATGGGAAAGATTATTATTTAAGTTATTTAAATTATGTCTTTATCCTTTATGATGGGTAGTTAGATGTAGTAGTTTTGGATAGTTAACACCAAATCCTATAGGAATGAAGTACCCGGATTTGGGGGTGTCACAGGTTGGTATCAAAGCCTTAAGTTATGAACCTTAGGTGGGGAAAACCTTAGGAAGTAGCCTTTAAGGAAACAAAAAACATAGAGGTGTTTAACTCTTATCGGGTTTTAAGGAATGGATTAAGGCATCCATTGAAACTAAACAATAAAAGACATTATGTGCTATGTGTTAGTAACTTATGTGCTCGCGAGTATCGATAATGTTAAGTTAAACTTAAAATATTTTGTTGTCAGGATGTCTGACGAAGGAGGATCCAGTCCAACTAGAGAGGTGATACCTCAGGTACCTAGAGATGACGAACCCCGGGATATTCACGTAGTGCGGGAACAGTTGATCCAGGAGGATGAGCCTGTGACCGATCCCGAGGAGGATAGTCCTGAGGAGATAGAGGAGGATGATGATGAGGAGGATCCTAAGGAGTTTCCACCAAACTCCGTATCGGCTGAGATATATGATGCTTTGTATGACCGTAACATAGAGTTACAGGATAATGTAGAGGAACTGAAGGAGATGGTTGATATGTATCACGTTGCGTTGGAGCAGAAGGATGTAGAGATTCAGGAACTTGACTCAAAACTTAGAAACACAGAATGGGACCTAGTTCATACTAAGGGTCATCATGCAGACCTGTTGGCAGTAAACGAGAAGATGAAGACCGACATGGAGAAGTTGAAAGATGACTTCAAAGAGGAATCAGCTAAGCGTACAAGAGAAGAGGACGCTTGGATGAAGGCGACTCAACGTGCAGATCGTGCTGAGGCTAAAGTTCAAGTGAAGAAAGCCAAGATGAAGGAGATGGATTATGCCTTTAATTCTGCGATTGATAGGGCCCATGATCGAGTCATTATTACCCACCTCAGTTTGAGGACTCGCCGTGGTTCGTGATGGATCGTAGGACGACATACCGTATCATGGAAGAAGAGCGTCAAGAGGCCTTACGACTTCTTAATATGCCTAGATAGAATAAGAATGATAATAAAATGTGGTTAATTATGTGAATAAATAAATTGTGAATCCCTCATTTTGAGATAAATAAAGGGATAGTAAACTTGTCTAGTTCAGGAAAGTGGATGTTTTTAGCGGTTATGCTATCTTTAGTATGTTTTAAAACATTATGAATGAATAAAATATTAGAGTTTATTTGAAATATTATGTGATATAGCTTTAATCTTGGAATGTTTAAGTTAAACTTCAAATACCCAAGAAGCGGAGTGACGAACTAATAAGAGTATGTTCTAACAGAAAATACCTCCTAGAAGAAGACAACCACGTCAAAAAGCACCTCCTGAGGGGTCTACTAACAATAACAATGACGCCAACGCTAATCCAGTTCAGCAGTTGGTAACTTTGTTGACGGGAGCACTTGCGAATCAACCGCAAGCTCAAGTCACGACTTTTAAGGAATTCAAAGCAGTTGGACCGCTAGAGTTTCAAGGGTCTATGAATCTAGTGGAGGTCCAAACCTGGATCATGGAAATGGAGAAGGTGTTCGATGTTGCTAGAGTTAACGAAGATCAAAAGACTACATTCGCGACGTTTATGCTGAACTCCAAAGCTATCTACTGGTGGCAAACAAATAAGGTTCGTGGGGGACAAGGAGTGATATTGTGGGATAGATTTAAGGAAATGTTTTTCGAAATGTACTTTCCAGCGAGTTCTCGGAACCAGTTAGAGGTGCAATTTCTGGAGCTTAAGCAAGGAACTATGACGGTGCCAGAATATGCTGCGAAGTTTAACGAGTTGGCAAGGTTTGCCACTTATCAAGTCAACACGGATGAATGTAAAGCGAGAAGGTTTGAACAAGGATTGAAACCCTGGCTATATAGCAAGGTTTCAATGTTCCAGTTGAATAAATTTGCGGCTGTACTGGAAAAGGCAATCATCGCAGAAGGTGGAAGCGATGCCTTGACCAAGTACAACCAAGAACAAAAGAAGAGGAAGAATGATAACGAGAATAAGGCTGGTGGGAGTAATGTTGGAAGTAACAATCAGAAGAGAAAATGGAACGAGAATTCGACTACGGGAGGACAGCAAGGAAGTCAGCAGAAGAAAAAGTTTGAAGCATGTGCTACATGTGGAAAGAACCATACTGGGGTATGTTTGAATGGAAAGCGGGTGTGTTTCAACTGTGGTCGGGAGGGACACATTGCACCGAACTGTTTTAGTCCGAATAATGGAGCATGTTTTACCCGCGGTTCGAAGGATCACATGGCTCGTGATTATCTTAAAAAGACAGCGGGGAGTGCAAGTGGAGGAAAGGGAAACAACATCGGTGGTGGTGCATTGACTATCACTGGACCAGCTCAATCAAGCCGACCTACTCCAAGAACTTTTAACATGATTGTGCAGGATGTTGTTTAGTCTAAGGATGTGGTGTCAGGTATTATTTCGATTAATGGTATTAATGCTTATGTATTGTTTGATTCGGGTGCTACTTGCTCATTTATATCCGATGAATTTACTCAAAACTTAGATTTGCCTTAGGAAGAATTAGATTATCCTTTGAGCATAGAGATTGCAAATAGGGAAGTGATTCTTGTTAGGTTCATATATAAGAATTGTAGAGTGGTTATAAAGGGCCAAGAGATGGGGGTAGACTTGATACCAATTAGACTTGGTGAATTTGATATTATGTTGGGAATGGATTGGTTATTTAATTACGGAGCAGTAATTGATTGCCAAAGAAAGTGTGTTAACCTTATGACTCCGTCAAAGGTTATGTTCTATGGCAGTAAATCACCTCGACAAGCAAGTTGTCTGACGGTGATGCAAGCCAAGAAGTTGTTAAGACAAGGATGTGTAGGATACTTAGCCTACGTTGTTGACAAACAGAAGAAAAGTGCAGAGTTAGAAGAGAAACCGATCATAAGAGATTTTACAGACGTATTTACAGACGATTTACCGGGTCATCTGCCAGATCGACAAATCGAGTTCGTGATTGATTTAGTACCAGGAACAGGTCCGATATCTAAGGCACTATACAGAATGGCCCCGATGGAGATGAAAGAGTTGATGGTGCAACTGCAAGAATTGCTCGACAAGAAGTATATTCAGTCAAGCGTATCGCCGTGGGGAGCGCCAGTGTTAATTGTTAAGAAGAAGGGTGGATCGATGCGGCTCTGCATTGATTACAGAGAATTGAATAAGGCCACGATTAAAAATAAGTATCTGTTGCCTAGAATCGATGACCTATTCGATCAGTTAAAGGGAGTGAAATATTTCTTGTAGATAGACTTAAGAAGTGGTTATCATCAATTGAAGGTGAGGCCGGAGAATGTACCAAAAACAGTGTTCAGGACTCGATATGGTCATTACGAGTTTTTGTTTATGTCTTTTGGTTTAACCAACGCACCTGCAGTGTTCATAGATTTGATGAACAAGGTGTTTAAATCATTTTTGGACAAATTTGTGGTGGTGTTTATTGACGATATAATGGTGTATTCCAAAACGAAGGAGGAACATGTGGAACACTTGAGATTGACGTTGGAGACGTTGAGAAAAGAGAAGTTGTACGCTAAGTTTTTAAAATGTGAATTTTGGATGGAACATGTACAGTTTCTAAGGCACGTTATTGATAAGGACGGAATTTCGGTAGATCCATCAAAAGTTAAAGCTGTAATAAACTGGGATCAGTCGAAGAGACCGTCAGAAGTAAGGAGTTTCTTAGGGTTGGCAGGTTACTATAGGCGTTTTATTCAGGACTTTTCTAAGATCGTGACCCCGTTAACGAATTTAACCTGGAAGGCAGTTAAGTTTGTTTGGACAGAGAAGTGTGAGGAAAGTTTTCAAGAATTAAAGAAGAGGTTAAGCTCAGCACCGGTGTTGTCATTGCCTGATGATACAGGGAATTTTGTAGTGTATAGTGACGCATCGCATAAATGACTAGGCTGTGTGCTTATGCAAAACGGCAAAGTTATCGCGTATGCATCACGTCAATTAAAAGATTACGAAAAGGGGTATCCGACTCATGACTTGGAGTTGGCTACGGTGGTGTTTGCCTTGAAGATTTGGAGACATTATCTTTATGGAGAAAGGTGTGAGATATATACTGACCATAAAAGTCTGAAGTATATCTTTACACAAAAAGATTTGAACATGCGACAAAGAAGATGGTTGGAGTTGATCAAAGACTATGACTGCGAGATTTTCTATCATGCTGGAAAGGCGAATGTTGTTGCAGATGCTTTAAGCGGGAAGGGACGAGAGAAGTTAATGATGTTGACAGCTCAGGAGAAGTTAGTGTCAGAAATGGCTAAGATGGAAATGGAAATTAAATATCCGACAAAATTCGACGAGAAGTTATTCCAGATAGGAAACGATTCAACGTTGGTAGATAAAGTAAAGAATGCACAACTTCAGGATGAAGACTGCAAAAAGATAAAATAGAAAATAGCTGAAGGTGAGGAAAACAAATTCAAAATCGATTCAGAAGGGTTACTTCGATTCGAAGGGAGAATTTGGGTTCTGCCAGTACCGGAAGTTAAAGAAGAAGTTCAGAGTGAAGCTCATAACTCAAGATATTTGATTCACCCGGGAAGTACAAAAATGTACCAAGATCTTAGACATCATTTTTGGTGGCCGAATATGAAGAAGGATGTAGCTGAGTGTGTGGCGAAATGCTTAACGTGTCAGAAAGTTAAAGCTGAACACCAAAGGCTAAGAGGATTATTGCAACCGTTAGAGATACCAAATTGAAATGGGAGCATATCACAATGGATTTTGTGGTAGGTCTTCCAACGACTCAGCAAGGTTATGACGCCATTTGGGTGATTGTTGATCGATTGACAAAGTCGGCACACTTTTGACCAATCAAGATTAGATTTACCCTAGATCGGTTAGCAAAACTGTACATGAAGGAAATTGTGTCAAGACACGGTGTACCTGTGTCCATTGTATCAGACAGAGACCCACGTTTCACATCTAATTTTTGGAAACGATTACAAGAATGTTTGGGAACACAGCTAAGAATGAGCACAGCGTACCATCCTCAAACCGACGGACAAAGCGAGAGAACTATCCAAACACTAGAAGATATGCTTAGAGCATGTATAATGGATTTCAAAGGAAATTAGGACGATCATTTACCATTGATTGAATTTTCCTATAATAATAGTAATCACACGAGTATTGGCATGCCGTCTTACGAAGCGTTATACGGCAGAAAATGCAGAACTCCGTTGTGCTGGGATGAGGTAGGTGAACGTCAACTTTTGGGTCCAGAGTTGGTACAGCAGACCGTCGAAATCATCAAGGTGATTTGAGCAAGATTAATAGCTGCACAGGATAGATAGAAGAAATATGCCGATCAGGATCGACAAAATAGAGAATTCGATGTCAGTAGTTATGTATTCTTGAAAGTATCTCCCTGGAAGGGGAAAATTTGGTTTGGCAATAAGGGAAAATTGAGCCCTAGGTTTATAGGTCCTTTTGAAGTGCTTCGACGTGTGGGTGAGGTGGCATACGAGGTAGTTTTACCTCCAGAATTTGTGCATATACATAATATTTTTCACGTCTCGATGTTGAGATCGTATAAACTTGATTATAAACATGTTATAGAATATGAGCCTTTACAGTTTGAGAAGGATTTGTCATATGAAGAAGTTCATGTTCAAATTGTTGACATAAAAGAGCTAGTACTGAGGAATATAGTGATACCTTCTGTTAAGGTAATCTAGATGAACCACAATGCTGAAGAGGCTACGTGGGAACTTGAAAGCGTTATGATGAAGAATTATCCTAAGTTGTTTGCTTGATTTTGTGTAGCGATTTTGGGGACAAAACCTTGTTAAGGAGGGAAGAATGTAACGAATAGATTTTTCGAGTTGTGATTCTGTGGACAGAATCCTGTTAAGGAGGGAAGGATGTAACGATCGAGGAATTTGTAATTTAATTTAAATATTTATAGAATTAAATAAATATTTTAAATAATTTATTTATTGAGAAAATAAATAATTGATGGATTGTGATGAATTAATTTAGTAACTAAATTAATTCATTGAATTGAATAATGATTTGAAGGGTTACTTTAAGAAAATAATTAAATTAAATCAATTGCTTAATATTTAAGAAGACAATTAAATTAAATGAATTGTTTAATTTAATGGAAATAAATAAAATAAAAAAAGTGACGTGTCTAAATTATTAATTAAATTAGATATATAATTATTTATTTTTCATAAATATAATTATAATAGAAATTATTTTAATTACCATTACAAGTTAGTTAAATTAATTAAGCTAAGTTATTTAAATTAATTAGAGTGTGACACAAAGTAACTATATGATATAAATAATATAAAAATAATCTAGTTGGGGGTTTATGTGTTTAGCCAAACAAGGCCTTGTGACTTTTGGCATTATTCAACTGACGCCTTTTGTTATTTTTTAATGGAAGAGTACGTGGGTTTATTATACGCATTCTATTTCTATGCCTAAAGCTAGCTAGATATCAGAGAGTTGGAGGCAGAGCTTGGAAGAAAAGAGAAAAACACAGTCATATTGAGTTGGAGGAGAAGGGTTTTGGAAAAAGATTGCTATCAATTGCTTCAATAAACAAGGATTAAGGTATATTGTAGTTCTAAAATTTTGTGTTTTGAGTTCTCTGTGGAAATTTTCTATAAATTATTAAGTCACGTGGATGATTGAATATATGTATACTCTTGATAAATTGGTTGGTTATCATCTGTGATTGTATATCAGTTGTCAAATTCATGAGAAATTGGGTTTGAGGAGTAAAATGAAATATCAATGTTATGTTTATATAGTATGGGTTAGAAAGTACGAAAATTGATGTTTCATATGTGTTGTAATTTGACATTTGTTGTTGGATTGTGTTTATATGTTAAGGAACAAAAACAATGTAGTTCGAATCATGAAACTTGATTAAGAAACGAGTTCGTAGCGATCAAATTCGTTAAAAGTATGAAAATGAAGAAATTTGGAAAAAAAAATATAGTTTTGATTCTTCAAAATGATGTATATGTGATGTTTTTGTATATGGAATGGTGTATAGCATGCTTATCTAGGATATTCCAAAGTTTTAGATGTTGAAGTGTGGTGAGAATCTGTTAAATTGGGATTTTTGGCCTTTGTCAGTGTACTAGTTCGCGTCTGTAAAAACTGAGTCTGGTGCATCGCACGGGCGCGCGGTTGTTGCGCAGGCGCGCAGCATTTGGGCGTGGGCGCGCGACAGCCTAGTGTAATACTCGCGCGGCCACACAAGTAGTCAGTCTCAGACAGTGAAGTCTTCTTAATTGCAGGTCATGTGTAACGGACTTGTGTTAGTTTAGCATGCATGTTAATGATGTTAAAACATGATAGAAACTATAATAACAGATGTCCATGTGTTGTAGTGTAAAGTGTAAAGATTTGAAGTAATTATTTAAATAAGTTATAAAATGAAATTAAAAGTGATGTTTTCAAAAGTTGTAGATAAACTATAAGGTTTATGTTGATTAATGTGTGATTTCAGAAGTGTTAAGTATGTTAACCTAAATGGTTAGGTTCTAGGTTAGGGTTATGACCTAAATGATGGTTTAAACCCTAAAGCTAATATTCATACAACTAATTGTTGTTGCGATTTTAATGATGTATGTAGGATAATTAGAGATTATTTTACATTTGTGTAGCTTACAAACAAGGCAAGTTCTTTAACCCTACTCTTATAATAATTGTGCAAATTCTTTAACCCTACTCTTATAATAATTGTGCAAGTTCTCTAACTCTACTTTTATAATTGTGCAAGTTTCTTATCCTAAACTTCTATTGAGCAATATTATTGATTCTATTCTTATATACGATTGATTAGGCTCTTGTAATCTAATTCGTTACATCGAGCAAGTTTCACTTTTCTAATTATTATATAAAGCATATATTATTCTAATACGTCGATTCAAATGAGATTGTTCTAATTCTTTTGAAGATAGTACTTTGCATGTGTATTATGTTTATTTAGTTGTATATTGTTAATATCCGATCTTTGACTTTGATAGCCTTGTTTAGTTATACATTCTTGTATTAAACCTTTATTGATGGGAATTGAATAAGTGTTCTAAAATTCTAGAAACACTGATAAGTTAGTTCCAAACTAAACTTTCTTTAGTGCAAAAATTCTAAATTCAAACTGAGACGAAGAACCCTAACAAAGGGGATTTTGTACGTGTAAGGTTTAGATGTTTGTGCACAATACATGGTACAAAGGGCTGATCCCCCTAAGTACGTTAAGAAGAGTTTGTATAGTCTAATGACGGTTAAGGTTAAGGTAGTAATACCTAAATACCAGAGACATAGTTCGTGGTCTTATGACCCTCAGATAATTAAAGTTCGAACTTGTTTTCTATTTTGATTCGTAGAACAAGTTCTTTATTGTTCAGTATTTGTTGTTCACTCTCATGTTGTTATTATACTATCTTTATGTCAGTGAGCAATTGTTGGCCCACTCTTGCAATTACACAATGCAGCTAAAGTCCAAAGAAGTGATGAGCCATCTACTAGCAAGGGAAAGGGCAAGATGTCCAAATGTTGAAGAATTAATTAAATTTTATTTAAATGCATGAAGTTATAAGACCTGTTTTATTTTATAATGTATTCCGCAAACTGATGTAATAATTTAAGGTTAGATTACCTGGGATTATTTTGAGACAGTGATGTAACCCTTTAATGGGAAAGATTATTATTTAAGTTATTCAAATTATGTCTTTATCCTTTATGATGGGTAGTTAGATGTAATGGTTTTGGATAGTGAACGCTAAATCTTATGGGACTGAAGTACCCGGATTTGGGGGTGTCACAGAACCGATCTAACTCACTGTGATGGCAGTGTAGATGAGATGAGAACTTGTTTGTTGGTTGTTTGTGAGAAACCACTCAAAGTACCATATGGACTACTAGCAGAGAAGCAATGTGTTCTAATCCTATAGAAGTAATAAGAAGAAGATAAGAATGTAAATCATCAAAGATGATGAACGTATTAAGTAAGACATCTCCGTATGTCATAAAGCTGTAAGCCGGTAATAAAAATAGGTCGCGTAAACTTAGGTTGAAAGAACACGAACCCTAAGATGTAAAGATAAGTAAACCAATGAGTAAGTCAAATATATGACTAATTAGTTTACGGTTAAGAATAAATACCCATTACCCAGGATCGATGATCTATTTGATAAGTTGAAATGGGCAAAGAATTTTTCTAAGATAGATTTGTGTATGGGGTATCGTCAGTAGAAAGTAAGGAAGAAGGAGGATGTACCTAAGATGACGTTCAGAATTCGTTATGGTTATTACGAGTTTCTGGTTATGTCATTTGGGTTGACTAATGTATTGAAGTTAGACTTTTCGTAAGGGGCGCCGAGCATGTCGGTGGTAAGATGATAGGTACTCTTGTTAGGTGATATGGTTGAAATACCACTAGCGTCACAGAGTTTTCAAACAATTTTTGGACAAGTTTGTCGTAATGATCATTGTTGATATTCTAGTCTATTTTAAGACGCTAGAAGATCACGTGAACATTTGAAAATAGTGTATGAATCACTACAGAGGGAGAAGTTGGATATGGAATTCACTAAGTGTGAATTTTAGCTTAAAAGATATACAAATTGTAGTATATGTTATTGATAAGTATGTTGGGAATGAGAAGCGAGAAAAGAGTTTTCAGGAACTAAAAAGGAAGGCTAAGTGAGGCACCTGTATTGTCTTTATCAGATGATACGGGGAATTTTGTAGTGTATCTCGATGCTTTGCATAGATGACGAGATTGTGTGCTCATGTAGAATGGAAAGGTCATTGTGTATGCATCACGCCAGTTAAAGGATTATGAGAAGGTCTATCTTACTTATGATCTATAATTGGCGGCTGTGGTTTTTGGATTAAAAATGTGAAGATAGTATTTATACACGGAGAAGTGTGAGATATACACAGACTTTAAGAGTCTGAAATATATCTTAACACAGAATAATTTGAATTTAGGTAGGGAAGGTGTTTAGAATTGATAAAGTATCACGACTGTGATATCTTGTATCATTCAGGGAAGGTAAACGTAGTAGCTGACGCATTATGTAGGAAGGGTAGGGAAAAGCTATTAATGTTAACGACTCAGAATGAGTTAATAACAGAGATGGCGAGAACAGAGTTAGAAGTTAAATTACAGAATGAAGTGGTAGAGATGTTATTAACATTGTAGACTCAATCCACGAAAATTAAACGAGTTAAGGAAGTACAACTAGGTAACGAGGAATACAAGCGAATGAAAAAGAGGATGAAGGATGAAGAGAAGATCAAGTATCATCTCGTTTTGAAGGAGGAATTTGAGTTCCAAATAATGCTAAAGTTAAACGAAAACTAGTGAGTGAGGTTAAGACCTTCAACAGAACTTTGGTTGGCCAAATATGAAAGAGAGATAGCTAATGTGTTAGTAAATGCTTAACTTCCAATTCAGATTATTGATAGGAAGGGACAAGTCATGTGAAATAAGATAATACCTTGGGTGAAGGTGAAGGTGAGGAACCACAATGTCGAAGAAGCATTGTGGGAACTCGAGATTAAAATGATGAAAAAACTTTCCTCATTTGGTTGTGTAATTGTAGCAAGATTCTGGGGACAGAATCCTTATAAGAGGGGAAGAGTGTAACGCCCCAGAAAATCGAGCAAATTGTAAAATAATTTTTATTTGATTTAATAATGAATAAAATTATATTATAAGATATTATTATGTGTTAGTAAGATAAAGGTCGGTCTATAACCTAGATATGTCAGAACGTCGTAGTATTTTGGCTACGTGATAGAATTAAAGTGTTTGAATTTTCAAGACGAAAATAAAAGCTTTTCGAGAAATTTTTCGAAAAACACTATTCACGCATTTTTGCTCGAGAATTAATTTTGAATTTCTGAGAAATGCGTAATGATAGAATTCTAAGACGAGATGGAATATTCAATAATATTTCAGTTATGGCAAACGCAGTTTTTCGCTTGCGGACTTAAAACCTAACGGTTAGAGAAAGTGATTTCCAAGAAGGAAATGAAATGTGTATAATGAATTAAACGATAATCGTATAATGCGTAAGTATTATATGAGGTAATGAATACAAGTATGACACAAGGTATTATACGAGTATGTATGAATGATGGTATGTCATATATGATAAATAGGTATACGAGTTAGAATGCGATATTAATACATAAATTATACGTTATAAGGCTTTAAGCCAGGATTGGACTTGTAGGATTTGTTAGGAATTGTACAAGCCCAAGTATAGGAATGGTTAAGTCCAATGGGAATTAAAGGTTAAGCTTCAAAGTGAATTAATGAACAAGCCCAAAGTATAAGTTAAGTTAGTTAAGCTAAAAGCCCAAAGAAAGAACATATGGGTTATTAGTTGGTTAAAACCCATGGGGCAAACCATGAGTGACCCAAAGTGGTAGCCAAGTAAAGTACTTGGTGGCTAAGCAAGAGATAAGCTATGTGATTAGCAAGTAAACTTAATAACTAATTAAATGTGGTGAGAAAGCAAAAGATATAAGTTGTGGAGGCCAAGTAAACTTGGTGATCACATAATGAATAGTAAGGAGGTGTAATTAAGGAGGTGGGATTGGTTTAATGTCTAAACTACCCTCACTTTGTGATTCCTATAAATACGAAGCTTGCATTTGTCAGTTATTCAAAAACACCAAAAACTTATAGCTTATTGAGTAGAGAGAAAAAGCAAGAAAAGTAAGAGTTAGTCTTTCATAATCTAAGAATCAAGAAGGATAAGAAAGCTTTGTTCATCAAAGGTAATAACCTTTAAACCATTAGTCTTCCTATCTTCCATAGTAGTTTGATAGAGAAATTATTAAATGGTGGTGCATGTATGATAAGAAGTATGAGAATGGTTAATCAATGGACTTAAGTCTTAATAAGTCGTGAATAAGCACTTTGTTCATATGTAAGTTATGAACTAAGGGAGAACTTGTAAGAAATTTTAATATGTTACATGAATGAAGTTGATATGATAAGAGGGTGTAAGGATGATGGTTAGAAGACTAAAACCATGATAAGTCGTATGAAATGAAATCATAAGTAGGTTATACTTTGATAAATTATAAAATCACAAAGAATAAGTAAGAACTTATCATGTATATAATTTAATAAGATACGTATGTGAATCCATTTGAAACGGTTTAAAAATCATAAGTTAAGTTATGCTGAAATTCACACGAATAGATGATAATCGTCGAATTCGTGAAATTCTCGGAATAGAAGTCGAATTTTGACATTAAGCTCAGAAACATTGGTTTTCGATAGAGTTAAGTCTTATTTGACATTATAGAGTTACAGACTCGATAATGACCGAATTTCGACTTAGAACGAAGAAACGAGCGTTGAGCGTTCACGAACGTTTATCATTTTTGTTAAAATGAACTAAAAGGTGAATTTCAAGTTAACGAAGTTGAAAATATAAAATTCTTGCATGAACACGTAGAGTATGTAATTTATGAGCTAATGGCTTTTGAACGAGCCAATTCGGAGTTAAAATGAAGAAGTTATGAGCCCGGGAATCTCACATAAGAAAAAGTCTGTCAAATTTTTCTGAGGCTCAAGGTCCGCGCCGCAGCGCGACCCAGAGAAGAAAGGCTGCCAAACCATAGCACACTGTTAGTTGGCGTCGTAGCACGGCTAATAGAGAAGGAGATGGCGTCGCAGCACCGTGACCGAATCCTAGGTACTGGAAACCCACGCCGCAGCGCGAGTTGTAGAGCAAAAGCTGGCGCCGCAGCGCCAGCACTAAGTGAATCATAGAGAGAAATGTTTTTGAATATAAAGAGGAAGCTAGTGAATTGTATCAACACTAAACCTAAAGTAACATCAATTAAGATGATAAAAACCTTAAGTTATAGAACTAGAGGTTGAACATAAGTATTTGAACATGAACGAAAGAACGATGAATGGTAATAAGCCGTAAGGGCAGATAATTACTTGAAACAAGTTTGTTAATGGAATAAGTTTGGTTAAATATATAAAATGAAACATAGTTGATTGATGATGAATTAATTAACTTAAAGTAACATCCTCAATGATGACTATAACGTTGAGAATTTTAACTAAAAGTTGTTGAATATTACGTGAACGTGAACGGTATGCTATAAGTGTACTTAACCAATGACGATCGAGTTTCGGTTAATAATGTACGAATGTTAATAAGTAGTGAGGAAGGATGATTGACTCAAACGAGTGGTATTAATATATTAAATTCACTTACGACATAGAAGAAAAATAATTCAGTAAGAATAATGTAAATTATAACGGCAAGCCGGAACCAATAATAACAAATCTAATACATGATTAGATTGAGAAGAAGGGTAAGATTCATTAGGAATCATGTATGTTCATTCATGACCTAATGTGGTATGTTATATGGTTATGTGTTGTAGAGACTGTAAAGACTCAAAGGGAGTGTAATTTTACTGTAGCAGAAGCTGAAGGCAAGTTTTCTTATTGCTTGTCTAACCTTCGTGTTAGCCAGGTTTTCAGTGATTCATGTTATGAGACGCATGAATAGTTTTAAAGAAAGGGTCGATGCCGGTTTTAACTCGACTAGACTAATCTTGAAGAATTGATTGATTTATTTACAAGTCTTTCAATATAGAATTGATAACTCTATCCTACGCCAATTATTTGGTACGGATTCAAGGTAAGCTTGAGTATGAATAAACAAATCTATTTTACATCAATTATTCGATGGGCACGCGAGGTTGCCAAAACTTAAATGTATATACGTTTAAAGGATGTAGTGTTGATCAACATAGAGTGCTATAGGCTGATCACCTAGAAGTGCTCGTAAGATATGTCAGACATATGGACTTAGTGTCGGGTTGTCCTTTTAAAAGAAATTATGAAATGCTCATGGTCTTGGACCAGAATTGATGTTTTACTGAATATTGTCATTGTAAAACGTTTTGAAGGAAAAGAAGTGCTATTTTGAATTACCAATAGTACTTCATAACTATTGTTCAGTTATCGAAGTTATATGATTCCTATGTTTCAAGCATGTCGTTTAAATGAAATTGTTGTACTTGCGGAGCTTGTTATGCTCACTCTTGCTTAAACCATATAAATGCAGCTAAGACCGAATGGACCGAAAGATCCGATAAGGATAAAGGGAAGGCTAAGGCGAACCTGTAGATTACCTATGTAATAGTATAGGTTTGTAATGATAATATTTGATATTATGACAAGAATAAATGTAATGGTTATAAAGAACCTGGGGAATAGTAATATCGTTTTGGAAAATATGTAAGACATATTCGTTCTTTTGAGGCATTTCGATTAAATATTTATGCGAACTGTAGCACCGTGTAGCACCATATGTCGGGTTGGAAGATACCCGGATTTGGGGGCATTACATATCGGATTTATTTATGTAACCCTTTAATGGAAAGATTTATTGTTTAAATTTCATTAAATTTGGGTAGTTAGAAATGAATGTTTGGTGTGGTTGTCTTCTTCTAGGAGGCATATTTCTGTTTAAGATATATGGTTATTAGATCACTACTCAATTTCTTAAATATTTAAGGTTTATCTTAAACATTCTAAGATTAAAGCTTAATGTGACACCCCCAAATCCGGGTACTTCGATTCCACGGGATTTGGTGTTCACTGTACAAGCATCATCTATCTATCTACCCATAAATAATATCAAACCATACAATAGATAGAAATCATAATAAAATCTCTTTCCTTAAGGGTTACATCAACTGAATCATAAATAAATCCTAGGTTACTCTAACCTTAAAACATCTGTGCCGAATTCTAAACAAATAAGTCTTAACATCAACATAACTCAAGTCTTAAACAAATACATTAGTTAATAAATAACAGGTCTTCATCATTTGCTAACTTTGCCCTTGCCCTTACTAGTGGAAGGTTCATCGCTTCTTTCGTTCTTAACTGCAATGTTATTATTAAGCAAGAGTGAGCACAAATGCCCACAAGTATAATAATGAAATAATAGTATAATAATATGCGAATAATCAAAGACATCTGAATAAAAGCTCAACTTTTGAATCAAGAATGAATAACAAGAATCAAAAGAATTCTAAGGGTCATAAGACCTTGAACTATGTCCTAGGTTATTAAGGATTATACTTGAAACCTTTAACAGTCATAAGACTATGGACCTTCTTCTCGTACTTAGGGGGATCAGCCCTTAGTACCATACTGTGCACAATATCTTAACGCTAAAGCGTAATTAATCCCCCATACAGGGTTGTTCATCTCAGTTTGACATTAGAGTCCGCACCAAAGGAAGTTTGGTTTGGATACTTTCATCAAGGATTCTAAAATTTAGAACGCTCATCAACTATGGACTAGTTGAATCAATAAGGTTCACTAGTCTAATAAGGTTCAACAATAATTGATATTTGATCAGAATAATAATCTCAAAAGTATACAATAGGACAATTATTGTATAACTGAATCATGCTTTGGAAAGATAATTAATCTTTAATATCATGCTTGAACTTGAATAATAACAAGGATAATTTATTCAAGGTAAATAATAAACTTGAACAATAATGACAAGTAGGGTTAGGGAAACTTGCTCGACATAAAAGTAACGTTTAAGTTTAAATAAACTTGCTCAATAGAATGGAGTTAAGGATAGGATACTTGTCTCGTGCGTAGATTACACTTTAACTAAGCACGTTCTTTGAATTAAATCCTACATACCATTCACATTCAATACCAGTTAATTACTAACTAATGAACATAACCCATTCTCGTTGTCTACTTTAATTATTGACTAAACGTAGTCAAATTATCACGTTGTCACATAATTTATACTTCATGAATTATCAAACTAATTATGTATTTAATAATTCAATTCACATATAATATTTTATTAAATGTTAAACAACTATTTTATCATCTCATAATACCTCTAACATGATTACATGTTCATTACATCAATCCACTAACACTTGTTAGACTTTAACATTTTAAAAATACATTTCTGACATTTTCTGGAGAGTGGCGCTGCGGCGCCACTATTGAACTAAGGATTCGCGCTGCGGCGCCGTGGCGCTATGGCCGGGCACTTGGCGTTGCGGCGCTGTGGCGCCGTGGCTCGAGTCATGGCGCTACGGCACGGTGGCGCTGCGGCGCGGGAAATGAACTGGTAGCCGGCGCTGCGGCGCGGAATACCAAACACAGAAATGGCTGTTCGCGAAAATCGCAGAACAAGCCAATTTCTCCCAAATTCTTATTTTCTACTCAAAATTAGACATACAAACAAGTTATAGTTTATGCATATTCATAATACAACATCTATAAAGTGATTTTAACCCATTAAAACATATAATCACATATTTAAATCATAAAAAAAATGGATTGTTCTTGATGTTCTTGAGGATTTTGAACAAAAACTTATAATTTAACACTACGGATTCGTTATAACACCGAATCCGTTCGTTTAAGGCTTGATCTCTTCGTATTAACATGCTCAATAATATAATAGTGTAAAATTTAGGGATAATATATAATCAATACATCAATTATCACATATAAGGCCATATGGCCATATCACGTACTCTGTTTATTTTGAAAATCATACGTACGACATGCTTTCATGAAACTAATCACATGGCTTACATGGTATATATAATTAAACACTATTTGGTATAACATAACACACATATATAAAGTTATACTCATCTCATATACCAAACACAGAGATTTTTTAGAAAACTGTGAAAGCCATTTTATGAAAACTTAAAAGACGTATATTATAAATTTGGAAGGAGAATTACCCAGAGTAGATAAAGTAATTGGGGGTGAATTCCTTCTGATTCTTCCTGACTCACCTAACCTCCTAGCAAAACTCTCTGATTTTCTCTCTAATTCTCTCTGGTATCTTTATCAGACTTAGAACAAAATAAAAAAAAACAAGACGTCGTATAAGAACTGGCGTGCGTCAATGCCAGTTAACCCAGTCATGGTTAACTGGTGGTAACTTCCACTAAGGTCATGTTTGGCTAGCTAAAAATAGGTTTTAAAAATTATTTAATTTAATAAAGCTTTATTATATAGTTTAAATAATGTCACAACCATATAAAATAAATCAATATTTTATTTAATTTACTTTAAACTAAATATAATAATTTCTCAATAATGCACATAGTCACATAATTAAATTTCTCTTTAATAAATAATAACAATTTATTAAATCTCTAATTAATAATTACATTAATTAGATAACATCATGCTTGATTAAATATTTCATTTAATTCAACAAGTTCACATAATTATATACTTGAATAATAATTATTCTCCACATTAATTTAATAATTGCAACGCATGTAATTAAATTAATCTACTACAATTGCATCAATTAATTATTAAATCTAATAATTAAATCATCGAAAATATTTATTTAATTCAATAAATATTAAAATTAATTTACAAAATTCTCTCGTTCGTCACATCTTTCCCCCCTTAAAAGGATTCTGTCCCCAGAATCACGACTCAATAATTTCGACCCGTTACATTCTCCCCCCCTTACAAAGATTCTATCCCCAGAATCGCATATACATAATTAAGTAAATAAATGAGGGTAATTCTTCATCATATTCTCTTCGAGTTCCCACGTAGCTTCTTTAGCGTTGTGGTTCCTCCAAATTACCTTAACAGAAGGTATTACTTTATTTCTCAGAACTTGTTCTTTTCGGTCGACAATTTGGACAGGAATTTCTTCATAAGATAAGTATTTCTCAAAATGTAGGGGTTCGTATTCAATTACATGCTTGTAATCAGGTTTGTAAGGTCGTAACACAGAAACATGGAAGACGTTGTGGATATTCTTGAGTGCTGGAGGTAAGGCTACCTCGTACGCAACGTCTCCAATTCTTCGCAGTACCTCAAAGGGTCCAATAAATCTTGGGCTCAATTTTCCTTTCTTTCCGAACCTGATATTTCCCTTCCAGGGAGAGACCTTCAAGAAAACATAACTACCTGATTCAAACTCGATATTTTTACGATGTGGATCAGCGTATTTCTTCTGTCGATCTTGAGCTGCTACCAGTCGTGCTCGGATCACTTTGACTATTTCTGCCGTCTGCTGTACCAATTCTGGCCCTAGCAATTGTCTTTCGCCAACTTCATCCCAGTAAAGTGGAGTTCTGCACTTTCTACCGTATAACGCTTCGTAAGGCGGCATACCAATACTAGCGTGGTAACTGTTGTTGTAGCCGAACTCTACCAACGGTAGGTGATCATTCCAATTTCCTTTGAAGTCCATTACATAGGCTCGTAACATATCTTCCAGTGTGTGAATCGTTCGTTCACTCTGTCCGTCTGTTTGAGGGTGGTAAGCTATACTCATTCGCAGTTGTGTACCCATGCATTCCTGAAGACATTTCTAGAAATTTGATGTGAAGCGCGAATCCCTATCGGAAACAATAGACACCGGCACTCCGTACCTCGAAACAATCTCTTTCACATATAATCTTGCTAACTGATCTAAGTTAAATCTGATTTTGATAGGAAGGAAGTGCGCGGATTTCATCAGTCGGTCAACGATAACCCATACTGCGTCGTAGCCTTTCTGAGTCGTCGGAAGGCCAACCACGAAGTCCATCGTAATATGTTCCCATTTCCATTCTGGGATCTCCAACGGTTGCAGCAATCCACTCGATCTCTGATGTTCTGCTTTAACTTTCTGACATGTCAGGCATTTGGCAACACATTCTGCAACTTCACGTTTGAAATTCGGCCACCAAAAATGTTGTCGAAGATCTTGGTATATTTTTGTACTACCAGGGTGAATCGAATATCTTGAACTATGAGCCTCACTCAAAATTTCTTCCTTAATTTCTTGTACTGGCGGAACCCAAATTCTGCTTTCAAATCTCAATATTCCTTCCTTATCCATCTTAAATCTTGGTTCGATTCCTTCAGATATCTTCTTTGTCACCTTTTTACATTCTTCATTCTGAAGCTGAGCCTCCTTCACTCTATCTAGTAGAGTTGTACCAGATTGCATTTGAAATAGCTTCTCATCAATCTCTATAGGATACTTCACTTCTAACTCCAGTTTCTCCATATCTGCAATTAGCTCCTGCTGAGCAGTCAACATCATCAATTTCTCACGACCCTTTCTACTTAAGGCGTCGGCAACCACATTAGCCTTACCCGGATGATATAAAATCTCACAGTCATAATTCTTGATTAATTCTAACCATCTTCTTTGACGCATATTCAAATCTTTCTGTGTAAAAATATATTTCAGACTCTTGTGGTCCGTATATATTTCACACTTCTCCCCGTAAAGATAGTGCCTCCAAATTTTCAAAGCAAAAAAAACTACAGCTAACTCCAAATCATGGGTTGGGTAACCCTTTTCGTAATCCTTCAACTGCCGTGATGCATACGCAATGACTTTGCCGTTTTGCATCAACACACAACCAAGTCCTTTATGCGACGCATCGCTAAAAACAACAAAATTTCATGTATCATCCGGAAGAGATAACACAGGCGCTGTACTCAACCTCTTCTTTAATTCTTGAAAACTTTCCTCACACTTCTCCGTCCAAACAAATTTCACAGCTTTTTGAGTTAAATTCGTTAACGGAGTTGCGATCTTAGAAAAATCTTGTATGAATCTTCTATAATATCCTGCTAATCCAAGAAAACTTCTTACTTCTGACGGCGTTCTCGGCTGATCCCAGTTAATCACAGCTTTTACTTTGGATGGATCTACCGAAATTCCATCTTTATCGATTACGTGACCAAGAAATTGTACTCTCTCGATCCAGAATTCGCATTTCGAAAATTTAGCATACAACTTCTCCCTTCTCAATACTTCCAATGTTAACCTCAAGTGTTCTTCATGTTCTTCTTTGGTTTTGGAATATACCAAAATGTCGTCTATAAATACCACCACGAATTTGTCCAAAAACGGCTTGAATACACCATTCATTAGTCCCATAAATGCTGTAGGAGCATTCGTAAGACCAAACGACATTACTAAAAACTCATAATGACTATATCGCGTTCGGAACGCTGTCTTCGGTACATCCTCTGGCCTCACCTTCAGTTGGTGATAACCACTAATCAAGTCAATCTTGGAAAAGTATTTTGCTCCCTTCAATTGATCAAACAGATCATCGATCCTCGGTAATGGATATATGTTCTTAATTGTGACCTTATTTAATTCTCTGTAGTCAATGCAAAGCCTCATCGATCCGTCCTTCTTTTTCACGAACAACACCGGCGCTCCCCACGACGATACGCTCGGTTGAATGTACTTTTTGTCCAACAATTCTTGTAGTTGTACCATTAATTCCTTCATCTCAACTGGCGCCATGCGGTATGGTGCCTTCGATATTGGAGCAGTTCCGGGCGCCAAATCAATCACAAAGTCTACTTCTCTATCTGGTGGAAGTCCTGGCAAGTCGTCTGGAAATACATCGACGAAATCCCTCACAATCGGTATCTCCTCTACCTTCGGGTTCTCTTTTCGACTGTCGACTATGTAAGCTAAATATCCTACACAGCCTTGTCTTAATAACTTCCTGGCCTGCAACATCGTCAGTCAACTCGCTTGTCTAGGCGACTTGCTACCATAAAACACAACCTTTGACGGAGTCATAAGGTTAATACGCTTCTTTTGGTAGTCAATTACAGCCCCATAATTGGATAGCCAATCCATACCCAATATAACGTCGAATTCCCCCAATCGAATAGGGATAAGATCTACATTCATGATATTACCCTTAATATCCATTCTACAATTCTTATACACATGCTTAACAGGAATTATCTCTCTATTCGCAATTTCTATGTTCATGGGATATTCCAATTCATCCTTAAGTAAATCTAAACTATTAGCAAAGTCATCGGATATAAAGGAACAAGTAGCACCCGAATCAAATAAAACGTAAGCATTAATTTCATTGATCGGAATGATACCTGACACCACCTCACGAGACTGGATTGCATCCTGCACCGTCATATTGAAAGTTCTGGCGGTTGGTCGGTTTGTTACAGGTGGTCCGGTGATGGTTAAGGTATTTCCACTGCTATTTCCCCGGTTTCCTCCTTGTCCTAATCCTCCTGATCCCTTCTTGGGACAGTCTCTTGCTAAATGATCTTTCGAACCACAGTTGAAACAAGCACCCTTCTTTGGGTTTGAACAATTTGGTGCTATGTGGCCTTCCTGACCACAATTGTAGCACATTCTCTTTCCCTTCAAACAAACTCCTAGATGTGCCTTGCCACAAGTCGGACATGCTTCTATCTTCTTTTTCTGCCCTCCGTGTTGACTTCCAGCTGTCGAGTTATGTAAGACCCCAACTTTTATAAATAAAAATGAATTTTCTATAAATATCATTTTTGAATATTATGGAGTTAATTTGATATAATGTTATAGTTGTGGGTAATATTTATAAATTTTGTAAAGTACGCAAGTTGTTATATAATATTCGATTGGTCGGGGAATATTCGTTTTAACAGGGAATATTCGTACAACGATACAATCATTGGTGGACCCCACAACAGAATTATTGTCGGATTGAGAAAACGACAAAAATATTTTATTAAAAATAACGGCGGAAATTTTACCATTGTTACTGTTGAACTACTCGGTAGTAAAAGTACAGTAATATGTGTGGTTGCATAGTAGCACACGGTATTGATTATTAATGCTTATGTGAGAAGTCACTCAGTTTGATTCAATTATTGTCAGTTAATAATATGAATTATTTAGCGATAATGACGTTTTGTTTTATTCGTATTATTAACGTAATAAAACAGAAACATCTTTTTATATAAAACAGAATACTTTATTAAAGTTATTCTATAAACAGAATATATTATATTTTATTTAAAAGATTTTTCTTTAGATATGGACCGTCAGATTAAAGTAATCAATCTGGACCGTTCATGAATTAGTTACTATGCATTCTATTTTTCTATAAATAGCAGCTCATTCCTTCATTATTTCTTACGAATTCACTGAACTCTAGAGAGAGAAACTATAGAGAGAAACTATAGAGAGAGAGAAGAAGAGTATTCTGCTACTTAACTACTTTCTTATTTCAGCTCGTCTTTAAAACGGTAAGGGGTGTTATTCTTTCTTATTCATGAAGAGAACTGTTGTTATTCCATTTCTTATTATTCTGTTGGAATAACCTGTATACGTGGTCTACCCTATACTTGGTGACATTCTTCTATTATTCTGTTGGAACATCCTGTCTGTGTGTTTTACACCGGACCTGGTTCCGTTTTTATTATTATTCAGTTGGAACATCCTGTCTGTGTGTTTTACACCGGACCTGGTTCCATTTTTATTATTATTCTGTTGGAACATCCTGTCTGTGTGTTTTACACCGGACCTGGTTTCGTCTTGTTATTATTCTGTTGGAACATCTTGTCTGTGTGTTTTACACCGGACCTGGTTCCATTATTTATTATTCTGTCGGAATATCCTGTCTGTGCGTTTACGCCGGACCTGGTTCCATTATTTATTATTCTGTCAGAATATCATGTCTGTGGGTTTACGCCGGACCTGGTTCCATTATTTATTATTCTGTTGGAATAACCTGTATGTGCGGTCTATCGCATGCATGGTGATTTCTTTTGTTATTCCATTCTTTATTGTACTCAGTTGGTTAAGTTTTGACTTCTATACTCCATGAAATTTGTGGAATATCCTTGATAATTGCGGTTCATCCAGTATCTTTTCATGAAAATATTCTTCTAAGTATTCTTGAATTTTACTCCACAAAGCAATATCATGTTGACAATTTGGACGTTGTTAATTCTTGGATAAATTAATTCTTGAACTTGTTTTATTGAATTCTTATATCATTGTCATCATCCTCATGTTTATAAAATGTTGAAAGTCATCTGTGGCCTGTAGTGCATAGATGGACTTGGTATGATTATGACCAGGGATTATTCGGTATAATCATGACCGTAATGTTACAAATGATGTGGTAAAAGTCCTTATTGGCCCGTAGTGCGTTGATGGACAGTTGTTGGCATGATCATGACCATTAATGAATATACGAATATCCTTGGCCGTAGTGCAGGGGTGATTCGATGATGTGAATTATTTTATTAAGCTGAGTCTCAGCGATCACAGTGTTGGAAAATCTTTTAAATCATAAAAGATAGTAGAGTTTATTTTCTACTTGACTCTCTTAATGGATTGCTTGTTCCGCTACAGTTAAACTTGATGTCTATTATATTTTATCAGTTTAACATTGTTGAAGGCTAATGATAATTTATTCTGCATTATCTTAGTCATAATATTTCTTACTGGGCTAGTTGAGCTCACCCTTTCTTTCACTGTTCTCTTCAGGAAATGAGAACGTAGCTAGGGCAAGTCGGGGAACGGAGTGATGGTCTGAATGATTGTATTAGTTAGTAGTCCTCACTATTCTATGTAATGGTGTGTTAATAAATGTAATGAGGACTCCTTTTGAGTATGAATACTCTCTAGAAGATAATATTTGTATTCAAACTCACAGTTTATGTTTTGTCGTATTGTACACGACAGTTGTATTAGTAAGTTGTATTTGTATTTTGTACTATGTATCTGACGACCCAAGATGGGTGATGTATACCTAATTTTGGGGGCGTCACAGTTGGTATCAGAGCTTAGGGATATGATCCCTGGCTAAGATGTGAGAATAGAACTAGGAGGGGAGAGACGGGGAATTCCTTCGCTAGTATGACCTACCTAAGTTTATTTGCATGGTATTTAATTGGTCGGTCATAATATAAGGATAATATATGACATATCAATTAACTTTTATTTTGTGGCAGTATCTGAAAATGGCATCTGAGAATGTTGAGAATAGCAATGGAGCACAGACGATTATTGATTCACCACATATCAATAATCAGGATAATGTTCATCAGGAAGGTGACAATCCTCATGCAAACAACAACACTGACCAGATGATGAATGATGGAATGTTCAGAGGTTTTATGCAATTCATGCAACAACAGGTGAAAGCGGCTCCTGTCCACAACGTAGGTGGAAATACTGGAAACTCTCAGGCGGTCACCGCTAAACAGTTTAAGGAGCTGGGACCACCGGAGTTTAAGGGAGAACCCAAACCACTTGTAGCTGAAACATGGATAAAGCAGATCACCAAGATATTTGATGTCTTGGGTTGCTCCGAGGAGCAAAAGGTTCCCTTTGCTGCCTTTATGTTGCGAGGAGAGGCAGATTACTGGTGGGAATCGATAAAGCGTACTCAACCTGCCGCACTGAAGATGTCTTGGGAGAAGTTCCAAGAGCTGTTTAACGACAAATACTTTCCCGAGAGTATTCGTCACATGAAGGAGGTGGAGTTCATCAAATTGGAGCAGAATAATATGACCGTGTCGCAGTACGAGGCAAAATTTGCGGAGTTATCCCGGTTTGCGTCCCACCTGGTGGATAATGAAGAAAGAATGACGCGGATGTTTTTAAGAGGTTTGAAGCCGGAGATACGTCAACATCTTGTTTCTCATAAATTGTGTTTGTATTCAGATGTTGTAAATAGGGCTCAGTTGGTGGAGCGCGATAACGAGACAACGCAACCAAAAGAGAGCAGCCGGCAAAATGATAATACTAGTGAAAGCAGTCATCGAAGCGGTGACAACAAGCGTGGAGGGAATCAACAGGCCAGAAATGGTAACCACTTCGGTGGTAATCAGGGCCAAAATAATAAGAATGGACATTTCAAAAAGAGGAGATTCAACAATGATGGAAAGACGTCAGCACCAGCACTTGTCGTTAAGGAAGGAGAACGACCACCTATCATATGTTTCAAATGCAGAGGGGAGGGGCACATCAGTCCAAACTGCGCGATGCCGTCCAAAGCATGTTATAATTGTGGAAGAGAAGGTCATTTAGCCCGATTTTGTCGTTTACCGAAGACAAATTCAGCTAGGATGGAGGCACCAAAGGCCGTCCCAGAAAAGTCAAAACCGGTTGTGCAAGGGAGAGCGTTTGTTGTGAACTCCTAGAAAGCAAGGAACCCGAATGAGGTCATCACGGGTAAGCTTATCATAAACTCTAACGAAGTCTATACTTTATTTGATACCGGTTCTACCCATTCTTTTATTTCTCCTACTTGCGCTCATCGATTAAATTTGATTCCGGAGAAATTAGACTTTGACTTAGCAGTTGAAACTCCATTGGGAGAAACCTTCATTACATCCACGGTTTATAAGTCTTGTTTGGTTCAAGTTGGTACCCACACATTACCTGTCGATCTTATTTCATTAAAAATACTTGCATTTGACGTGATTCTAGGGATTGATTGGTTAACTACTCATCATGCAAAAATTGATTGTTTTCGTAAGGTTGTTAGCTTTCATATTCCTAATCGACCTATTATGCGAATTCAAGCAACCAAACCATTAAAATCAATCGCTGTCATCTCAAGCCATAAAGCTATTCGTTTATTGAAAAACGGATGTCAAGCTTTCTTAGCTCATGTCACGGATCTAAACAAAAATACGTCAGCTTTGAATGATATTTCTGTTGTTAATAAATTTCCTGACGTATTTCCCGAAGAACTTCCTGGCCTACCCCCAGAGCGTGAAATTGAATTTTGTATCGACCTTGAACCCGGTACAAAACCCATTTCCAAAGCCCCATATCGAATGGCTCCTATTGAACTTCAGGAGTTAAAGACCCAACTGCAGGAATTGTTAGACATTGGTTTTATTCGTCCTAGTACTTCTCCTTGGGGTGCTCCTGTTCTGTTCGTGAAGAAGAAAGATGGGAGTATGCGACTTTGTATTGATTATCGGGAGTTGAATCATGTCACCATCAAAAATAGGTACCCATTGCCACGTATTGATGACCTGTTTGACCAGTTGCAAGGAGCACAATTCTTTTCAAAGATCGATCTTCGTTCTGGATATCATCAGCTGAAGGTTAGAACTGAGAATATTCCAAAGACTGCCTTCAGAACTCGGTATGGGCATTATGAATTCTTAGTTATGTCTTTTGGATTGACTAATGCTCCTGCTGCCTTCATGGATATGATGAACAGGGTATTCAAGGAATATTTGGATCACTTTGTGGTCGTCTTTATCGATGACATCCTTGTTTATTCCAAAAGCCGTGAAGATCATGAGCAACACTTGAGGTTGGTACTCCAAAAGCTTCGTGAATACAAACTTTATGCCAAGTTGAAGAAATGCGAGTTCTGGCTGGAAGAGGTAGCATTCCTTGGGCACGTAGTATCAAGTCGTGGAATATCGGTTGACCCGGCAAAGATTGAAGCTATTCAAAGCTGGGAGCAACCTAAATCAGTGACCGAGGTACGTAGCTTTCTTGGTTTAGCTGGTTATTATCGGAGATTCGTGGAAGGATTTTCTCGAATCGCTACTCCATTAACTCAGCTGACTCGAAAAGATACAAAGTTCGGTTGGAGCGAAGAATGTGAGCAGAGTTTTCAAGAACTCAAGAGGAGACTCATTTCAGCACCTGTTCTAACAATACCATCTGGCTCGGAGGGATTTGTCATCTACAGTGATGCTTCGAGCAAAGGGTTGGGATGCGTTCTCATGCAACATGGAAAAGTCATAGCCTATGCATCAAGACAACTCAAGGAATATGAGAGGAATTATCCTACTCATGATCTAGAGTTGGCAGCTGTTGTCTTTGCACTTAAAATTTGGAGGCATTACTTGTATGGGGAGAAGGTGGAGATCTTTACGGATCATAAAAGCCTCAAATATTTCTTCACTCAAAAGGAACTCAACATGCGACAACGACGTTGGCTTGAACTGTTGAAAGATTATGATCATACCATTCAATATCATCCTGGAAAAGCGAACGTGGTAGCTGACGCATTGAGTAGAAGATCATATGCAAGTACGAGTGCGATATTGTCAACACAAAGACCCATTTTGTGTGATTTGCAAAGGATGGAGATAGAGTTAAAGACTCCAGGGACCCATGTGATGATGACGAATATACGAGTAGAACCGACTTTAATCGATAAAGTTAAAGCTGCTCAAGCTACAGACCTGGAGCTGATGCGTATGAGGAAGAAAGTGCAAGAAGGTGCTATGCCGAAAGCAAGAATCGATGAAGAAGGAATACTTCGAGTCAACTCCAGACTTTGTGTTCCTAACAACCCTGATTTAAAGTATGAAATCATGATGGAGGCGCACAACACACCGTTTGCAATCCATCCTGGAAGTACCAAAATGTATCATGATCTTCGTCATACATTTTGGTGGAGCAATATGAAGAGAGAGATAGCGTTGTTTATCTCAAGGTGTCTAACTTGTCAACGAGTCAAAGCGGAGCATCAAGTACCAAAAGGTCCATTGCAACCACTTGAAATTCCAGAATGGAAGTGGGAGGACATTACCATGGATTTCGTTACCGGTCTTCCTAGGGTTTCTCAAGGTATTGATGCGATTTGGGTCATTGTTGATAGATTAACCAAGTCTGCTCATTTCTTACCGATACGAGAAACTTATACACTTGAACGTCTTGCTCGTATGTACATAAACGAGATTGTAAGACTGCATGGTATGCCAGTATCCATAGTTTCTGACCGAGACCCAAGATTCACTTCACGATTTTGGGTTAGTTTACAAAAAGCTATGGGCACGGAGTTACGATTTAGTTCAGCATATCATCCTCAGACGGACGGACAATCAGAGAGGACTATTCAAACTCTTGAAGATCTATTAAGACTCTGTGTCTTTGACTTCAAGGGAAGTTGGGACAAGTTCTTACCATTGGTGGAGTTTTCCTACAACAACAGTTATCAAGCAAGTATTGGCATGGCTCCATTCGAAGCATTGTATGAAAGAAAATGTCGTTCTCCAGTATGCTGGGATGAGGTGGGTGAAGCAACGTTGTTGGGACCGGAGTTGGTACGTATGACTACAGAAAAGATTTAAACGATCCGACAACGTATAAAAACCTCACAAGATCGACAAAAGAGTTATGCTGATCTTCATCGGAAGGACGTGGAATTTGATGTAGGAGATCATGTGTTCTTACGTGTTGCTCCATGGAAAGGAGTTACGAGATTTGGAAAGAGAGGAAAGCTCAATCCTCGATTCATTGGTCCATTTTTAATCCTCGATCGAGTAGGAACTGTGGCTTATAGACTTGCTTTACTGCCAAGTATGTCTCGTGTTCATAACGTTTTTCACATATCCATGTTACGCAAATATATGGAAGACCCGAACCACATTATTGAGTTAGAACAGGACGAAATAGCGGAAGATTTGACGTATGAAGAAGTTCCTGTTCAAATCTTGGATAAGAAGGAACATATTCTACGCTCCAAGGTTATACCTCAAGTCAAAGTTTTGTGGAGAAACCACGATGTTGAGGAAATGACTTGGGAGTTAGAATCTGAAATGAAATCAAGGTATCCTTACCTCTTCGACATACCAGGTATGTACCCTAATTTCGAGGGCGAAATTTCATAAGAAGGGGAGGTTGTAAGACCCCAACTTTTATAAATAAAAATGAATTTTCTATAAATATCATTTTTGAATATTATGGAGTTAATTTGATATAATGTTATAGTTGTGGGTAATATTTATAAATTTTGTAAAGTACGCAAGTTGTTATATAATATTCGATTGGTCAGGGAATATTCGTTTTAACAGGGAATATTCGTACAACGACACAATCATTGATGGACCCCACAACGGAATTATTGTTGGATTGAGAAAACGACAAAAATATTTTATTAAAAATAACGGCGGAAATTTTACCATTGTTACTGTTGAACTACTCGGTAGTAAAAGTACAGTAATATGTGTGGTTACATAGTAGCACACGGTATTGATTATTAATGCTTATGTGAGAAGTCACTCAGTTTGATTCAATTATTGTCAGTTAATAATATGAATTATTTAGCGATAATGACGTTTTGTTTTATTCGTATTATTAACGTAATAAAACAGAAACATCTTTTTATATAAAACAGAATACTTTATTAAAATTATTCTATAAATAGAATATATTATATTTTATTTAAAAGATTTTTCTTTAGATATGGACCGTCAGATTAAAGTAATCAATCTGGACCGTTCATGGATTAGTTACTATGCATTCTATTTTTCTATAAATAGCAGCTCATTCCTTCATTATTTCTTACGAATTCACTGAACTCTAGAGAGAGAAACTATAGAGAGAGAGAAGAAGAGTATTCTGCTACTTAACTACTTCCTTATTTCAGCTCGTCTTTAAAACGGTAAGGGGTGTTATTCTTTCTTATTCATGAAGAGAACTGTTGTTATTCCATTTCTTATTATTCTGTTGGAATAACCTGTATACGTGGTCTACCCTATACTTGGTGACATTCTTCAATTATTCTGTTGGAACATCCTGTCTGTGTGTTTTACACCGGACCTGGTTCCGTTTTTATTATTATTCTGTTGGAACATCCTGTCTGTGTGTTTTACACCGGACCTGGTTCCGTCTTGTTATTATTCTGTTGGAACATCCTGTCTGTGTGTTTTACACCGGACCTGGTTCCATTATTTATTATTCTGTCAGAATATCCTGTCTGTGCGTTTACGCCGGACCTGGTTCCATTATTTATTATTCTGTCGGAATATCCTCTCTGTGGGTTTACGCCGGACCTGGTTCCATTATTTATTATTCTATTGGAATAACCTGTCTGTGCGGTCTATCGCATGCATGGTGATTTCTTTTGTTATTCCATTCTTTATTGTACTCAGTTGGTTAAGTTTTGACTTCTATACTCCATGAAATTTGTGGAATATCCTTGATAATTGTGGTTCATCCAGTATCTTTTCATGAAAATATTCTTCTAAGTATTCTTGAATTTTACTCCACAAAGCAATATCATGTTGACAATTTGGACGTTGTTAATTCTTGGATAAATTAATTCTTGAACTTGTTTTATTGAATTCTTATATCATTGTCATCATCCTCATGTTTATAAAATGTTGAAAGTTATCTGTGGCCTGTGGTGCATAGATGGACTTGGTATGATTATGACCAGGGATTATTCGGTATAATCATGACCGTAATGTTACAAATGATGTGGTAAAAGTCCTCATTGGCCCGTAGTGCGTTGATGGACAGTTGTTGGCATGATCATGACCATTAATGAATATACGAATATCCTTGGCCGTAGTGCAGGGGTGATTCGATGATGTGAATTATTTTATTAAGCTGAGTCTCAGCGATCACAGTGCTGGAAAATCTTTTAAATCATAAAAGATAGTAGAGTTTATTTTCTACTTGACTCTCTTAATGGATTGCTTGTTCCGCTACAGTTAAACTTGATGTCAATTATATTTTATCAGTTTAACATTGTTGAAGGCTAATGATAATTTATTCTGCATTATCTTAGTCATAATATTTCTTACTGGGCTAGTTGAGCTCACCCTTTCTTTCACTGTTCTCTTCAGGAAATGAGAACGTAGCTGGGGCAAGTCGGGAAACGAAGTGATGGTCCGAATGATTGTATTAGTTAGTAGTCCTCACTATTCTATGTAATGGTGTGTTAATAAATGTAATGAGGACTCCTTTTGAGTATGAATACTCTCTAGAAGATAATATTTGTATTCAAACTCACAGTTTATGTTTTGTCGTATTGTACACGACAGTTGTATTAGTAAGTTGTATTTGTATTTTGTACTATGTATCTGACGACCCAAGATGGGTGATGTATACCTAATTTTGGGGGCGTCACAAGTTATCCGTCCACTTCCTCTTCTGATTATTATTATTCCCAATATTACTTCCACTAGTCTTGTTATTACCTTCATTCTCACTCTTTTTCTTTTTCTGTTCTTGGTTGTACTTAGTCACTGCATCACTTCCTCCTTCCACGAGAATGGCCTTTTCCAAAACTCCCGCAAACGTGTTAAGTTAAAACATTGATACCTTGCTGTATACCCAAGGCTTCAGTCCTTGTTCGAATCGTCTGGCTTTCCTCTCGTCAGTGTGTACTTGATACGGGGCAAACCTTGCCAACTCATCGAATTTAGCCGCGTATTCAGGCACGCTCATGTTTCCTTGCTTCAGTTCCAGAAATTGAATCTCCATCTGATTCTGCGTACTAGTTGGGAAGTACATTTCGAAAAACATTTCTTTGAATCTCTCCCACGTAATTACACCTTCACCTCCTCGCATCTTGTTTGCCTGCCACCAGTAGCTAGCCTCAGACTTCAGCATAAATGTCGCAAAAACGGTCTTCTGATCTTCTCGAACCCTAGCAACGTCGAAAACCTTCTCCATTTCCATCACCCACGTTTGAGCCTCGATCGGGTTTCTGGAACCTTTGAACTCTGGCGGTCCCACCGCCTTAAAATCTTTAAACGTTGTGCTAGGTGGAGCTTGCGGTTGGTTATTCATGACTCCAGTTAGTAAATTAACTAGCTGTTGAACTGGATTAACGTTGGTATTATTGTTATTATTGGTTGACTCTTCCTGAGCCAGTTGACGTTGTTGTCTTCTCCTTGGCGGTATTTTTCTGTTAAATAAATGCTTATTAGAACTTTATTTATTTCTCTACATAGTTAAGATATTACTCAATAATTTAACATATCACTTAACACATCATCTCAAACAACTTGATATCTTTTCATTCAAATAAAAAGTTTTAACATTAAACTATAGCATACTGCTATTTACATCATCTATCCTGGAATAAAGAATCCACAGGATTTAAAACATTCAAATATTAACATATTCCTTAGTTCATAAACACATCAGAATTTACATAAAACTATATAAGTCTTTCACACAAATAAATAGATTCTATTCCTGTCTTCCAAGGTGCTCAATAGCCTTGCCACGCTCCTCATTCATGATACGAGACATCGTCCTGCGATCCAACATATACGATGGAAGTCCTTCAAACTGGATGGGGTACCTTAACACTCGCTTTTGAACCTCATCCATTGCATGATTAAGTGTGGCGTACGTGTCTTCAAGCTTTGCCTTCTTTGCACGACTATCATCTTCTGCTCGATCAGCTCGATGTGATTCTCTTACCCATCCTTCCTCTGCTATTTTCAGTCTTCCGGAGGTTTCCTTCAGTTCCTTCTTCAGCTTCTCTATCTCCACGGTCTTATCTTCGGTTTGACCCTTCTCATGAACCAGATCTCACTCCACGTTTCCTAAACGTGTATGAAGGGTCACAATCTCTCTATTCTTCTCCTCTAAAGTAGACTGCTGAACAGTCGCTCGCTCAGTCAATTCTTGAACCTCATCTTGTAACTCCACGTTACGATCATATAGTGTGTCATACATCTCAGCATCAACAGTGTACCGTGGTAGCTCCTCTTCTTCTTCCTCCTCATCAAACTCCTCCTCAGGATCCTCCTCAGGATCAATCTCAGGTTCATGCTCCTGACCAACAACGGTGATCAATGGAGATGAAACCCTCTGCAGCAGCTGCTCCCTAACGACATGAATGTCTCGGGGCTCCTCCTCAGTCGGCCCTATAGGTAATCGGGGTTCTTCCTCCCCAACTTGACTAGCTTCTCCAACATTCGTCATCCTGACAACAAAATTTTAAGTTTTAGTTACTAAGTCGTACTATCTAACGCATACTTAACACATAAACACATTATGTATTTTATTATCTTCAATGAATTACAAAAATTCATTTCTTAGAACTCGATAAGAGTTTTCAATTACTATCTTCTTCTATAAGGCTACTACCTAAGGTTGTTTCCCCCACCTAAGGTTCATAACCTACAGCTTTAATACCAACCCGTGACACCCCCAAATCTGGGTACTTCGATTCCACGGGATTTGGTGTTCACTGTACAAGCATCATCTATCTATCTACCCATAAATAATATCAAACCATACAATAGATAGAAATCATAATAAAATCTCTTCCCTTAAGGGTTACATCAACTGAATCATAAATAAATCCCAGGTTACTCTAACCTTAAAACATCTGTGCGGAATTCTAAACAAATAAATCTTAACATCAACATAACTCAAGTCTTAAACAAATACATCAGTTAATAAATAACAGGTCTTCATCATTTGCTAACTTTGCCCTTGCCCTTACTAGTGGAAGGTTCATCGCTTCTTTCGTTCTTAACTGCAATGTTATTATTAAGCAAGAGTGAGTACAAATGCCCACAAGTATAATAATGAAATAACAGTATAATAACATGCGAATAATCAAAGACATCTGAATAAAAGCTCAACTTTTGAATCAAGAATGAATAACAAGAATCAAAAGAATTCTGAGGGTCATAAGACCTTGAACTATGTCCTAGGTTATCAAGGATTATACTTAAAACCTTTAACAGTCATAAGACTATGGACGTTCTTCTCGTACTTAGGGGGATCAACCCTTAGTACCATACTGTGCACAATATCTTAACGCTAAAGCGTAATTAATCCCCTATACAGGGTTGTTCTTCTCAGTTTGACATTCGAGTCCGCACCAAAGGAAGTTTGGTTTGGATACTTTCATCAAGGATTCTGAAGTGTAGAACGCTCATCAACTATGGACTAGTTGAATCAATAAGGTTCACTAGTCTAATAAGGTTCAACAATAATTGATATTTGATTAGAATAATAATCTCAAAAGTATACAATCGGAGAATTATTGTATAACTGAATCATGCTTTGGAAAGATAATTAATCTTTAATATCATGCTTGAACTTGAATAATAACAAGGATAATTTATTCAAGGTAAATAATAAACTTGAACAATAATGACAAGTAGGGTTAGGGAAACTTGCTCGACATAAAAGTAACGTTTAAGTTTAAATAAACTTGCTCAATAGAATGGAGTTAAGGATAGGATACTTGCCTCGTGCGTATATTACACTTTAACTAAGCACGTTCTTTGAATTAAATCCTACATACCATTCACATTCAATACCAGTTAATTACTAGCTAATCAACATAACCCATTCTCGTTGTCTACTTTAATTATTGACTAAACTTAGTCAAATTATCACGTTGTCACATAATTTATACTTCATGAATTATCAAACTAATTATGTATTTAATAATTCAATTCACATATAATATTTTATTACATGTTAAACAACTATTTTATCATCTCATAATACCTCTAACATGATTACATGTTCATTACATCAATCCACTAACACTTGTTAGACTTTAACATTTTAAAAATACATTTCTGACATTTTCTGGAGAGTGGCGCTGCGGCGCCACTATTGAACTAAGGATTCGCGCTGCGGCGCTGTCGCGCTGCGGCGCCGTCGCGCTGTGGCCGGGCCCTTGGCGCTGCGGCGCTGTGGCGCCGTGGCTCGAGTCATGGCGCTACGGCACGGTGGCGTTGCGGCGCGGGAAATGAACTGGTAGCCGGCGCTGCGGCGCGGAATTCCAGACACAGAAATGGCTGTTCGCGAAAATCGCAGAACAAGCCAATTTCTCCCAAATTCTTATTTTCTACTCAAAATTAGACATACCCACAAGTTATAGTTTATGTATATTCATAATACAACATCTATAAAGTGATTTTAACCCATTAAAACATATAATCACATATTTAAATCATAAAAAAAATGGATTGTTCTTGATGTTCTTGAGGATTTTGAACAAAAACTTATAATTTAACACTACGGATTCGTTATAACACCGAATCCGTTCGTTTAAGGCTTGATCTCTTCGTATTAACATGCTCAATAATATAAGAGTGTAAAATTTAGGGATAATATATAATCAATACATTAATTATCACATATAAGGCCATATGGCCATATCACGTACTCTGTTTATTTTGAAAATCATACGTACGACATGCTTTCATGAAACTAATCACATGGCTTACATGGTATATATAGTTAAACACTATTTGGTATAACATAACACACATATATAAAGTTATACTCATCTCATATACCAAACACAGAGATTTTTTAGAAAATTGTGAAAGCCATTTTATGAAAACTTAAAAGACGTATATTATAAATTTGGAAGGAGAATTACCCAGAGTAGATAAAGTAATCGGGGGTGAATTCCTTCCGATTCTTCCTGACTCACCCAACCTCTTAGCAAAACTCTCTGATTTTCTCTCTAATTCTCTCTGGTATCTTTATCAGACTTAGAACAAAATAAAAAAAAAAACAAGACGTCGTATAAGAACTGGCGTGCGTCAATGCCAGTTAACCCAGTCATGGTTAACTGGTGGTAACTTCCACTAAGGTCATGTTTGGCTAGCTAAAAATAAGTTTTAAAAATAATTTAATTTAATAAAGCTTTATTATATAGTTTAAATAATGTCACAACCATATAAAATAAATCAATATTTTATTTAATTTACTTTAAACTAAATATAATAATTTCTCAATAATGCACATAGTCACATAATTAAATTTCTCTTTAATAAATAATAACAATTTATTAAATCTCTAATTAATAATTACATTAATTAGATAACATCATGCTTGATTAAATATTTCATTTAATTCAACAAGTTCACATAATTATATACTTGAATAATAATTATTCTCCACATTAATTTAATAATTGCAACGCATATAATTAAATTAATCTACCACAATTGCATCAATTAATTATTAAATCTAATAATTAAATCATCGAAAATATTTATTTAATTCAATAAATATTAAAATTAATTTACAAAATTCTCTCGTTCGTCACACTTAACACATAACATTTTAATAAACTTCAATATTTTATTCATTCATAACTTCTAAAACATAGAAAGGATAGTATCTCTACTATCTACATTAACTTTCATGAACTTGAAAAGTTTCAGGATTACATGCTCATCCTACCCTGTTATTTATCTCAAAACATGGGATACATAATTTATTTAACACATAATTAATCACATAACTTATTAATCTTCATATTTTGGCATATTAAGACGTCGAGCAACTTCTCTACGCTCTTCTTCCATGATATGAAACATCGTTCTACGATCCATCATATACCATGCCAATTCTTTGAACTGAGTTGGATAATAAAAGACTCGGTACTAGGCCCTATCAATTGTAGAATGAAAAGTATAATCCATTTCATTCATCATGACCTTCTTCGTCTGAACCTTGTCTTCAGCACGATCTGCACGCTGAGTAGCCTTCATCCAAGTGTCTTCTGTAATAATCCGGAATTTCAAATTATAATATTAAATATTTATGAAATTATATAAATATTTATTTGATATGTTTATTGTTGAAATTGTTGAATAAATATTTTATTTGATATTGTGGTTGTCAGTAAATATTTATGAATCTAAATTTATTAGATAATATTCTAAATTAATTGAATTTATAATTTGGAGAGTTGTAATATAACATGAGATGTTATATTGTTGTGTTGATTTAATAATTTAAATGGTATACTAAATTATTAAATAAAATTATAATGAAATTATAATTTTGTGTTATTTGTTTAAATGGTATATTTAATTAAAATATAGTGTGCAATTAAATTAATTGGTTAATGTTGGATATGGAAATCTGAATAAATAATATGTGATTATAAATGATAAACTAAATTATTTATTAAAATAAATTAAAGGAGTTTAAAGGGTTTTGCCAAACAAAGCCTTATGGCTTTTGGATTTTTAATTTTTGAATTTTAAATAATATAAATAAAATAAATTAAAATAATAAATATAATATATTTATTGTATATACATTTATTTTGTAACTGTTATTATATTTAGTATGCGTATTATGGTATCAGTTTTTCTTTTACGCACTAGTTAGTCTATATTGGCTATACTGAGAGTTCATAGAGAACTTGATAGAGCTTGACAAAGAGAATTGAGAAAGGAGCTTGAGAGAATTTGAGAGAGATTGGTCTGCAATTAGCAAGGATTGTATTAGCAAATTGAATGTATGTTCATAATCTTAGTATTACATATACATATATGTTCTGATATGTTATACGTCATGTATTTTTATCCTCTATGAATTCAAATTCTCTTTAATTGTTGTAGAAAACAGAGTTATTGCAATTGTATGTGTTTATGATGACTAGAGTTTGTGTTTAAACAAGAATTGTTATGCTATTTACGGTTAAAAAGGAAGAGAAGAATTAACAGTGTATGTTTTATGGATATTTTCTCATATGGCTTATGTAAGTACCAAATTTAGTGGTTAATTTATATACTAAATTGTGAATTAAGTCTTGTATATGTTAGTTCGTTAAGAAATGAAGATAGTGAAGTTTGAATGAAGTGATTCGGTGAATAATTGAGATTACAGTGGTGATTTTTATCTAAGGAACTTAAAAAATGAAGTTTTATATGAAAATATGGAATTTGAGGAAATTAAACTAGTATAATTGTTGTTAAATTGTTCTACATTGAGGAATATGTCAGCAAATATGTTTATAATAGTTTTATATCAATTGTTTGTGTTAATATTACTGTCTAGTGGGTGAAATTCGTGTTTGTTGGGCTAAAGTTGAGTACTGTTCATAGCCGTCTCTGCCTCTGTCTATGCACCAGCGCTGATGCGCTGGTGCCAAGGCTAAAAACTGCACAGCTGCGCCGGTCCCAGGCCTGTGTATAGCGCAGCTGCGCCATACCCTGATTTGGGACAACGACTTCTGCTGCTGCTGCAGTTCTGGGATAGCGACATACATTGGACTAATAATGTGTTAGTATGATAAACATGTAACAACAAGGTTTCGTGTTATGTGGTTAGTGAATTCAAAGTTGTAAAAATGATTAGTAAGTTACAAACGCGTTATGTGATAACTTAGTATACACAATGAATGTTAGACAAGTGTTGAGAAGTCAACACTTGGAATTTCTGAAATGTAAATTGTAATGTAAGACTTGTACTGAAATAACAAGTCTAACTAGAAATGCGTGTTACGTTAGAACATGAATGTTAGTATATCTAATAGATGGTGGTTCTAAACCTATGTGTAGGTGAACGTGAGTTTAATGCAATAGCTTATGCTCAAAGCAAGTTTTCTAACTCTACATTTTCTTTGAGCAAGTTTCTAAACTTATCTTTTTACATTGAGCAAGTTTTCTAACTCTACTTTTATAATTGTGCAAGTATCTAAACTCTCTTTGAGCAAGTTTTTCTAACTCCAAGCTTTCTTTGTGCAAGATTCTTAACCCTAATTATATCGTGCAAGTTCCTAAACCTTATCTCTTGATATTGAGCCAATCTTTAACTTGTTATTTAGCATGCAAATTTCTACATTATAAAACACTAATCTTGAACAAGTTTTATCATTCAACTTACTATTTGTTATGCATGCTTAAGATTCAACTCTAAATAATGTTTTAACATTAGCTTAACATTGTTCAAGCAAGGCATGTTACATTATTCAATACTTATACTCTTAGATTATTCCTAAAGCATGCCCTTAAAACACAATGTTGATTCACTTATGAATTATTCCATCGCATAATGTTATTACAATTTTATTCAACTAATCCTTAGTTGATGTTCGTAAACTCTAAATTACCTTAAAACTTATCCAAACCAAACTTACTTTGGCGTGGACCCGTATTCTAAATGCTGAGATGAACAACCCTATTATAAGGGATAACTTACTCATAGCGTTAAAATGTTTGTGTACAATACATTGTACGAAGGGCTGATCCCCCTAAGTACGAGGAGTCCTTATAGTCTTACGACTGTTAAAGTTTAAGTTGAAAGATTACTTATAACTATGGACATAGTTCGTGGTCTTTTGACTCTCAGTTATATATTTCAAGTTATGTTCTTGATTATTATTGATGAAGTACTTTATTCATATCTATTGAGCCTATTCATTTGGCAGTTGATATGATGTTATTCATTATTTTTTAAGTGAGCATTGTTTGATCACTCTTGCATTTATACACTCATTGCAGCCAAAGTTGAGAAGGTCGATGAACCTACAACTAGCAAAGGAAAAGGAAAAATGTACAAGTGATAAAGACTTACAATTTAATGACTTTTATGTTAATAGACTTTATATTTAATGATGTGATGTAATTATTTTACTTTCGCACTTGATTGATGTGAAGGTTAGACAACCTGAGATATTTTGGATTTAATGATGTAACCCTTTTATAGGGAGGAATTATGGTTTAAATGTTAATTTATTTGGGTAGATAGTATGAATGTATGGAAAGTGAACACCAAGTCTTAGGGGAATGAAGTACCCAAATTTGGGGGTGTCACAAGTTGGTATCAAAACCTTAGGTTATGAACCTTAGGTGGGGGAAAAGTCTTAGGAAGTAACCTTTGAAATGATAGTGGTGATAAACTCTTATCGAGTTTTAAGGAAGAAGTAATACAACACTTATGTGATTATGTGATTACAATTTATGTGCTCGTGAGTGTCGAGTAGTAATGATTAATAATTAAAACTTAAAATTTTGTTTTCAGGACGGCTAATGTCGGAGAATCCAGTACGGCTAGGGAGGAAGGACCTCAGATGCCTAGAGAGGAGGAGTCTTGTGACATTCAGGTGGTTTGGGAACAACTACTTCCACGGGAGTCAGCCCCGTTGGTCACAGTGGTTGAAGATGAGGATGATGAGGTAGAAACGGATGAGGAGGATCCCGTTGAGCTGTCGCATGTGAATGAGGATGACGAGGATGAGGAGGAGGAGATTCCACTGAACTCGATAGCTGCTCGTATGTACGATGAAGTCTACGACCGCAATGTGGAGCTTAAGGATACCGTCGAGGAGTTGCAAGATATAGTAGCTGAGCAACGGACCTCGATGGCACAGAAGGACGATGAGATCCAAGATCGAGATGAACGTTTGAACAATGTTGAAGAGAAGCTGGTTCATACTGAAGGAGAGAAAGAACAACTGATCGAGGAGATCGCAGAACTGAAGAACAAGTTGAAGGAAGAAGCTACTAAGAGGGCAAGAGCTGAAGACGTATATAAGGAAGCTTTTCAACGAGCTGGGATAGCAGTGAAAGACGCACAAACAAAGAGAATGAAGATGGAAGAGATGAATAGCGTATTCAACACCGTGATTAATCGCGCTCAAGATCGGGTCATGGGTTATCCGATTTAGTTCGAGATGTTGCCATCATACATATTAGATCGCAGAACAATGTTCCGGATTATGGAAAAAGAACGTAGTAAGGCTAAGCAGTATCTTAGTAGAACATCATAGTTGTTATGCGATTAATAAAATGTTAAATAATTTGTAAATCCCTAGTGGCAGTTAATCTACGGGATACGATAATGATGTTATCATAAAACTTTAGTAAGTTCAAGAAAGTAATGTAAATAGTAGTGATGCAATTGTTCTTATGTTTTTCAAAAAGATTATGAATGAATAAAAATTATTATTCAAAGTGTTATGTGTTATGTAATGATTTCCTTTATGAGATGCAAGTTAAGTACAAAATACTTAAAGGGGTTGAGTAATAATCTAATGAGTGTGTTTTTAACAAAAAATTCCTCCAAGACGTTAACCATCACGACAAAGAACCACTGAGGGAACCATCAGTGATGACAATGTTAATGCTAACCCAATTCAACAACTAGTGACGTTACTAACAGGAGCGTTGCAGAATCAACCTCAGAATCAAGGTACAACGTTTAAGGATTTCAAGGCGGTTGGACAACCTGAATTTCATGGGTCCATGAATCCCGTGGAGGCACAATCATGGATTATGGAAATAGAGAAGGTATTCGATGTTGCGAGAGTAAGGGATGATCAGAAAACTGCTTTTGCAACATTCATGTTGAAAGCAGAGGCTAGTTATTGGTGGCAGGCCAATAAAACTCGGGAAGGACAAGGGGTGATGACCTGGAATAGGTTTAAGGAGATATTTTTCGAGATTTATTTTCCAGAGAGTTCGAAGAGTCAACAAGAGGTTCAGTTCTTAGAACTGAAGCAGGGAACGATGACGGTGTCTGAGTATGCCGCAAAATTCAACGAGTTGGCGAGGTTTACGCCATATTAAGTCAGCATAGACGAACGCAAGGCGAAGAGGTTTGAGCAGGGACTGAAGCCCTGATTGTGCAGTAGGGTCTCCCTGTTCCAGCTAAAGACATTCGCAGCAGTAATGGAGAAGGCAATTCTCGCTGAAGGTGGAGGCGAGGCTGTAACAAAGTTCAATCAAGAACAGAAAAAGAAGAAGAATGAAGTGGAGATTAAGAATGGTGGTGGTAGTAGTGGAAACAGCAACAACAATCTGAAGAGAAAATAGAATGGAAATGTGGGTGCTGGAAACCAGCAAGGTAACCAGCAGAAGAAGAAGTTCGAAGCATGTTCTACATGTGGGAAGTTTCACAAGGGTGTATGTTTAATGGAGAAACGTGTAAGCTTTAATTGTGGCCAGGAGGGTCACATCGCCCAAATTGCAATCAACCTAAGAAGAACGTTTGCTTCACGTGCGGGTCCAAGGATCACTTTGCTCGTGAATACCCTAAAAAGAGATCTGGTGAGGCAAATGGAAGCAATGGAAATGCTAGTGGAGGTACACTGACTATTGCTGGACCAACGTCAACAAATAAGCCCACAGCAAGAACCTTCAACATGACGGTGCAGGACGCGGTGCAACCAAAAGATGTCGTGTCAGGTATTATCCCAATCACTGATATAAATGAATATATATTATTTGATTCGGGTGCTACTTGCTCGTTTATATCTAATGAATTTGCTAAGAGGTTAGAAATACTGAGTGAAGAGTTGAATTTCCCTTTACAACTAGAAATTGCGAATAGGAAAGTAATTTTTGTTAGGTTCATATACAAGAACTGTAAGGTGAACATTAAGGGAAATATCATGATGGTAGATTTAATCCCGATAAAACTCAGAGAGATCGATGTTATTTTGGGAATGGATTGGCTATTCAATTCTGGAGTGATAATTAACTACCAAAAGAAATGTGTAAACCTTATGACTCTGTCAAAGGTAGTTTTCTATGGTAGCAAATTGCCTAGACAAATGAGATGTCTAACGATTATGCAGGCTAAGAAATTGTTGAGTCAAGGCTGTGTGGGTTATTTAGCTTACATAGTCGATACTCAGAAGAAGGGTGTGAAACTTGAAGAGATACCAGTGGTTAGGGATTTTGTAGACGTATTTCTGGAGGATTTGCTAGGACTTCCGCCTAACAGAGAGATTAAGTTCGTGATCGATTTAGCGCCAGGAATAGCACCGATATCGAAGGCCCCATACAGAATGGCTTCGGTGGAGATGAAGGAACTGATGGTACAACTGCAAGAACTATTAGATAAAAAGTATATTCAACCGAGCGTATCACCGTAGGGAGCACCGGTGTTATTCGTGAAGAAGAAGGATGGGTCAATGCGTCTTTGCATTGATTATAGAGAATTAAACAAAGTCACTATTAAAAACAAATATCCGTTGCCAAAAATAAATGACTTGTTTGATCAATTAAAGGGTGCTAAATATTTCTCAAAAATAGATTTGAGCAGTGGGTATCACCAATTAAAGGTAAGGAAGGAGAATATACCTAGAACAACATCCAGAAATCGGTATGGACATTACGAGTTTCTAGTGATGTCTTTTGGTTTGACCAATGCCCCTGCTGCATTCATGGATTTGATGAACATGGTGTTTAAACCATTTTTAGACAAGTTTGTCGTGGTATTTATCGACGATATTCTGGTGTATTCCAAAACACAAGAAGAACCCGTGGAACATTTACGTTTAACATTGGAGACATTAAGAAAGGAAAAGTTGTACGCAAAATTCTCTAAGTGCGAATTTTGGCTAGATCGTGTACAATTTCTTGGGCACGTGATTAACAAAGATGTGATTTCGGTGGATCCATCAAAAGTGAAAGCTGTAATCAATTGGGAACAACCAAGAACACCGTCGGAGGTAAGGAGTTTCTTGGGACTGGCCGGTTATTATAGAAGATTCATTCAAGATTTTTCTAAGATAGCCACTCTGCTAACAAATTTGACAAAGAAAGCGATCAAATTTGTTTGGATGGAGAAATGTGAAGAGAGTTTTCAAGATTTGAAGAAGAAATTAAGTGTGGCACCTGTGTTGTCATTACCAGATAATACGAGAAACTTTGTGGTGTATAGTGATGCCTCACATAAAGGATTGGGTTGTGTTCTTATGCAGAACGACAAGGTTATTACATATGCATCAAGACAGCTGAAGGACTATGAGAAAGGGTATCTGACTCATGATTTAGAGTTGGCGGCGGTTGTGTTTGCTCTAAATATATGGAGACACTATCTCTATGGAGAAAAATATAAGATCTACACAGACCATAAAAGTCTGAAGTATATTTTCACACAGAAAGACCTGAACATGCATCAAAGAAGATGGATGGAATTAATAAAAGATTACGATTGTGAGATCTTTTATCATCCAGGCAAAGCGAATGTGGTTGCAGATGCTTTAAGCATGAAAGGTTAGGAAAAGTTGATGTTGTTAACCACTCAGGAGGAGCTTATTTCAGCGATAGCAAGGTTAGAGTTAGAAATTAAATTTTCAAAAGCAACCGATGAAAAATTATACCAGATAGAAGCTAGTCCAACTTTGGTGGACAAAGTGAAGAATGCTCAACTACAAGATGAAGAATGTGAAAGGATCAAAGAGAAAGTGTTTGAGGGTAGTGATGCAAAATACAAGATCGATACTGAAGGGTTACTGAGGTTCGAGGGAAGAATTTGGGTTCCAGCAGTATCGAAGATTAAAGACAAAATCTTGACAGAAGCTCATAGCTCAAGATATTCAATTCATCCAGGAAGTACGAAAATGTATCAAGATTTGCGATGACATTTTTGGTGGCCAAATATGAAAAGAGACGTTGCAGAATGCGTTGCAAAGTGCTTGACATGTCAGAGAGTGAAGGCCGAGCATCAGAGACCAAGTGGATTACTTCAACCATTGGAAATACTGGAATGGAAGTGGGAGCATATCACAATGGATTTTGTGGTAGGTCTTCCAACAACTCAGAAAGGGTACGATGCGATTTGGGTGGTAGTTGATAGATTAACGAAATCAGTACACTTTTTGCCCATAAAGATTAGATTTACTCTTGATCAGCTAGCAAAATAGTACGTTAATGAGATCGTATCGAGGCATAGAGTTCCAGTGTCAATAATATCAGATAGAGATCTGAGATTCACGTCAAATTTCTGGAAGAAACTACAAGAATGCATGGGAACGCAATTGAAGATGAGTATAACATATCATCCGCAAACCGATGGGCAAAGCGAACGAACAATTCAGACGTTAGAAGATATGCTTAGAGTGTGTATTATGGATTTCAAAGGAAACTGGGATGATCATCTACCGTTGGTGGAATTTGTATACAATAACAGTTACCACGTAAGCATAGGCATGTCGCCTTATGAAGCATTATACGGCAGGAAATGCATAACTCTACTGTGCTGGGATGAAGTCGGTGAACGTCAACTATTAGGACCAGAACTGGTTCAAGAAACTGCTAAGGTTGTCAGACTCATCAGAACAAGATTAATAGCTGCAAAAGACAGACAGAAGAAATATGTTGATCAACACAGGCAAAATCGCGAATTTGAAGTAGAAAATTTTGTTTTCCTAAAAGTTTTTCCTTGGAAGGGGAAAATTCATTTTGGAAAGAACGGAAAGCTCAGCCCAAGATTTATTGGACCATTCGAGATACTACGAAGAGTGGGAGAAGTGGCTTACGAGGTAGCTTTGCCTCCAAAATTAGAACATGTGCACAACATTTTTCATGTGTCGGTGTTGCTACCTTATAAACCCGATTACAAGCATATGATCGAGTATGAACCATTGCAGTTCAGTAAAGATGTGTCTTATGAAGAGGTTCCTATCCAGATAGTCGACAGGAAAGAACAAGTGCTCAAGAATAAAGTGATACCTTCCGTGAAGGTGATATGAAGGAACCACAATGTCAAAGAGGCTACGTGGGAACTCGAAGCTGAAATGGTAAAAAATTTCCCTGAGTTATTTGTTTAATCTGTGTCTTCGATTTTGGGAACAAAATCTTTGTAAGAAGGGAAGAATGTGAAGATTTGATTGTTTGACTTGTGATTCTGAGGATAGAATCCTTGTAAGGAGGGAAGGATGTACTAATTCGAAGTTTTAAATTGTAATATTAAATATTTATGAAATTATATAAATATTTATTTGATATGTTTATTGTTAAAATTGTTGAATAAATATTTTAATTGATATAGTGGTTGTTAGTAAATATTTATGAATCTAAATTTATTAGATAATATTCTAAATTAATTAAATTTATAATTTAGAGAGTTATAATATAACATGAGATGTTATATTGTTGTGTTGATTTAATAATTTAAATGGTATATTAAATTATTAAATAAAATTATAATAAAATTATAATTTTGTGTTATTTGTTTAAATGGTATATTTAATTAAAATATAGTGTGCAATTAAATCAATTGGTTAATGTTGGATATGGAAATCTAAATAAATCATATGTGATTATAAATGATAAACTAAAATGTTTATTAAAATAAATTAAAGGAGTTTAAAGGGTTTTGCCAAACAAAGCCTTATGGCTTTTGGATTTTTAATTTTTGAATTTTAAAAAATATAAATAAAATAAATAAAATAAATTAAAATAATAAATATAATATATTTATTGTATATACGTTTATTTTGTAACTGTTATTATATTTAGTATGCGTATTATGGTATCAGTTTTTCTTTTACGCATTAGTTAGTCTATATTGGCTATACTGAGAGTTCAGAGAGAACTTGATAGAGCTTGACAAAGAGAATTGAGAAAGGAGCTTGAGAGAATTTAAGAGAGATTGGTCTGCAATTAGCAAGGATTGTATTAACAAATTGAAGGTATGTTCATAATCTTAGTATTACATATACATATATGTTCTGATATGTTTTACGTCATGTATGTTCTATCCTCTATGAATTCAAATTCTCTTTAATTGTTGTAGAAAACAGAGTTATTGCAATTGTATGTGTTTATGATGACTAGAGTTTGTGTTTAAACAAGAATTGTTATGTTATTTACGGTTAAAAAGGAAGAGAAGAATTAACAGTGTATGTTTTATAGATATTTTATCATATGGCTTATGTAAGTACAAAAATTTAGTAGTTAATTTGTATGCTAAATTGTGAATTAAGTCTTGTATATGTTAGTTCGTTAAGAAATGAAGATAGTGAAGTTTGAATGAAGTGATTCGGTGAAGAATTGAGATTACAGTGGTGATTTTTATCTAAGGAACTCAAAAAATGAAGTTTTATATGAAAATATGGAATTTGAGGAAATTAAACTAGTATAATTGTTGTTAAATTGTTCTATGTTGAGGAATATGTTGGCAAACATGTTTATGATAGTTTTATATCAATTGTTTGTGTTAATATTACTGTCTAGTGGGTGAAATTCGTGTTTGTTGGGCTAAAGTCGGCTACTGTTCATTGCCGTCTCTACCTCTATCTGTGCACCAGCGCAGCTGCGCTGGTGCCAAGGCTAAAAACTGCGCAGCTGCGTCGGTCCCAGGCCTGTGTATGGCGAAGCTGCGCCATACCCTGATTTGGGACAATGACTTCTGCTGCTGCTACAATTCTGGGATAGCGACATACATTGGACTAATGATGTGTTAATATGATAAACATGTAACAACAAGGTTAAAACAGAGTCGTGTTATGTGGTTAGTGAATTCAAAGTTATAAAAATGGTTAGTAAGTTACGAACGCATTATGTGATAACTTAGTATACACAATGAATGTTAGACAAGTGTTGAGAAGTCAACACTTGGAATTTCTGAAATGTAAATTGTAATGTAGGACTTGTACTGAAATAACAAGTCTAACTAGAAATGTGTGTTACGTTAGAACGTGAATGTTAGTATATCTAATAGATGGTGGTTCTAAACCTATGTGTAGGTGATCGTGAGGTTAATGCAATAGCTTACACTCAAGGCAAGTTTTCTAACTCTACATTTTCGTTGAGCAAGTTTCTAAACTTATCTTTTTACATTGAGCAAGTTCTCTAACTCTACTTTTATAATTGTGCAAGTATCTAAACTCTCTTTGAGCAAGTTTTTCTAACTCCAAGCTTTCTTTGTGCAAGTTTCTTAACCCTAATTATATCGTGCAAGCTCCTAAACCTTATCTCTTGATATTGAGCCAATCTTTAACTTGTTATTTAGCATGGAAATTTCTACATTCTAACACACTAATCTTGAACAAGTTTTATCATTCAACTTACTATTTGTTATGCATGCTTAAGATTCAACTCTAAATAATGTTTTAACATTAGCTTAACATTGTTCAAGCAAGGTATGTTACATTATTCAATACTTATGCTCTTAGATTATTCTTAAAGCATGACCTTAGTACACAATGTTGATTCACTTATGAATTATTCCATCGCATAATGTTATTACAGTTTTATTCAACTAATCCTTAGTTAATGTTCGTAAACTCTAAATTAACTTGAAACGTATCCAAACCAAACTTACTTTGGTGTGGACTCGTATTCTAAATGCTGAGATAAATAACCCTATTATCGGGGATAACTTACGCATAGCGTTAAAATATTTGTGCACAATACATTGTACGAAGGGCTGATCCCCCTAAGTACGTGGAGTCCTTATAGTCTTACGACTGTTAAAGTTTAAGTTGAAAGATTACTTATAACTATGAACATAGTTCGTGGTCTTTTGACCCTCAGTTATATATTTCAAGTTATGTTCCTGATTATTATTGATGAAGTACTTTATTCATATCTATTGAGCCTATTCATTTGGCAGTTGATATGATGTTATTCATTATTATTCAAGTGAGCATTGTTTGCTTACTCTTGCATATATACACTCATTGCAGCCAAAGTTGAGAAGGTCGATGAACCTACAACTAGCAAAGGAAATGGAAAAATGTACAAGTGATGAAGACTTGTAATTTAATGACTTTTATGTTAATAGACTTTATATTTAATAATGTGATGTAATTATTTTATTTTCGCACTTGATTGATGTTAAGGTTAGACAACTTGGGATATTTTGGATTTAATGATGTAACCCTTTTATATGGAGGAATTATGGTTTAAATGTTATTTTATTTGGGTAGATAGTATGAATGTATGGAAAGTGAACACCAAGTCTTAGGAGAATGAAGTACCCAAATTTGGGGGTGTCACATCTTCGGCTCTCGCAAGCTTAGTTGATTCCTCCTTTAAATCAACTTTTAGCTTCTTAACTTCAGTCTTCAGCTTTTCATTCTCAGCTAATATCTACTCTTGATGATTCTCTGTATGAACTAGGTTCCATTCCATGTTCCCAAGATGTATGTCAAGATCCTGAACCTCCTCATTCTTCTGCTCTATAGTGGCTTGTTGCATATCAGCCAGCTCCTCAACTTTATTATGTAATTCTATATTACGATCATATAATTCATCATACATCCCAGCTGCAATGGAGTTTGGTGGAAACTCCACAGGATCCTCTTCCTCATCCTCCACCTCTATCTCCTCGGAGTCCTCCTCCTCAGGCTCATACCCCTGTCCTTCAACAGTGACCAACAAAGATGACTCCCTCTGAACCAACTGCTCCCAAACAATATGAACATCTTGGGGATCTTCATCCCTACGCACCAGAGGTATCTCTTCCCTAGCTTGAATGGATTCTTCAACGTTAGACATCCTGACAACAAAATACTTAAAGTTTTATTTACTACGAGACACTTTTCGATACTCGCGAGCACATAAGTTATTAACACACAAGCACATAAAGTCTTTTATTGTTTATCTTTAATGAATTCCTTAATCCATTCCTTAAAACTTGATAAGAGTTTATCACCACTATGTTTTCGATGTCCTTAAATGTAAGACCCCAACTTATTATTAATGAAATTAAATTTTCGCTATTTATTATTTTGAAATAGTAAGGGTTGATTTGATTAATGTGGTTAGTTATGGGTAAAACGCGCAAATATTTTAAATAAGCAAGTGGTTATAAAGTATTCATTTTTATCGGAGAATATTCGTTTGGTCGTGGAATATTCTTACTGTCGGGGAATATTCGTACGACGATGCAGTCTTGTATGGGCCCCATAACGGAAAGCGATTGCATGAAGAAAACGACAAGCATAAGTTGTTTATAAATAACAGCATAGTTGTTACCGTTAATACTGTTGGAATACTCGGTGGTTAAAACACAGTGGCACACGGTATTGCACCAATTATTGATTCTTATGTAAGAAGACACTACTCAATAATTGTTACAGTAATTACTGTTCAATATTTTATTTTATTAATTCAATAATTGCTACGTTGATATTTTATATTACTATTGTTTCAATAATTATCACTACACAGTATTTTCTATTATCGAAGTAATAATTCATATTATCTGAATAATATTATTAGATAACATTATTTACAATGTCTAGAAAGTTCTGTCGAAGGAAAGGCTTGGTCATCTAATTGCGCGCCAGTAAGGAGAAATCCTTATTGGAAAGCCCTCTCTTTCCTAGGAACTGCCTGGTTATTAGTATTGTGATTCTGTAATATTATTTGATGAGAAAAATATTCATTTTGTGTGGATATAGATGGAGAAAATTTTTAAAGTGACAATTGTTGAAAATCGATATTTTATCTTTTCTGATAAAATAATATTTTATTATATTATTATAATATAATAATGATAATATTTTTACAATGAATGTGGGATATATGAGTATATGAGGAGGAAGAGTATTTTTGTTGCATTAAATAATTAAAACATGTTTTTCATGTTTGTGGACCTCATTTCTTGACTGAAATTTGATTATAGCCTGTAAAATCGCCCGTTTGTGGATTTCGGTCAATTTCTATTTGGAATTTAGAAAAATTTTCTTCTGCAAAGTTATAGAGAATGGAATTTCCTACAAAATAGACATGAGGTTTGAATTTTTCTGATAAAAGGGCTATTTATTATGAATTATTGAAGTTCTGAAATTCCGAAATAAATATTTTTTAAAACTTTTAAATTTGTTTTAAAAGGAAAACGTTTTTGAAATGTTTGTGGGCATCATTAACATGTGCTAGGTGGCTGAAATCAGTTGGTAAAAGTGGGCGTAGGAATTTGTAATATAAATAATAATATTTTATTAAATTTTCTGCTTTGGTGTTCTAAGCATTTTCCTATAAATAGGGTGTGTAGGTTAGAATTGAAAATTACATCAGAAACTGAAATTTTTTCTCTCATTCTCTCTCGATATATTTAGAGTATTATTGTGAGTATTTTGATACTTTGAGTGTTGTTATACGGTGCAAGTTCACTTCAACACTATATTCAGTATTCCAGCCAGAAGTACTATTCTTTCGAGGTAAGGGATGTTATTTTTTTCGTAAATGATATTATTTCTTTCAATATCATTATGTCAAAATATTGGTCCAAACTTTTTATCAAATTTGTAACTTTTTGTATCGGGGTTACTATTCACGTATACGGCACTATTCACGAATACGACACTATTTATCGAAAAATAAAATTTTCTTCTTTTTGTCTAAGATATCTATTATGGATACTAGCTTTGATTGTATCCATATTTTGATCATTCTTGAATTTTACTCCACTATAATTATTTATGAGGTATTCTTGGACATGGATAAACCGAAATACGAATCCTTAATTTTTATTATTTTGTTTCACTGGATTCGTTTTCTTTAAAATATTTTTTATCATCCTCAGTCCTAAATGATAATATAACTGAATATCTTTGGCCTCTATTGCAAAGATTAATGATTTTATGATGAATATCTTTGGCCCGTAGTGCAAAGATGAACAGGTGTTGAGATGAACATGACCAACTGATGAATATCTTTGGCCTGTAGTGCAAAGATAAATATTTGATTCAAGATGTTTATTGATTGATGTTACAGGGATAAAATATTGATGATAGACTTTTAAATTCATAGATGATAGTAGATTTCATCCTCTACTTAACTCTTCTAATGAATTATTATTTCCGCTGCGAATATTGATTTAAAATTTGTTGTCTATTGTATTCTATTAAATTTTTTCCTGTTGAGAACTAACGATAATTTGTTCTATATTATCTTAGTCATAGTATTCTTTACTGGGCTAGTTAAGCTCACCCTTTTCTTTTTTGTACCATTTTTCTTCTCAAGAGGCGAGAATGTAGAGAGTACTAGTTGGGGTGTGGAATGATGGTTCTAGAAGTTGTTCTAGTAGTCCTCACTATTTTGTGAAATAGTGTATTAATAATTGTAATGAGGACTTATTTGAGTGTGGATATTGTCTAGAAGACAATATTTATATTTAAACACAGTTTTTATGTTGTTTTAATAAAGTAATAGTTGTTTTTGTACCATGTATTTTGACGACTCCGAATGGGTGTTGTATGCCTATTCTGGGGGAGTCATAGTTGGTATCAGAGCTTAGGGATATGATCTCTGGCGGAGATCGGGGAATAGAACTAGGAGGGGAGAGACGAGTAAATCATTCGCTAGTGTGTCCTACCTAAGCTTATTTGTTGGTCGGTCATAATATAGGAGTATTATATGATTTGTTAATTTGTTTAATTAACCCTTACTTTATGGCAGTATTTAAGAATGTCAACTGAGAATGTTAACAGTGGAGTAAATGAAACCGTAGAGACTCCTGTACTCACCAACGAGGAGAACGTGCAACAGGCTGGCAATGTTCTTCCTGTGAACAACACCACTGAGCAGATGATGAACGATGGGATGTTTAGAAGCTTTTTGTAGTTCATGCAAAATCAGACGAGGGAGACTCGTGTTCAAAATACAGGAGGAAATGATAGCAATTCACTGTTTGTCACAGCCAAGCAGTTCAAGGAGTTGGGACCACCAGAATTCTGGGGAAAGTCGGATCCGATTAAGGCGGAGACGTGGGTCAAACAAATTACCAAGATATTCGATGTCTGGGGATGCACGGAGGAATAGAAGGTTCCATTCGCCACCTTTATGTTCCGTAATGAGGCAGATTACTGGTGGGAATCTATGAAGCGTAACCATCCAGCCGCACTTAGCATGTCTTGGGAAACGTTTTAGAAACTGTTCAATGACAAGTACTTTCTTGAAAGTATTCGTCATATGAAGGAGGTAAAGTTTATTAGACTGGAGGAGAATAACATGACGGTGTCCCAGTACGAGGCGAAGTTTGCAGAATTGTCCAGGTTTGCACCTCATTTGGTGGAGAATGAGGAACGTATGACGCGGATGTTTCTGAGAGGTTTGAAACCCGACATACGTCAATATCTCATTTCACATAAATTTTCTCTTTATTCAGATGTTGTCAACAGGGCTCAATTATCAGAGCGAGATAACGAGTACGTTCAAATGAGGGACCACAACTAGGATCATACCGGTGACATCAGTCATCAGAGAAATGATAACCAGCGGAGAAAGAAAAACACGGACAAGAGTGGCAACCACTCTGGTGGTAATCATGGCCACGAGAATAGAAGAAGCGAGTCAGGAGGAGATTTAAAAAAGAGGAGATTCAACAATGACAATGTGAAGACGTCAGCACCAGCATCAACTGGTTCCAAGGCAGGAGAACGACCACCATTCATATGCTATAAGTACGGAAAAGAAGTACATATCAGCCCAAACTATCCACAACAGTTTAAGGTATGTTATAATTATGGAAAGGAAGGACATATCGCTCGAGATTTCACTGTAGCGAAACCAAGTCCAGCGGGGATGGTGACTCAAAAGGCTGTCCCAGAAAAGTCAAAGTCAACAGTTCTTGGAAGAGCGTTTGTCGTGACTGGTCAACTGTGAGGAACCTAAACGACGTGATCACGGGTAAGCTAATCATAAATTCATGTGAAGTTTATACCTTACTAGATACCGGTGCTACCCATTTATTTATTTATCCTGCTTGTGCTCAACGTTTAAATTTGACTCCGAAGAAATTAGACTTTGACCTATCTGTGGAAACTCCATTAGGAGAAACTTTCATCACATCCACTGTTTATAAATCTTGTTTGATCCAAGTTGGCACCATCACATTAGCTGTTGACCCTATCTCTTTAAAGATACTTGCTTTTGATGTGATTTTAGGGATTGATTGGTTAACTACTCATAATGCCAAAATTGATTATTTTCGTAAGGTTGTTAGTTTTCATATTCCTAAACAACCTGTTGTTCGAGTTCAAGCAACTAAACCATTAAAATCAATCACTGTTATATCAAGCCATAAAGCTATTCATTTATTAAAAAATGGATGTCAAGCTTTCTTAGCCCATGTTATGGATTTGAATAAAGACACGTCAGATTTGAATAATATTCCTGTTGTTAGTAACTTTCCTGACGTATTTCCTGAAGAACTTCCCGGTCTACCCCCGGAACGTGAAGTTGAATTCTTTATTGATCTTGAACCTGGTACAAAGCCCATTTCTAAACCCCCATATCGAATGGCTCCTATTGAACTTCCGGAGTTAAAGGTCCAACTACAGGAGTTGTTGGACATCATTTTCATTCGTCCTAGTACATCTCCTTGGGGTGCTCCTGTTTTATTTGTAAAGAAAAAAGACGGGAGTATGCGACTTTGTATTAACTATCGGGAATTGAACCATGTCACCATCAAGACTAGGTATCTGCTACCTCGTATTGATGACTTGTTTGACCAGTTACAAGGAATACAATTCTTTTCAAAGATCAATCTTCATTCTGGATATCATCAGCTGAAGATTAGAACTGAGGATATTCCGAAGACTGCCTTCAGAACTCAGTACGGGCATTATGAATTCTTAGTCATGTCTTTTGGATTGACTAATGCTCTTGCGGCTTTCATGGATATGATAAACCGAGTATTCAAGGATTATTTAGATCAGTTCGTTGTTGTCTTTATTGATGACATCCTCATATATTTCAAAAGCCGTGAAGATCATGAGCACCATTTGAAGCTGGTACTCCAAAGGCTTCGTGAAAATAAGCTATATACCAAGTTGAAAAAATGCGAGTTCTGGCTTAAGGAAGTAGCATTCCTTGGGCACGTGGTGTCAAAACATAGAGTATCTGTTGATCCGACGAAGATTGAAGCAATACAAAGTTGGGAGCAACCGAAGTCGGTGACCGAAGTACGTAGCTTTGTGGGCTTAGCTGGTTATTATCGGAGATTCGTGGAAGGGTTTTCTCGAATTGCTACTCCGTTAACTCAGCTGACTCGGAAGGATAAAAAATTCGTATGGAGCAAGGAATGCGAGAAAAGTTTCCAAGAGCTCAAGAGGAGACTCATTTCGGCACCTGTTCTGACAATACCATCTGGTACGGATGGATTTGTTATCTACAGCGATGCTTCAGGTAAAGGGTTAGGATGTGTTCTGATGCAACGTGGAAAAGTCATAGCCTATGCCTCGCGACAACTTAAAGAGTATGAGAGAAATTATCCTACTCATGATCTAGAGTTGGCAACAGTCGTTGAGGCACTATCTATATGGGGAGAGAGTGGAGATATATTCAGATCATAAAAGCCTCAAATATTTCTTCACCCAAAAGGAACTCAACATATGGCAATGACGTTGGCTCGAGCTGTTGAAAGACTACGACCATACCATTCAATACCATCCTGGAAAAGCGAAAGTGGTAGCCGACGCATTGAGTAAAAGATCATATGCGGGAACGAGTGCAAATGTTGTCAACACAAAGGCCCATTTAGTGTGATTTACAAAAGATGAAGATAGAATTCAAGACTCCGGGGACCCATGCAATGATGTCAAGTATACGTATAGAACCAACTTTAATCAAAAAAGTTAAAGTTGCTCAAGCCACAGACCCGGAGTTGATGCATATGAAGAAGAAAGTGCAAGAAGGTGCTATTCCAAAAGCAAGAATCAATGAAGAAGGAATACTTTGAGTCCACTCCAGACTTTGTGTTCCTAACGATTCTGATTTAAAGTATAAGATCATGATGGAGGCACACAATACACCATTTGTAATCCATCCTGGAAGTACCAAAATGTATCGTGATCTTCGACATACATTTTGGTGGAACAATATGAAGAGAGAGATTGCAAAGTTTATCTCAAGGTGTTTAACTTGTCAACGTGTAAAGGCGGAGCATCAAGTGCCTAAGGTTGCAACCACTTGAGATTCCAAAATGGAAGTGAGAACATATTATCATGGATTTCGTTACGGGTCTTCCCACGGTTTCTCAAGGCATAAATGCTATTTAGGTTATTGTTGATAGATTAACCAAGTCTACTCATTTTTTGCCGATACGGGAGACTTATTCCCTTGAACGTCTTGCTCATATGTATGTAAATGAGATTATGAGATTGCATGGCATGCCAGTATCCATAGTTTCAGATCGTGACCCAAGATTCACTTCAAGATTTTGGGTTAGCTTGCAAAAAGCTATAGGCACGGATTTACGATTTAGTTCGGCATACCATCCTCGAAAGGATGGACAATCAGAGAGGACTATTCAAACTCTTGAAGATCTATTAAGACTCTGTGTCCTAGACTTCAAAGGGAGTTGGGATAAGTATTTACCATTGGTAGAATTCTCCTACAACAACAGTTATCAGGTAAGTATAGGTGTGGCTTCATTCGAAGCATTGTATGGACGAAAGTGTCGCTCTCCAATATATTGGGATGAGGTGGGTGAAGTAACATTGTTGGGACCCGAGTTGGTACGTATGACTACAGAAAAGATCCAAATGATTCGATAACGTATACAAACGGCACAAGATCGACAAAAGATTTATGCGAATCTTCATCAAAAGGACGTGGAATTTGATATTGGGGATCATGTATTGTTACGTGTTGCTCCATGGAAGGGAGTTACAAGATTCGGGAAGAGAGAAAAGCTCAATCTATGATTTATTGGTCCATTTCAGATTCTTAATCGAGTAGGAAATATGGCCTATAGACTCGCGTTACCTCCAAGTATATCTCGTGTTCATAACGTTTTTCACATATCTGTCCTTCGTAAATATGTGAAAGACCCAAACCACGTTATTGAGTTAGAACCGAACGAGATAGCCGAAGACTTAACGTACGAGGAGGTACCTGTCAAGATCTTGAATAGGAAAGAGCATGTCCTACGCACAAAGGTCATACCACAAGTTAAAGTTTTATGGAAGAACCATGCTATTGAGGAAATGACCTGGGAGTTGGAAACGGAAATGAAAGCAAGGTATCCTCACCTTTTCGAAACACCAGGTACGAACGTCAATTTCGAGGATAAAATTTCATAAGGAGGGGAGGTTGTAAGACCCCAACTTATTATTAATTAAATTAAATTTCCTCTATTTATTATTTTGAAATAGTAAGGGTTGATTTGATTAATGTGCTTAGTTATGGGTAAAACGCGCAAATATTTTAAATAAGCAAGTGGTTATAAAGTATTCATTTTTATCGGAGAATATTCGTTTGGTCGTGAAATATTCTTACTGTCGGGAAATATTCGTACGACGGCGCAGCCCTGTGTGGGCCCCATAACGGAAAGCGATTGGATGAAAAAAATGACAAGTATAAGTTGTTTATAAATAACGGCGTAGTTGTTACCGTTAATACTATTGAAATACTCAGTGGTTAAAACACAGTAGCACACGGTATTGCACCAATTATTGATTCTTATGTAAGAAGGCACTATTCAATAATTGTTACAGTAATTACTATTCAATATTTTATTTTATTAATTCAATAATTGATACGTTGATATTTTATATTACTATTGATTCAATAATTGTCACTACACAGTATTTTCTATTATCGAAGTAATAATTCATATTATCTGAATAATATTATTAGATAACATTATTGGTAATATCTAGAATTCTGCCTAAGGAGAGGTTTGGTCATCTAATTGCGCGCCAGTAAGGAGAAATCCTTATTGGAAAGCCCTCTCTTTCCTGAAAACTGCCTGGTTGTCAGTATTGTGATTCTGTAATATTATTTGATAAGAAAAATATTCATTTTATATGAATATAGATGGAGAAAATTTTTAAAGTGACAATTGTTGAAAATCGATATTTTATCTTTTCTGATAAAATAATATTTTATTATATTATTATAATATAATAATAATGATATTTTTACAATGAATGTGGGATATATGAGTATATGAGGAGGAAGAGTATTTTTGTTGTATTAAATGATTAAAACATGTTTTTCATGTTTATGGACCCCATTTCTTGACTGAAATTTGATTATAGCCTGTAAAATCGCCCGTTTGTGGATTTCGGTCAATTTCTGTTTGGAATTTGAAAAAAATTTCTTCTGCAAAGCTGTAGAGAATGGAATTTCCTATAGAAAGGACATGAGGTTTGAATTTTTCTGATAAAAGGGTTATTAATTATGAATTATTGAAGTTTTGAAATTCTGAAATAATTTTTTTTTAAAAGTTTTAAATTTGTTTTAAAAGGAAAACGTTTTTGAAATGTTTGTGGGCATCATTAGCATGTGCTAGGTGGTTGAAATCAGTTGGTAAAAGTGGGCATAGGAATTTGTAATATAAATAATAATATTTTATTAAATTTTCTACTTTAGTGTTTTAAGCATTTTCCTATAAATAGGGTGCTTAGGTTAGAATTGAAAATCACACCAGAAGCTGAAATCTTTTCTCTCTTTCTCTCTCGATATATTGAGCGTATTCTTGTGAGTATTTTGATACTTTGAGTGTTGTTATACGGTGCAAGTTCCCTTCAGCACTATATTCAGTATTTCAGCCAGAAGTACTATTCTTTCGAGGTAAGAGATGTTATTTTTTTCGTAAATGATATTATTTCTTTCAATATCATTATACCGAAATATTGGTCAGAACTTTTTATCAAATTTAGAACTTTTTGTGTCGGGGTTACTATTCAAATATACGACACTATTCATCGAAAAATAAAATTTTCTTCTTTTTGTCTAAGATATCTATTATGGATACTAGCTTTGATTGTATCCATGTTTTGATCATTCTTGAATTTTACTCCACTATGATTATTTATGAGGTATTCTTGGACATGGATAAACCGAAATACGAATCATTAATATTTATTCTTTTGTTTCACTGGATTCATTTTTTTTAAAATATTTTTCATCATCCTCAGTCCTAAATGATAATATAACTGAATATCTTTGGCCTGTATTGCAAAGATTAATGATTTTATGATGAATATCTTTGGCCCGTAGTGCAAAGATGAACAAGTGTTAAGATGAACATGACCAACTGATGAATATCTTTGGCCTGTAGTGCAAAGATGAATATTTGATTCAAGATGTTTATTGATTGATGTTACAGAGATAAAATATTAATGATGGACTTTTAAATTTATAGATGATAGTAGATTTCATCCTCTACTTAACTCTTCTAATGAATTATTATTTCCACTGCGAATATTGATTTAAAATGTGTTGTCTATTGTATTCTATTAAATTTTTTCCTGTTGAGGACTAACGATAATTTGTTCTATATTATCTTAGTCATAATATTCTTTACTGGGCTAGTTGAGCTCACCCTTTTCCTTTTTGTTCTATTTTTCTTCTCAGGAGGCGAGAATATAGCGAGTACTAGTCGGGGTGTGGAATGATAGTTCTAGAAGTTGTTCTAGTAGTCCTCACTATTTTGTGAAATAGTGTATTAATAATTGTAATGAGGACTTATTTGAGTGTGGATATTTTCTAGAAGACAATATTTGTATTTAAACTCATTGTTTTTGTGTTGTATTAATAAAGTAGTAGTTGTTTCTGTACCATGTATTTTGGCGACGCAGAATGGGTGTCGTATACCTATTTTAGGGGCGTCACATTAGAGGTTACTTCCTAAGGTTCCCCCACCTAAGGTTCATAACCTAAAGCTTTGATATCAACTTGTGACACCCCTAAATCCAGGTACTTCATTCCCACAAGATTTGGTGCTCACTATCCAAAACAATCACATCCAACTACTCGTAATCTAGGATAAAAACATAAATTAAATAACTTAAACCATAGCCGCAACATTTTATATGCTAGAGTGAGCACAGCTACGCCGTTTCTGCCTTTGATACCAGCGCAGCTGCGTCGGTACGCAGACAAAAACTTGCAGACTGTGTTCCTGCTTCACAGTTCTTCCCAAACAACCCAATTTTCTCCAAATAAGTAGAAATTCAACAAACCAAGAAGCTATAAACTTTTAAACAACATCACCAAAAATGCATATTACACTTCTAACAACATTAACATCTTACACAATCAATTTTAAAGGATTAAAACCATGTTTTTGCTAGTTTCTTCAGTTTCGAACATGTTTAGCAAATTTAATCACCAAAACTTCATTTCTTAACCAAATCAGTCCATTATACATGCATTATTTTCGTTTCTTGATATATTAACACAATCAGGTAACAATTAACTAATTATTATATGATCAAATCCTTAATTTTAACTCTCAACCAAGCCAAAACATATATATTCCATCAAGAACACAATTCCTCATTTAAAACATATTCCATGATAATTTAATTTTAGAAAATCATTCTTAACCAATATATCACAGATTATAAACACCCAATAAAACACATAGAATCATGTTTGTTTAATTCATACCACAACAACCAATTACAGAGAAAAAAATAATGTAGGAAACCAAAACTTGAGAATTAGAAATAGATTACTATCACCTTTAATTCCTTGTTAAGAGTTAGCAAATATGATAGATTAGCTTGACAAAACCCTCTTCTTCCTTGACTCTCAATTCTCAGAAAACTCTCAATTTCCTTCCTCTGTGTTTCTAGCTTTAGCCTTAGGATAATACATATAATGTAAACTGATATATACATACAATACGCAAACTTAAGTCATCATGTAAAAAAAACCAAAAGCTTTATCGGTTAAATTATGTCAAAGGTCACAAGACTATGTTTGGCAATCCTCCCAAAACCCCCTTTTTTAATTTATTTTTATATCTTCCTTATATTATAGTTCACTTGTCGCACCCTTAATTAATTAATTTAATTAAATCACAAATCAAATTAACATTTACCTTATAATTATAATTTCCATTATAAATTATAATTTTACTTAACAAATTATTATATCTCTAATCTAATTATTAAATTAAATTAGAACATCACCACCACACAACATTATAATTATTAAATAATTTATTTAATTTAATTATCTTATTAAAGTAAAACTTCAAACTATAAATTTATTATACATTAATTTAATTAAATAATTCCACAACAAATTCCATTAATTATTTATTTAATTCAATAAATAAATCAATTAAATTATTTATTTAACCCAATAAATATTTTAAATTAAATATAAAATTCTCGTTCGTTACATTTACTATTCACACCTCCTTACTATTCACGAAGCTTCTCCTGGAAGCTTCATTGTCCAGTCTTTCGGGATTTGTTTGACAGTTTTAAAAACTGTGATTCTCGAAATCCAAATATTTTTAGATATCTCGTCTTTCTGCTACAGATTTACCTTAACGAATTCTTCGGAACTTCAAAAAATTGAAAAATATTTTTTGATGATAAGCGTTTTACTTCACGTTTTCCCCTAACGTAGTTAAACGAATGAAAAGTATCTAACAGTACTTTTCGTCATTTTTATTTTGTCTGATTTCTGCACGTTTTTCGAGAAAACAAATTATCGGTTAACTTAACTTTTCACAACATATTATCCTCAAATCATTCGACGGAATGTCATTTCGACATACCGATCTTTTGGAAAGGCTTAGGTTATTCAAATCCTAACCCTTAGGGTTCGTCAAGTTAATAGTGCATATTTTGTCTTTTTCCTCGGAAATATTTTTGTTCCCAAAATTTTTTTATTTTCTTCTTGAAATTTCTTACTCGTTCAGTCTAGCTCGTAGCCAGAATCCTCCCGTTTTATAATCATCCTAGGTTCTAGAACGATTAATAAATAAATAACATGGAATATCATTAATAAAATTAATTTTATTAATAACTAATTCTTTAAACTTAAATTCTAGACAATCCGATTTTTCGGGTTGTCACATTCTTCCCCCTTTATAAAAATTGCATCCTCGGAATTTCTAAGACCACACCCATATCCGGATGCTTTATTCTTACAACATTTCATAAAGGTTTAATCTTACTTCTTCTCTTTCTTATAATCATCCCATTCCTAAGGATCATCTGTTGACATAATCATCATTAGTTAAACCTCACGTCTAACTATGCTTTCAATCTTTCAGGTCATCACATTCACCCCTTCTTCACAGAATTTCTTCCTCAAAATTTTAACATCTCAACTGCTCTTCGAAGAAGTTCTTATCGTTCAAACATTCCCTAACCTTCATAAGTTATCAAGAATTGTGAAGTAAAAGGAATAAATAAGAATATAAGGATTCCTTTAAAACATTCCACATTCTTGCTGAGGGGTCTTATAGACCATGATCTCTTACTAGGTTTAACGATATTTCATCGTAAACCTTTCTTACCTACCTAGTATGTTTACAATCACAAATAAGGTAAACCAACTTTTTCGATAAATTAGGTGATCAACCTATCCACATATCTCGGGGTTTGTTCTCCTCAGACTTATTCACTAGATTCCGCCCCAAAGAAATTTGGTTTGGCACAAATTCTCAAAGAAAGCTCGATTTTTTATAACATAACATTGTTGGTCGTTTTCACGATCACTAAAACACGTGCAAGTATACGCGGTCTAACAAGTAATGTAGTGATAAGATGAGTGTCGTACCCACGAGGATAAAGTGTTAAAGCTATTCAAATACTAAAATTGGATCAATACAGTCTTATCTAAACAAGTGATTGAAGAAGATGTGTTATAAACTATATGCTTAAAAATAGTAAAAATAAGAGATTGAGTTGCACAAGTAGGTCAAGCTAGGATCACAACTCCCCTAATGCGTCGCCTAATCTCCTAACTCTCCACATTACAAACAAATCATAAGAATGGCCAACCGAGAACAGTAAATACACATAAACCTCTTTCGACGGTCAAATGCACATCCCTTAGCTAGATGAATCACAATATTTCTATGGTGAAAATAACTAGACTAGGGTCATTAAGCTTAATCTCAATGGTTACACAAGGCAAAATAGAGATATGTCTATCCTATTAAACAGTATATGCTTACATTCCCATAGGCATGGTCATAACAAGTGTTCTTGTATTTTAGGGTTAGATATTAACATCCATTTTTTAATATCCATTAATACCTATATCAATTCCTTTGTCAAGCAATCAATAAATAAGCAAAAAATATAACAACCCATTCCAAAATGATTCATTATAATAAATAGGAGAGAAAGTTAATTAAGTTAAATATTAGGTTACATTGCAATCCTAGAAATGTAATTAGTTCATAACAATAGGACTAATAAACATTTTCAATGTGTTCAACATGCTCAAAAATACATAAATGAATGAACGATTTGGATAAAGAAAACTCCCTTTGTGAAGTTTTCTAGCTCCAAGTCTTCTCTCCTCCGTGTAGAGTCCGAGCTATGAAGGATGCAATGAGCTTTTTTTCCTTGAAGACCAACTTCTTTCTCTTCTAAGCTAAAAAGCTCTAAATAATACTCCTAATCTATCTCCAGAATGTTTGGAGGCTGTTATTGATGATAAGTAATAATTTCCTTAGCTTTTTAGGTCATTAAGACCTAATCTCTGCCTGGGCACCGGAGGTAGCGCTGTAGTGCCAAGTTTAAGCCATGGAACGGCGTTGCAGCGCCGAGTCAGCACATTAAAATCGGAGGTGGTGCTACAGCGTCAGTTTATAATGGAACTGGGGCGCTACAGTGCTGAGTTGATGTCACTGTTAGCCAGGTGGGGGCGCTGCAGTGCCAGTTTTAAGCCTGGCATCGGCGTTGCAGCGCTGGTATGATAAATTTGACCTTTTTGTCCCTTAAAGCTGGAAATGACCTAATAAGCCCTGCAACACAAAGATTAAGTAAAATAATAACAAAATATATAAAATCTATATAAATAATGAAGAACATGCAACTTCTTAAGTAATAGAGGATCTGATTCACGGGTATAAATCTCACTCATCAAATACCCCCAAACTTAAGCCTTTGTTTATCCTCAAGCAAACTATATGAACAATGACATCCATAATAATGTAAGACGCAAATTAAGTATAATACTATATATTAGCATCATGGCTTCTAAGCTCAATTATAGTCACTCTCAAAGAACAGGACAAACACAGATATGAATAAGGGTTCAATATCAATTTTTAAGTATTAGACTGTATTCGATCCATTCTATATATGTGTGTGCAGACCAACCATCCTAACTAATCATAGCTCAAAATAAGTTCACACGATCGAATGTAATAACCAATATGCTACTCTGTAACTCAAGCAATCAACAAGCATTAAGAACAAGACACAGATGCATGAAAGGATCAAAAGGCACTAGCATGAAGACATTAAAATCTGACTTGTACAGTGCTTAATTACCTTAGGCTATTCATAGCTGCCCATGAATGAGCTTTTGATCAATGACTCCCAAGCCAGATGACTTTAGGGCACTAGGTGTAGAACACCACTATGAATCTAATAACTCAAGCAACAAAGGCCACATAATCAACACAAGCCAAATTACACTTTTTTTATACAATTTAACAAATAAAACCTTAGGATGATCGTGCAATGCTTAATTACCTTAGGCTATTCAGAGCTACCCATTAATGAGCTTTTGATCAATGACTCCCAAGTCAGATGGCTTTAGGGCACTAGGTGTAGAACACCCTTATAAATCTAATAACTCGAGCAACAAAGGCCATGTAATCGAACTTAGTCAACTAAGGTTCGTATTATTGTTATTTTTGTAAAGCCCCCCAAATTCGGGTACTTGAAACCCGAACTCGGTGCTTCACGATACCATTTCTATTAACAGAATAATACTAATAATAATAACAATAATATAAAAGTCAAACTTAATTTACATAATTATCAGAGTCTAGCTCCCAAGTACGTAACCCTTAAACATTCATTACAACCCATGATAGATAATATATATCATAATAGTCTTAATATTAATATCAACTATTACACAAGATAACATTTGCATTCAATCAGCAACCTTTCCCTTTTTCCTTGGTCCTAGTAGAGCTCTTTGGTCGTTCACACTTAGCTGAAAATATTTAAATTAAGCAAGGATGAGCATTTGAGTGCCCAGCAAGTAATAGCAATTATATATATATATAAGCTGAAAGGATTTAAATGTTTTCTTGGTACTATTCTTCTACAACAAGTCAATAGTTGTAAAGTATTCTGAACCGATAAATATAACATAACAACTCTCTTTTAAATTTTTGAAACTACATATTGACTCTAACTGGGGTTATAGTGACATGCCATGAACATTGTTTTCATTTTTGAAAAGGTTAAACAGAAATTTATCTGTAAATCGTCATAACTTACGGGCACGGGGGGTGATCAGCCCGTTATGCCCTGCATTGATCAATACTACATACAAGAACGAGAGTATCGTTCACTCTGTCCGCCTTGGGCGCATAAATATTTTCCCGTGTAGGGATGTTCATACTTGTCTGGGTTTTAAATCAAAGGTTTTATCTAGTTCAACAATATTCTATAATGCAACATATATATATATATATATATATATATATATGGGTAATTGACAAAGGTATATCAACATGTGATTAAATACAATGATTATCCAAGTGGGGACACTTGTATAACCATTTACAGAAATTAACGAACAGAATATATATATCTGAATTACCATATACTAACATATTGATAAGCAATGAGCGTATATAATATAAGGTTAATAATCTGTACCGTAATAATATCATTCGTAAATATTCTTACTCATGTCCATTGCATAAAGAAAATGCAAAGGTAAGATACTTGCCTGAAGCGCTGCTTACAGTTTACAATTTAGATTTATCGCTTATCTCACGACCTATCATTAATAAGATCGTTCGTTTTATTAGAATAACATACTATAACACATAACACTGCTTATTGCAGTCAGCGCATACCCTAATCACATTGGCACATAGATTTAACAACCATTGAATCACAAATAATCATTTATCTAATCACATTATCTAAGTCCATATCAATTTCTGAAACATGTCGGTGTACCGACAACTTTATCGGGTAATTATTGAGTCTAAGACTCTATTCTGTAACTTAATATCAGTCATATTATTTTTAAATGACTTAATATAATTTTAAAACATTTATTATAATTTATCATAAATTTTTAAACATTGGAATCATATTTAGATGATTTAAATACTAATCAATTCTATTATCATTAATATTTAATTAGTATTAAACTATTAATGAAATCATTTCTAAAATATTAAAGTAATTTATAATAACTTGAAATACTTTTAAAGTATTAAAATTACCCTTAAATGATTTTTAAAACATTTAAAATCATTTCTAAATAATTACCATTATTATCAAAGTATTAATGTTCTATTTATCAAAATATTAAAAGTCATTATTCATAACTTAAAATATTTTTAATTCATTTATATCCTTTTAAATGATTTTTAAATTAATAAAAACATTTATAAACTATTTATTTAATATAATTATTAAATAAATTTAATATCATTAATAATAACTTAATAATCATTAATATTTAATTATTAATAAAATTATCCTTTAAATATTAAAAGTTATATTTTATAACTTAAAATATTTTTAAACACTTTATTTTCATTCAAAATGATTTTTAAAATTAAAATCATTTTTAAACTAAATTATTTAATATAATTATTAAATAACTTTAATATCATTAATAATAATTAATTAATAAAATTTATCTTTAAATATTAAAAGTTATGTTTTATAACTTCAAATATTTTTAAATACCTTATTATTATTTAAAATAATTTTTAATATAATAAAATAATTTTTAATTAATTTATTTAATTCATTTAGTAAATAAATTAATTACCATTAATATCAATTTATTAATAAAATTTATCACAAAATATTAAAAGTCATTAAAAATAACTTAAAATATTTTCTTATATCATAATATAATTTTTAATAATTTTTCTAATAGTAAAATCATTTTTAAATAATTTATTTAATATTATAATTAAATAAATTAAATACTTTTAATATTCCAAAAATATTAAATATTTATGAAATATATTTAAAATAATTAAAAACTAATTTTCAAAATTTAAAATAATTTTTAATAATTTATTTTGTATTTTTAATAATTTAAAACTAATTTTTCTATTTTTTTATTAATTTCTGAAAAAATAAATAATATCTGTCGCTAAAGACCACCTATAGCGACAGAACCGTCGCTATAGGTGTTGAACCGTCGCTATAGGTGTTCTTCATGTTCTTGGCCAAACCCAGAAACTCATAGGCAGTTACCGAGTAAGCACGTTTGACCTTCAATAATTCAGTGTGTAGTGTGATTCTGGACCAACTAAGCATTAGAGCGTGTAGTACTAGTGTAACACTTCAGGTAACAACAACAATCATGACCATAACACCTATAACCAAGTACATCTGAGCTTCCAAAAGTGTTGTCAGAGGCTGTTCTTCATTTCTGGGTTACCCAGAAATGAAGAACAGTTCGACTGTTCACTTTTGGGTTCCCATAACTTCTGATTCAGGTATTGCTTTTGTGATCTAAAAGTTCCAGGTTGTAGCTAGCATGTAGGACAACATTTTTATTACAACACATAAACAAAACAACAACATAATATCAAGATCTTGTCTGGTCAAACGTTGTCAGAAACCAGGTTCATGGACTTTTTGGGTTACCCAGAAAGTTCATCCGTGGACTTTCTGCCTAGTTTGACCATCCTCTAAATCTCACACGTTTGTGATAAAAGCTATCTAAGAGTATTAACCTGTAGTATAACTACCATACTGTAACTTTAATGCAACAAAAGAACCAACACATACACACACTGACAGATCCAAGACCAACAAAAACTTGTCAGACACTGAAAGCCCATTTCTAGGTTACCCAGAAATAGTCTGGTCATGGTCGGTCAACGACCTTTGACTAACAATATCAAGCAATCTAACACAGATCTAAGTCTGATTTCAAGCCCAGATCCAAGAGCACATATTAGACTACAACTACCAACTTTCAAAATACAAAACACATTAAAAATTATAGAGATATAAGGTCTGACATTCGTTGTCAAATAAAAAAAAATTATTTTTCCAGATTCTTTAAATCTTCAAATCTGAGCCTCTAGATGTTATGGATCTAACATCTAGCAACCCAGATCATCCTTAGACACCTTATATAACATGTTTAACACAAAAAAATTAACATCTAATGACAGATTATTAGACAGATTTCTTGCTAAGGTTTATACCTTTACTTTGACAAATCTTGATTTCTGACTTTTGATTTGTTATAGCTGATCGTGGGGCTTTGATTTAGGACTAATATACTTGTATATTTTGGAGGTTAGAGAGAGAGAGAGAGAGAGAGCTTAGTTTGAGAGTTGGGAAAAATGTAAGTAACAACTGACATTTCTCTCTCTTCAAATCTATTTATACAACTTGCTAGATGCATGAATGGCTGGTGTATATTGCTTGTTGCTATTATTTTGAGCACATGGTGGTTGAAGTGGTTCACCCGCTCAACCTATTGTCAAAACCTACAAGATAGCCAAAATAATGTATTTAAGGGTATAATGGTCATTTGGTTTGGATTTTTAAGGGCAAAATAGAACTTGTCAAACCCTTAGGGTTTAACTCTAAGGTTTAGCATAAAATAATAATAGGATTTCCCATTAAAGTTTACACAAAAATAAATAAAATTAAATAAAAATAAATAACTTTTAGTTTCTAAAATTTTGAAATCTGGGTTTTCTAATTATGATTAATTTTCTAATTACACTATACAGGAACATTAGGGTTTAATATCATATAATTATCATTAACATTGTTAAAATAGTAATTAGGGTTTACGGTTTTGATAATTAGGGTTACCAATTATAATTATGTTTTCTAATTATCAAATTAGGGTTTAAAAATTTAGGGTTTCTAAAAATAACAAATGTAATTATAATACTTGTTAATTAATCATATTAACATAATTATAACCAATCTCGAACACTAATTTAAATTTTAAATTAGGGTTCCTCATTTCCAAAAATTATTTAGGGTTTCTAGATTATAATTAGGGTTTTCTAAAAATTAGGGTTTCTAGAATTTTTAATTAGGGTTCACCTAATTAATATATTTAATACACGACATAAATTGTATAACACACTTATTAAACAATCTTGTACTCTAATTTGGATCTCAAATTAGGGTTTAGCATTATTACTAGGGGTTGGTCATAATACACCGTAATTGACCTACCATTATCAATACGAAAACACAGTACATATTCATAACACTGAAAAATCAAAATATAATTAATATTATATTATTATTCTCATACCTTGACAATAATCCAAAATTAGGGTTTGGATTCCATATCTGATTTATTCTTCATATTTAACCTTAATAATTAAGGTAAAATAATTAACTTAATAGCCTGTACAAAAATTCATATAATAAAATAATTATTATAATTATTCTAAAAATCACTTCATATATTATTTAAATAATATATGCTTATATTTTCATGGAAAATAATTAATAAAATATTTCTATTATAGAATTAATTATTATAAGAATGTACTTTATAATAATCAATAATTCTAAACTAAAATTATTTGTAAATATTTATGTAATAAATATATTTTTATTTATCACATAAATACATATACACATTATCTTGTACAAATCCTCATCCTTAAAAAAAATTTATACGCAAAATTTCTTATTTATTTATATAGAAAATATCGGGTTGTTACATTCACCCTCCCTTATAAAGATTTCGTCCCCGGAATCACCGTTTAAAAACATATACATACAAGGGTACATAACATACACAATCATCACAAGTAGATCTCGATCAACTTTGATCGAACTGATCTTTAACTGCTCACATAAAGCTTGTCTTTCTGATTAAACGGAAATTTATTTTCTAAAAGAACTCAAATTCCTCCTCAAAATTTCTTTATAAACTAATTTACTAAAAATAGGAAAATCATGTATAATAAAATAAAAGTTATACGAATAATACCTGGAGTTGCATTGCCAGCTGCTGCCGTGTCCTGGACTGTCATGTTGTAGACCCTTGCCGTAGATTTTGTCGTCTTGCTCAACGAAGTCGGTCCCGTGATTGCTAACGTCCCACTGCCAGTGCCCATGTTCACACTTCCTGTCTCCACCCTCCTCTTCGGACAATCTTTCACCCTGTGCTCTGTCGATCCGCATATAAAACATCCACTATTCATCCTAGGATTGGGGCAGTTGGGAGAGATATGGCCCTCCTGCCCGCACTTGTAGCAAACAAATTTTCCTTTCAAACACTCCCCCGAGTGATTCTTCCCACATGTCTTACATGGCACTATTTGTTTCTTAACACCTTCCTGTTTCACTTGTACACTTGCAAAACTGCTTACCTTCCTCTTGCTATCTCCACTCCTGCTCCCACTATTAACTCCTACTTTTCCAGCTCCTTCGGTCTTACCCTTATTCTTCATCTCCATATTGTAAAGGCTCATGGCCTCACTTCCCTCCTCAGCTATGATCTCTTTCTCCATGAGTGCTGCAAATGTAGGAATTTGCAACACCGCCACTTTGTTGTAGAGCCAGGGTTTCAATCCCAACTTAAACCTTCTCGCTTTCCTAGCCTCCGTATCAACTTGATGCGGGGCAAACCTAGCTAACTCATTGAATTTGGCGGCGTATTCAGACACCGTCATATTCTCCTGCTTCAACTCTAAAAATTTAACCTCCATCCTCGCCTGCATACTTGGTGAAAAATAGTTTTCAAAAAACAAAGTTTTAAATTTATCCCATATGACTACACCTTCTCCTGCCCTAGCCTGATTCGCTTCCCACCAAAAATTTGCTTCCCCCTTCATCATATAAGTGGCAAAAGAGGTCTTTTGCCCCTCAGATACCCTAGCTACCACGAATGCTTTTTCAATTTCCTTAACCTAAGTTTGGGCTTCAACAGGGTCAGTTGTACCTTTAAATTCCGGTGGTCCTACAGCCTTAAAGTCTTTGAAGTTCGCTAAGCGGTTGTCCGGCTGGTTTCCAGCGACTGGTATTCCCTGTTGCATAGCCTGAGCTAACATGTTTGCAAATTGCTGCATTGGATCAGCTTGTTGTTGTCCCTCAACATTGTTGACAGACTCTTCTGCCCTTTGGTTGCGAGTTCGACGTCTTGGCGGCATTATCTGATTAAATAAAATCATAATTTAACTTACATTCTAAACCTTATCAAATAAGTTTAATATCTTAAACTGGTTTCATCATTCAAACATAGATTCATATTCATTCAACGAATATTTTATATAGCATAGTATATAATGCTTTAAACATCATTCATCCCTTTGTGACTACAAAAGTCGGGATTTACAGACTTGACCAACACAAAAGTTTTAGAATATTACATTACACAGACATCCTAAGCACACATATTAAACACACCTACATCACAACAGAACCTATACTACTTATTTATTATTCTTTTTCATTGGACAACTTTTCGCATGATGACCTTCTATCCCACAGATAAAACATGCTCCTTTTTTGTAGTCAGGACAATACAGAGTAGTATGTCCCTCATAGCCGCAAAGATAACATATTCTTTTCCATTTCTTCTTATTGGATTTTCCTAAGTCATGGTCTTCTATCTTTCTTTTCCCCTTCTTGTCCGGAGCTGCACACGATGTGTTGCTTGTGGCTCCCATCTGACCAATTTGGATCTTAAGCTTATCTTGTCCTTCCATTGTTTCTATTAACGCTTGACGCAACTGACTATTCAACAGCTTTTCTAACTCCCACAGCCTTTTCAGAGAAGAAACCTTATTCTTCAGATTCTGCACCTCTGTTGATACTTGATCAGCTTCAACTTTAGTGTCTGAATCGCTATCTGTCAGCTCCACCATCTCCGGATCTGGTACTATGTTTTCCACAATAACCACATCTTCTGAGTTATTTTCATTATGAGCCTCTATTTCAGTTATCGGCTTCGATATTGGCCCCTTCTTTACGGTCAGAGAGTATTCGAATCTTTTTTCACCTGACATCTACACACATAAATTATCCTGATTAGCATATAGTATATACACACAACAAATAAGAGTTTTATACAAGTTATCTTTTATTTTGTTTGACGATGAATTTATTCAATTCATCTCCTTTTTAAACTCTATATGAGTTATTTATATTTTCAACGTTTCCCTCTGTTCTAAGGTTATAGCCTAAGGTCTAACCCACCTAAGGTTTTTAACCCCTAAGCTCTGATACCAACCTGTAAAGTCCCCCAAATTTGGGTACTTGAAACCCGAACTCGGTGCTTCACGATACCATTTTTATGAGCGGAATAATACTAATAATAATAACAATAATATAAAAGTCAAACTTAATTTACATAATTATTAGAGTCTAGCTCCCAAGTATGTAATCTTTAAACATTCATTACAACCTATGATAGATAATATATATCATAATTGTCTTAATATTAATATCAACTATTACACAAGATAACATTTGCATTCAATCAGCAACCTTTCCCTTTTTCCTTGGTCTTAGCAGAGCTCTCTGGTCGTTCACACTTAGCTGAAAACATTTAAATTAAGCAAGGATGAGTATTTGAGTGCCCAACAAGTAATAGCAATTATATATATATATATATATATATATATATATATATATATATATATATATATATATATATAAGCTGAAAGGATTTAAATGTTTTCTTTATACTATTCTTCTACAACAAGTCAATAGTTTTAAAGTATTCTGAATCGATAAATATAACATAACAACTCTCTTTCAAATTTTTGAAACTACATATTGACTCTAACTAGGGCTATGGTGACATGCCATGAACATTGTTTTCATTTTCGAAAAGGTTAAACAGAAATTCATCTGTAAACCGTCATAACTTACGGGCACGGGGGTGATCAGCTCGTTATGCCCTGCATTGATCAATACTACATACAAGAACGAGAGTATCGTTCACTCTGTCCTCCTTGGGCGCATAAATGTTTTCCCGTGTAGGGATGTTCATACTTGTCTGGGTTTTAAATCAAAGGTTTTATCTTGTTCAACAATATTCTATAATGCAACGTATATATATATATATATATATATATATATATATATATATATATATATATATATATACGGGTAATTGACAAAGGTATATCAACATGTGATTAAATACAATGATTATCCAAGTGGGACACTTGTATAACCATTTACAGAAATTAACGAACAGAATATATATATCTGAATTACCATATACTAACATGTTGATAAGCAATGATAATATAAGGTTAATAATCTGTACCGTAATAATATCATTCGTAAATATTCTTACTCATGTCCATTGCATAAAAAAATGAAAAGGTAAGATACTTGCTTGAAGCGCTGCTTACAGTTTGCAATTTAGATTTATCGCTTATCTCACGACCTATCATTAATAAGATCGTTCGTTTTATTAGAACAACATACTATAACACATAACACTACTTATTGCAGTCATTGCATACCCTAATCACATTGGCACATAGATTTAACAACCATTGAATCACAAATAATCACTTATCTAATCACATTATCTAAGTCCAGATCAATTTCTGAAACATGTCGGTGTACCGACAACTTTATCGGGTAATTATCGAGTATAAGACTCTATTCTGTAACTTAATATCAGTCATATTATTATTAAATGACTTAATATAATTTTAAAATATTTATTATGATTTATCATAAATTTTTAAACATTGGAATCATATTTAAATGATTTAAATACTAATCAATTCTATTATCATTAATATTTAATTAGTATTAAACTATTAATGAAATTATTTCTAAAATATTAAAGTTATTTATAATAACTTGAAATACTTTTAAAGTATTAAAATTACCCTTAAATGATTTTTAAAACATTTAAAATCATTTCTAAATAATTACCATTATTATCAAAGTATTAATGTTCTGTTTATCAAAATATTAAAAGTCATTATTCATAACTTAAAATATTTTTAATTTATTTATATCTTTTTAAATGATTTTTAAATTAATAAAACCATTTATAAACTCTTTATTTAATATATTTATTAAATAAATTTAATATCATTAGTAATAACCTAATAATCATTAATATTTAATTATTAATGAAATTATCCTTTAAATATTAAAAGTTATATTTTATAACTTAAAATATTTTTAAACACTTTATTTTCATTTAAAATGATTTTTAAAATTAAAATTATTTTTAAACTAAATTATTTAATATAATTATTAAATAACTTTAATATCATTAATAATAATTAATTAATGAAACTTATCTTTAAATATTAAAAGTTCTGTTTTATAACTTAAAATATTTTTAAATACCTTATTATTATTTAAAATAATTTTTAATATAATAAAATCATTTTTAATTAATTTATTTAATTCATTTAGTAAATAAATTAATTACCATTAATATCAATTTATTAATAAAATTTATCATAAAATATTAAAAGTCATTAAAAATAACTTAAAATATTTTCTTATATCATAATATAATTTTTAATGATTTTTCTAATATTAAAATTATTTTTAAATAATTTATTTAATATTATAATTAAATAAATTAAATACTTTTAATATTCTAAAAATATTAAATATTTATGAAATATATTTAAAATAATTAAAACCTAATTTTTGGAATTTAAAATAATTTTTAATAATTTATTTTGTATTTTTAATAATTTAAAACTAATTTTTCTATTTTTTTTATTAATTTTCAGAAAAATTAATTATATCTGTCGCTAAAGACCACCTATAGCGACAGAACCGTCACTATAGGTGTTCTTCATGTTCTTGGCCAAACCCAAAAACTCATAGGCAGTTACCGAGTAAGCACGTTTGACCTTCAATAATTCAGTGTGTAGTGTGATTCTGGACCAACTAAGCATTAGAGCGTGTAGTACTAGTGTAACACTTCAGGTAACAACAACAATCATGACCATAACACCTAAAACCAAGTACATCTGAGCTTCCAAAAGTGTTGTCAGAGGCTGTTCTTCATTTCTGGGTTACCTAGAAATGAAGAACAGTTCGACTGTTCACTTTTGGGTTCCCATAACTTCTGATTCAGGTATTGCTTTTGTGATCTAAAAGTTCCAGGTTGTAGCTAGCATGTAGGACAACATTTCTATTACAACACATAAACAAAACAACAACATAATACCAAGATCTTGTCTGGTCAAACGTTGTCAGAAACCACGCTCATGGACTTTCTGGGTTACCCAGAAAGTTCATCCGTGGACTTTCTGCCTAGTTTAACCATCCTCTAAATCTCACACGTTTGTGATAAAAGTTATCTAAGAGTATTAACCTGTAGTATAACTACCATACTATAACTTTAATGCAACAAAAGAACCAACACATACACACACTGACAGATCCAAGACCAACAAAAACTTGTCAGACACTGAAAGCCCATTTCTAGGTTACCCAGAAATAGTCTGGTCATGGTCGGTCAACGACCTTTGACCAACAATATCAAGCAATCTAACACAGATCTAAGTCTGATTTCAAGCCCAGATCCAAGAGCACATATTAGTCTACAACTACCAACTTTCAAAATACAAAACACATTAAAAATCATAGAGATATAAGGTCTGACATTCGTTGTCAGACAACAAAAAAATATTTTTCCAGATTCTCTAAATCTTCAAATTTGAGCCTCTAGATGTTATGGATCTAACATCTAGCAACCCAGATCATCCTTAGACACCTTATATAACATGTTTAACATAAAAAAATTAACATCTAATGACAGATTATTGGACAGATTTCTTGCTAAGGTTTATACCTTTACTTTGACAAATCTTGATTTCTGACTTCTGATTTGTTATAGCTGATCGTGGGGCTTTGATTTAGGACTGATATACTTGTATATTTTGGAGGTTAGAGAGAGCTTAGTTTGAGAGTTGGGCAAAATGTAAGTAACAAATGACATTTCTCTCTCTTCAAATCTATTTATACAACTTGCTAGATGCATGAATGGCTGGTGTATATTGCTTGTTGCTATTATTTTGAGCACATGGGGTGGTTGAAGTGGTTCACCCGCTCAACCTATTGTCAAAACCTACAAGATAGCCAAAATAATGCATTTAGGGGTATAACAGTCATTTGGTTTGAATTTTTAATGGCAAAATGGAACTTGGCAAACCCTTAGGGTTTGACCCTAAGGTTTAGCATAAAATAATAATAGGATTTCTAATTAAAGTTTACACAAAAATAAATAAAATTAAATAAAAATAAATAACTTTTAATTTCTAAAATTTTGAAATTTGGGTTTTCTAATTATGATTAATTTTCTAATTACGCTATACAGGAAAATTAGGGTTTAATATCATATAATTATCATTAACATTGCTAAAATAGCAATTAGGATTTACGATTTTGATAATTAGGGTTACTAATTATAATTAGGTTTTCTAATTATCAAATTAGGGTTTAAAAATTTAGGGTTTCTAAAATTAACAAATGTAATTATAATACTTGTTAATTAATCATATTAACATAATTATAACCAATGTCGAACACTAATTTAAATTTCAAATTAGGGTTCCTCATTTCCAAAAATTATTTAGGGTTTCTAGATTATAATTAGGGTTTTCTAAAAATTAGGGTTTCTAGAATTTTTAATTAGGGTTCACCTAATTAATACATTTAATACACGACATAAATTGTATAACACACTTATAAAATAATCTTGCACTCTAATTTGGATCTCAAATTAGGGTTTAGCATTATTACTAAGGTTTGGTCATAATACAACGTAATTGACCTACCGTTATCAATACGGAAACACAGTACATATTCATAGCACTGAAAAATCAAAATATAATTAATATTATATTATTATTCTCATACCTTGACAATAATCTAAAATTAGGGTTTGGATTCCATATCTGATTTATTCTTCATATTTAACCTTAATAATTAAGGTAAAATAATTAACTTAATAGCCTGTACAAGAATTCATATATTAAAATAATTATTATAATTATTCTAAAAATCACTTCATATATTATTTAAATAATATATGCTTATATTTTAATGGAAAACAATTAATAAAACATTTCTACTATAGAATTAATTATTATAAGAATGTACTTTATAATAATCAATAATTCTAAACAAAAATTATTTGTAAATATTTATGTAATAAATATATTTTTATTTACCACATAAATACACATACACATTATCTTGTACAAATTCTCATCCTTAAAAAAAATTTATACGCAAAATTTCTTATTTATTTATATAAAAAATATCGGGTTGTTACAATTTATTTAAATGAAAACATGCCAGAATTCAAGTTTCGAAACTGTATAAGTGTCTAAGTCTTTTATTACCTTGTAATCATATAAGTTCAACGAAGTGAACAAATTTTCAAAACAATAACCACGCAAACTATCTCAGAAATATAACTAGTTAATACAGTTGGTCTGTAAGACCCCGAATTTTATGAAATAAAAGTATTCAATTTTTCTTATAATTACAATTTAGTAAATGGTTAAATTGATAAAAGTTTAAAGTTATGGGTGAAATATGAATTTTTTTTTTCAAAATAAGCAAGTGGTTATAAAATAATCATTGTTGTCGGGGAATATTCGTTTGGTCGTGGAATATTCTTTCTGTCGGAGAATATTCGTACGACGGCGCAGCTATTTGTGGGCCCCATAACGAATAACTGTCGGGTGAAGGAAAACGACAAATTTGAGTTTTTACAAATAACGGCGTAGTTGTTACCGTTAACACTGTTGGAATACCCGGTGGTTAAAATACAGTAATACGCGTTATTGCACAGTAGCACACGGTATTGCATAGTATTTTTGAAATTATTGATTCTTACGTAAGAAGGCACTACTCAATAATTGTTACAGTAATTACTGTTCAATATTTTATTTTATTGATTCAATAATTGCTACGTTGAAATTTTGTATTATTGTTGTTCAATAATTGTTGTTGCACAGTATTTCCCATTATCAGATCAATAATTCATATTATTTGAATAATATTATTAGATAACATTATTGGCAATGTCTAGAAAGTTCTGTCTAAGGAGAGGTTTGGTCATCTAATTGCGCGCCAGTAAGGAGAAATCCTTATTGGAAAGCCCCCTCTTTCCTGGGAACGGCCTGGTTGTCATAAATGTGATTCTGTAATATTATTTGTGAATAATTAATTATTGATTCATATGATAAGAAAATATTTATTTTATGTGGATATAAACGAGGGATATATTTTTGTGGTTAAAAATGAAGGAGTTAATGTTGAGGTTTTTATCAGTATTTTTGTCGGAATGGTGGTATTAAAAATCAGGGTTTTTGAGATATATTGCGGGGGTTATAATTTTTAATCCGACCGTTGGATCGTTGTGATTTTTGGATATGTTATACATATATAAGTTGAGTATATGCCCACAAATTTTGAACAGTTAAAAATGAACGTATGATTTATTATGAATTTTACGAGATGACTGGTTCAGAAATTGTTGAATTTTCGGAGTTTATCATTTTGGTGGAAAATTCTAGAATTGGTGGGCCCCACTTGTGGTTGGTGAAGAAATGTGCTGAATTATATTTCAAATGTGGTGGGTGGGAATAGTAGCAGGTAAAGCCATCAGGTTGCAGGTCAAACCTACCAAAATTTTCCTATAAATAGAGGGCTAAGTTAGAATTGAAAATCACACCAAAAACATAAGCTTTCTCTCTTTCTCTCTCTATATTATGAATCATATTTTGTGAGTATTTAGATACTTTGAGAGTTGCTATTCAGTGCAAGTTTCCTTCGGCTTTACATTCCGGTCAGAAGTACTGCTGTTTTGAGGTAAAGGATTGTAAGGGATAGTAAGGGATAGTAAGGGATTTTAAGAGTTGTTATGTTTTTCAGTTTCGTAATTTTTCTGAACTTCAAAAATTCTGGAAAAATTTGAAATGATATTTTGATGAGTTTTATTGATTGTGTCCAAAAATGGTGATTTTTAGATGTATAGATTGAGAGTTATGAATTTTATGAGAAAAGACTATTTTAAAAGTAACCGCTTATAATTCCTTGTGGTTAACTCCAAAATTGATGAAATTTTTATTGGGAGTACATGTATATGATAGAAGTATACTCTGTAAATTTCAGAATTTTTAGACAAAAGTATAATTTTTGATAAATGTCTAAATATTCGGCTATTTTGGCCATATGAAAAATAGTAAATGACTTTTAAAAATTCTGAGAAAAATATATGTTCACTATGGGACTATATTATGCTAAATTAAGAAAAGAAATATTTTTGGAACTGATTTGGTATTTTTCATGAAAATAGTCTAGTTATGAGAAAATGAATTAAATATGTTATGTGAAGTAAGAAAATTGGAAAATAGGATTTTATGGCTTGAGAATCCTATATATGAGGTATATGCAGATTTTTGATGAGAGTTTTGGTTATTGATGATGAAATCTTAAGAGTTGGCATTTTATGATGATTAAATGCATTAATTAGTAAAGTGTAAACAATTTAAATAAATTGTTTATAAGCTTAAGAAATGTTATTCTTTCAATATCATTATACCGAAATATTGGTATGAATTTTATTGTGAAATTTCTACCTTTTTGAGTCGGTGTTACTATTCACGAGTTACTATTCACGAGTTACTATTCATGAGTTACTATTCACGAGTTACTATTCACGACAAAATTGGTTTCTTTTACTAACCAAATTATAGTTGATTTATGAATATTACTCTTGAGATTAAATCTATATGTTGATTATATTGATTTTATTATCATATATAACATTTTTATAACCTTGATGTTGAATTTCTCTTTCACTGGAGTGTAAAGATGGGTAGATTATTGGTATGATCATGACTAGGGTTCTCTTTGGCCTGTAGTGCAAAGTTGAATTGTGACTGGTATGATCATGACCATTGAATTTACAATTGAATATCTTTAGCTTAAGTGTAAAGATGAATTGATTAACATGGTTATAATTATGGTGTATATAAATTCTGAAATGATTATATATTTCTTTGAGATATGAATATATTTGGCCTGTAGTGCAAAGATGAATTATTGATGAATATCTTTGGCCTGTAGTGCAAAGATGAACTGTTGTTGAATATCTTTGGCCTGTAGTGCAAATATGGTCTGTTGATGAATATCTTTGGCCTGTAGTGCAAAGATGAACTGTTGTTGAATATCTTTGGTCGTAGTGCAAAGATGGATTTATTAGTATGATTATGAACATGAACTGTGATTTGGTATAACCATGATCTTTGATGTTTCAGGTAAAGACATGTGATGAAAATATTTTTCGTCCTGGGTACGAAGAAAAATTTAGAATCACAATTATGATTATGAGTTATTCATATGATTGTGGAAAGGAACTGTTGATTGATGTTACAGGGATAAAATATTGTTGATGGATTTTTAACATGGAGAAGATAATAGACTTTATAGTCTATTTGACTCTTCTAATGGATTGCTCGTTCCGCTGCAACTATGGTTGAAATTTTTATCATTTACCATATGTTCTAAATCTCTGATTTATTATTGATGAAGGCTATTGATAATTTAATTATCTTTAGTCATGATATTCTTTACTGAGCTAGTTGTGCTCACCCTTTTGCTTCACAATTCCTTTCAGGTAATAAGAGTGTAGCTGGGTCGAGCGAGGGTAACGGGGAAATAGAACGGTGGTCTCTAGCTGTGGATGTTCTCCCGAAGCAGTATAGAAAAGTTCATTTAGTAGTTATATTTGGTGAATCCAATAGGGTAAGGTGTACCCAACGTTGGAAGGGTGGTTTGCCACTATCATACAAGATGTCTAACGACATACAACCTCGTGTCATCATAAGACAGGGATGTGCTCATCCACTTGCTGAGTATATATACGAGCACTACCTATATAATCTTGGTGTTTGTTTGAAGTATAATTCTCAATTAGAGACAGTGGAGATAATGATAAGTCAAGAGAAGACTCACCATTGGGAAGAATATGATAGTAATCTTCTCGTTTTTCTTTGGGGTCTATTGGGTCAACCAAGGATAATTCTGTGGCCATATGATATCTATCATAACCTAGACGCATGGCCTCCCATGTACGAAGGTTTCCTTGAGCACTTCCCAAAGATTCTAGTTTCTAAAACAGTTTTTGACTATACCTTTATGTAAGGTGTTATTGTGAGGTGATGTCCACGGTTGGAACATGAGTCACATTTGGTATATATTTGTATCCAAACTCACAGCATATGTGTTGTTGTATTTTGCACGACAATTGTTGTAATAAAGTTGTAGTTGTTTTCTGTACCATGTATTTGACGACTCAAAATGGGTTGGGTGGAATGGACCTATTTTGGGGTTGTCACAGTTGGTATCAGAGCTTAGGGATATGATCTCTGGCGGAGATCGGGAAATATAACTAGGAGGGGAGAGATGAGTAAATCCTTCGCTAGTGTGTCCTACCTAAGCTTATTTGTTGGTCAGTCATAATATCGGGATATTATGTGATATGTTAATTTGTTAAATTAACCCTTGTTTTGAAGCTGTATTCTAGAAAGATATCTGAAATACAGGAGATGAGCAATGGAGAAATCATGATGATAAGGAAGATGGAATCTGAAATGAAAGCAAGGTATTCTCAACTCTTTGAAATACCAGGTACGTAAATTTCGGGGACGAAATTTCATAAGGAGGGGAGATTGTAAGACCCCGAATTTTATGAAATAAAAGTATTCAATTTTTCTTATAATTACAATTTAGTAAATGGTTAAATTGATAAAAGTTTAAAGTTATGGGTGAAATATGAATTTTTTTTTTCAAAATAAGCAAGTGGTTATAAAATAATCATTGTTGTCGGGGAATATTCGTTTGGTCGTGGAATATTCTTTCTGTCGGAGAATATTCGTACGACGGCGCAGCTATTTGTGGGCCCCATAACGAATAACTGTCGGGTGAAGGAAAACGACAAATTTGAGTTTTTACAAATAACGGCGTAGTTGTTACCGTTAACACTGTTGGAATACCCGGTGGTTAAAATACAGTAATACGCGTTATTGCACAGTAGCACACGGTATTGCATAGTATTTTTGAAATTATTGATTCTTACGTAAGAAGGCACTACTCAATAATTGTTACAGTAATTACTGTTCAATATTTTATTTTATTGATTCAATAATTGCTACGTTGAAATTTTGTATTATTGTTGTTCAATAATTGTTGCTGCACAGTATTTCCCATTATCAGATCAATAATTCATATTATTTGAATAATATTATTAGATAACATTATTGGCAATGTCTAGAAAGTTCTGTCTAAGGAGAGGTTTGGTCATCTAATTGCGCGCCAGTAAGGAGAAATCCTTATTGGAAAGCCCCCTCTTTCCTGGGAACGGCCTGGTTGTCATAAATGTGATTCTGTAATATTATTTGTGAATAATTAATTATTGATTCATATGATAAGAAAATATTTATTTTATGTGGATATAAACGAGGGATATATTTTTGTGGTTAAAAATGAAGGAGTTAATGTTGAGGTTTTTATCAGTATTTTTGTCGGAATGGAGGTATTAAAAATCAGGGTTTTTGAGATATATTGCGGGGGTTATAATTTTTAATCCGACCGTTGGATCGTTGTAATTTTTGGATATGTTATACATATATAAGTTGAGTATATGCCCACAAATTTTGAACCGTTAAAAATGAACGTATGATTTATTATGAATTTTACGAGATGACTGGTTCAGAAATTGTTGAATTTTCGGAGTTTATCATTTTGGTGGAAAATTCTAGAATTGGTGGGCCCCACTTGTGGTTGGTGAAGAAATGTGCTGAATTATATTTCAAATGTGGTGGGTGGGAATAGTAGCAGGTAAAGCCATCAGGTTGCAGGTCAAACCTACCAAAATTTTCTTATAAATAGAGGGCTAAGTTAGAATTGAAAATCACACCAAAAACATAAGCTTTCTCTCTTTCTCTCTCTATATTATGAAGCATATTTTGTGAGTATTTAGATACTTTGAGAGTTGCTATTCAGTGCAAGTTTCCTTCGGCTTTACATTCCGGTCAGAAGTACTGCTGTTTTGAGGTAAAGGATTGTAAGGGATAGTAAGGGATAGTAAGGGATTTTAAGAGTTGTTATGTTTTTCAGTTTCGTAATTTTTCTGAACTTCAAAAATTCTGGAAAAATTTGAAATGATATTTTGATGAGTTTTATTGATTGTGTCCAAAAATGGTGATTTTTAGATGTATAGATTGAGAGTTATGAATTTTATGAGAAAAGACTATTTTAAAAGTAACCGCTTATAATTCCTTGTGGTTAACTCCAAAATTGATGAAATTTTTATTAGGAGTACATGTATATGATAGAAGTATACTCTGTAAATTTCAGAATTTTTAGACAAAAGTATAATTTTTGATAAATGTCTAAATATTCGGCTATTTTGGCCATATGAAAAATAGTAAATGACTTTTAAAAATTCTGAGAAAAATATATGTTCTCTATAGGACTATATTATGCTAAATTTCAGAAAAGAAATATTTTTGGAACGGATTTGGTATTTTTCATGAAAATAGTGTAGTTATGAGAAAATGAATTAAATATGTTATGTGAAGTAAGAAAATTGGAAAATAGGATTTTATGGCTTGAGAATCCTATATATGAGGTATATGCAGATTTTTGATGAGGGTTTTGGTTATTGATGATGAAATCTTAAGAGTTGGCATTTTATGATGATTAAATGCATTAATTAGTAAAGTGTAAACAATTTAAATAAATTGTTTATAAGCTTAAGAAATGCTATTCTTTCAATATCATTATACCGAAGTATTGGTATGAATTTTATTGTGAAATTTCTACCTTTTTGAGTCGGTGTTACTATTCACGAGTTACTATTCATGAGTTACTATTCACGAGTTACTATTTACGACAAAATTGGTTTCTTTTACTAACCAAATTATAGTTGATTTATGAATATTACTCTTGAGATTAAATCTATATGTTGATTATATTGATTTTATTATCATATATAACATTTTTATAACCTTGATGTTGAATTTCTCTTTCACTGGAGTGTAAAGATGGGTAGATTATTGGTATGATCATGACTAGGGTTCTCTTTGGCCTGTAGTGCAAAGTTGAATTGTGACTGGTATGATCATGACCATTGAATTTACAATTGAATATCTTTAGCTTAAGTGTAAAGATGAATTGATTAACATGGTTATAATTATGGTGTATATAAATTCTGAAATGATTATATATTTCTTTGAGATATGAATATATTTGGCCTGTAGTGCAAAGATGAATTATTGATGAATATCTTTGGCCTGTAGTGCAAAGATGAACTGTTGTTGAATATCTTTGGCCTGTAGTGCAAATATGGTCTGTTGATGAATATCTTTGGCCTGTAGTGCAAAGATGAACTGTTGTTGAATATCTTTGGTCGTAGTGCAAAGATGGATTTATTAGTATGATTATGAACATGAACTGTGATTTGGTATAACCATGATCTTTGATGTTTCAGGTAAAGACATGTGATGAAAATATTTTTCGTCCTGGGTACGAAGAAAAATTTAGAATCACAATTATGATTATGAGTTATTCATATGATTGTGGAAAGGAACTGTTGATTGATGTTACAGGGATAAAATATTGTTGATGGATTTTTAACATGGAGAAGATAATAGACTTTATAGTCTATTTGACTCTTCTAATGGATTGCTCGTTCCGCTGCAACTATGGTTGAAATTTTTATCATTTACCATATGTTTTAAATCTCTGATTTTTTATTGATGAAGGCTATTGATAATTTAATTATCTTTAGTCATGATATTCTTTACTGAGCTAGTTGTGCTCACCCTTTTGCTTCACAATTCCTTTCAGGTAATAAGAGTGTAACTGGGTCGAGCGAGGGTAACGGGGAAATAGAACGGTGGTCTCTAGTTGTGGATGTTCTCCCGAAGCAGTATAGAAAAGTTCATTTAGTAGTTATATTTGGTGAATCCAATAGGGTAAGGTGTACCCAACGTTGGAAGGGTGGTTTGCCACTATCATACAAGATGTCTAACGACATACAACCTCGTGTCATCATAAGACAGGGATGTGCTCATCCACTTGCTGAGTATATATACGAGCACTACCTATATAATCTTGGTGTTTGTTTGAAGTATAATTCTCAGTTAGATACAGTGGAGATAATGATAAGTCAAGAGAAGACTCACCATTGGGAAGAATATGATAGTAATCTTCTCGTTTTTCTTTGGGGTCTATTGGGTCAACCAAGGATAATTCTGTGGCCATATGATATCTATCATAACCTAGACGCATGGCCTCCCATGTACGAAGGTTTCCTTGAGCACTTCCCAAAGATTCTAGTTTCTAAAACAGTTTTTGACTATACCTTTATGTAAGGTGTTATTGTGAGGTGATGTCCACGGTTGGAACATGAGTCACATTTGGTATATATTTGTATCCAAACTCACAGCATATGTGTTGTTGTATTTTGCACGACAATTGTTGTAATAAAGTTGTAGTTGTTTTCTGTACCATGTATTTGACGACTCAAAATGGGTTGGGTGGAATGGACCTATTTTGGGGTTGTCACATGGTCGGTGCTCGTTAAAAAGAACGGATCAATAACAGTCTCAACTTATTACCTGAACTAACCCCTCATCCACGCATGCTTGACACAACTCTAAGAAATAGACATAATCACCTGGCGCTTATCATTAGCCACGATCAAAAATTTATAATTTATAAAACCCATACCTAGTAAATTAACAGTTAAAGATAGGGAGATAGGGTTAATCAGTGCCATCACCCTCTACACCCTCCTCATGGTCCTCATCTTTGGTTGGGGATGGTGGTGGATATGGAGTGAAGGTAGGAGGCTCCAAGAATTAAAATGGCATAGAGTCCGCCTCATCCCCGCCCTATGATGTGTAGACGCTGGCGATCATGTTGGAAAACTCGGCATGGTACTGCACAAACTAGTTCTGCCGCTGGGTAATATTGTCCACCGTCATATGCAAGAAGTTCACGCTAGGCATCAGTTCTGCTAGGATCCCAGGTGGAGTAGACACAGACTCTGGTGCCTGAGTGGACGGACCGACCTCTGATGAGGGCGGCGTCTGTGGAGCCGGTAGGTAACCATTTGCCTGAGGGTGAAACTGTGTTCCCTCCCACACACCGAATCGGGATATGACATGATGATCAATAAGTGTCATGGGCGGTTGAGTGATGTCATTATTTTTCCACTGAACGCCAGCCCGTTTGCAAAATTGTATTGCTTCTAATAGCCTTCTTGATAAAGTCCTGGATTAATACCCCTATGTCTACCTTCAAACCCGTGACGATGGCGAATAGCAAGACAACCAGCTCTCTCGTGAAGTTGCTTAGGTGGCGGGTAGGCATGATGTTGTAACATATGAAGGCGTACCATGCCTTGGCATAGCGACTCAATGCATACTGGCGAAAACTTTTTTTTCTTGACATGGAATTCGTTTGACTTCAATACAGTGTTGGGCTTGCAAAGTCTTGCTATAATCTCATTTAGGTTGTAGCTTTGTAGACCGGGCTCCGAGTAGTCTCTACCATCAAAATTTGGTGTCCTGAACACGTTGTTGATGGTCTGGCTATCATAGGGAATCATTTTCTCCCGAACAGGAACCACTGCTGGCCCGTCTGTACTTGCATTAGTATAAAATTCTCAGACCACATAAATGATGTCAAAATCAGGATGCTTTGTAAAGTGGACCAACTTCTACTCATGTATCATTTTCATAAGCTCTCTGTCATTCTTGTCATCGGCCCTCAAACCCCTCTCGGGCACTAGGTTCCTTTTGGTGAAAGTTTTGGTATATCGCTTCCAAGCCCCCTGACTAATGAATTTCTAAGTATCCCATCGTGGTGCTGGTGAAGAAGGGCAGTGCTAGTGTGTGAACGTTCAGATGCCATGTCAAATGATCAGTACTTAGCACAAAGGGAATAACTATCCAACCTAACACTAATAGAACCAATGGTTGCCTTTAATTGATGATGCGAGTGAACCACACTAACCCAAAACCATAAGAGGCAAAATCTCAAACACCTGGCGTGCACACTTTCAAAAGAGGATGTTCAAACCCTTGCTTTAGCAATCCCAAACCCAAATCTAATTTATAAAAATCTAAGCACAATCAATGGAGTAGCAACACACCAGATAAGAAATGCCAAAATTTTGCTCAAACCAAAACCAATTGAAATCTCAAAAACCCTAAGCCTAAATAGCAATCCTACTAACCTTGTAATAAGAAATCTAGTTGAACAGGTATTGAATATCCTTTAGTGTGTCCGATTGAGGGTTGGAATCTGATTAGAAGGTGCTAGGGCAAGTAGATTTTTGCAATTGGAGAGGCGTTTATCGAGTTGGGAGGGAAAGGTTGTCGAGATGCTAGGGAGAAGGAAAGGTTTGTGAAGGTTTTGCTGAGAAATGCCCAACTTAAGTTTCCAAAACTCACTATTGTTGCTACAGCGCGAGAGTTACTTTGTATTTTGGCGCTGCAACGCAAGATTAAAAGTTTAGAAATACATTTGGCACTGCAGCGCGAGGCAAAGGGCAATTGTTGCCGCTGCAACGCGACTTTCAAGTGGGTTGCAACATTTTGTGGCGCTGCAGTGCGGCTTGAAGCACATATTCTGCCGTTGTAGCACGACTTTCCAGTGGGTTGCAACATTGTGTGGTGCTGCAACGTGGCTTGAAGCACATACTCTGCCGCTGCAGTGCGACTTTCCAGTGTGTTATAAGAGACTTGGCGCTGCAGCGCAGCTTTTAGTACTATTTCTGGCGCTGCAGCACCGGCCCTGCATAACAGTTTTTCTAGCTGGTTCCTGCACATGCCAAGTCCAAGATGAGCTAACACACTTCCATAGCACACAGAACCTATTAAAACCCGTATACTAAGTGATTTGACTCTAACTATTTGTGACACCCCCAAATCCAAGTACTTCGATTCCACGGGATTTGGTGTTCACTGTACAAGCATCATCTATCTATCTACCCATAAATAATTTCAAACCATACAATAGATAGAAATCATAAAAAAATCTCTTCCCTTAAGGGTTACATCAACTGATTCATAAATAAATCCCAAGTTACTCTAACCTTAAAACATCTGTGCGGAATTCTAAACAAATAAGTCTTAAACAACAACATAAGTCTTAAACATAAATACATCATCAATTAAAATAACAAGTCTTCATCACTTGCTAACTTTGCCCTTGCCTTTACTAGTGGAGGGTTCATCGCTTCTTTCATTCTTAACTGCAATGTTATTATTAAGCAAGAGTGAGCACAAATGCCCACAAGTATAAAAAATGAAACAACAGTATAATAACATGCGAATAATCAAAGACATCTGAATAAAGCTCAACTTTTGAATCAAGAATAAATAACATGAATCAAAAGAATACTGAGGGTCATAAGACCTTGAACTATGTCCTAGGTTAACAAGGGTTATACTTGAAACCTTTAACAGTCATAAGACTATGTACCTTCTTCTCGTACTTAGGGGGATCAGCCCTTAGTACCATACTGTGCACAATATCTTAGCGCTAAAGCGTAAATAATCCCCTATACAGGGTTGTTCATCTCAGTTTGACATTCGAGTCCGCACCAAAGGAAGTTTGGTTTGGATAAATTCATCAAGGGTTCTGAAATTTAGAACGCTCATCAACTATGGACTAGTTGAATCAATAAGGTTCACTAGTTTAATAAGGTTCAACAATAACGATATTCAATTTGAATAATAATCTCAAACGTATACAATAGAACAATTATTGTATAACTGAATCATGCTTTGACAATATAAATAATCTGTAATATCATACTTGAACTTGAATAATAGAAATGGTAACTTATTCAAGGTAATTAATAATCTTGAAAGATATTAAAAAGTAGGGTTAAGAAACTTGCTCGACATAAAAGTAACGTTTAAGTTTAAATAAACTTGCTCAATAGAATAGAGTTAGGGATAGGATACTTGCCTCGTGCGTAGATTACTCTTTAACTAAGAACGTTCTTTGAATTAAATCCTACATACTATTCATATACACAATACCAGTTAATTATAAATTAACTAATCAATATAAACTCATTCTCGTTGTCTACTTTAATTATTGACTAAACTTAGTCAAATTATCACGTTGTCACATAATTTATACTTCATAAATTATCAAACTAATTATGTATTTAATAATTCAATTCACATATAATATTTTATTACATGTTAAACAACTATTTTATCATCTCATAATACCTCTAACATGATTACATGTTCATTACATCAATCCACTAACACTTGTTAGACTTTAACATTTTAAAAATATAGTTTTGACATTTTCTGGAGAGTGGCGCTGCGGCGCCACTAATGTGCTAAGGAGTCGCGCTGCGGCACGGTGGCGCTGTGGCCGGGCCCTTGGCACTGCGGCGCTGTGGCGCCGTGGCTCGAGTCTTGGCGCTGCGAGCGCTGTGGCGCTGCGGCGCGAGAAATCAGTTCTAGAGCTGGCGCCGCGGCGCGAGACCCCAAAAACTGAATCTCAGTTCGCGAAGAACACAGAGTTCAGCGAAATCAACACATTTTTAACACTAATTTCACCAAATCACATATACCCACATGTTATAATTCATGCATAATCATAATAGAACATCTATAAAGTGATTTTAACCTATTAAAACATATAATCACATATTTAAATCATAAAAATTTAGACTGTTCTTGAAGTTCTTGAGGATTTTGAACAAAACTTATAATTTAACACTAAGGATTCGTTATAAGGCCAAATCCGTTCGTTTAAAGCTTGATCACTTCGTATTAACATGCTCAATAATATAAGGGTGTAAAATTTAGGGATAATATATAATCAATACATCAATTATCACATATAAGGCCATATGGTCATATCACGTACTCTGTTTATTTTGAAATAACAAGTCATCAGATTACTACATGTTTTCATGAACTTGATATTATGAAATTATGTAATATATATATAAAACATGTTATGCTATTCTTACTATCACATAAATCCATATAATAGTACAATTCCCAAATCACAGAGATTAACAGAAGAATGTGAAAGCCATTTTATGAAAACTAAAAGACGTAATTTAGAATTTGGGAAGGAGAATTACCCAGAGTATAATTAATGGATGGGATGATTAGTGGTGATTCTTTCACAACAACCTGTTGATTACACTCTCAATTTATCTCTCGGACTTCTCAATTCTTTCTCTGTAATTCTCTCTGATATCTTTCTAGACTTAGGCAAAATAATGAAAAGAAAAGAGAACGTCGTAAAAAGGAAAAGGTCTGACGCGCGTTGGTGGTCAGTTACCCAGTCATGGGTAACTGCCCTCAACTTCCCATAGTGCCATGTTTGGCTAGCAAGAGAATAATTTAAAACCATTTAATTTAATAAAACCTTTATAATATAGTTTAATTCATGTCACACTCTTATAAAATAAATCTCATATTTTACTTAATTTACTTTAATAAAATATAATAATTACTCATAAATTCACATAATTATATATTCAATTATCTCATTAATAAATAATGTCAATTTATTAATTCTCTAATTAAATTAATTAAATAACATTATGCTTAATTAAATAATTCATTTAATTCAATAAGCTCACATAATCACATACTTGAATAATAAAATTATCTACATTAATTTAATAAATGTAACACATATGATTAAATTAATCTATCACAATTGCATCAATTAATTATTAAATCCAATAATTAAATCGTCGAAAAATATTTATTTACTTCAATAAATATTAAAATTAAATTACAAATTTCTCGATCGTCACATCTTTCTCCCCTTAAAAGGATTCTGTCCCCAGAATCACGACTCAAAAATTTTGACCCGTTACATTCTCCCCCCTTACAAAGATTCTGTCCCAAGAATCGCTTACAAATAATTAAGTAAATAAATGAGGATAATTCTTCATCATATTCTCTTCGAGTTCCCACGTAGCTTCTTCAGCGTTGTGGTTTCTACAAATTACCTCAACAGAAGGTATTACTTTATTTCTCAGAACTTGTTCTTTTCGGTCGACAATTTGGACAGGAATTTCTTCGCAAGATAAGTCTTTCTCAAAATGCAGGGGTTCGTATTCAATTACATGCTTGTAATCAGGTTTGTAAGGTCGTAACACAGAAACATGGAAGACGTTGTGGATATTATCGAGTGCTGGAGGTAAGGCTACCTCGTACGCAACTTCTCCAATTCTTCGCAGTACCTCAAAGGGTCCAATAAATCTTGGGCTCAATTTTCCTTTCTTTCCGAACCTGATCTTTCCCTTCCAGGGAGAGACCTTCAAGAAAACATAGCTACCTGGTTCAAACTAGATATTTTTACGATGTGGATCAGTGTATTTCTTCTGTCGATCTTGAGCTGCTACCAGTCGTGCTCGGATCACTTTGACTATTTCTGCCGTCTGCTGTACCAATTCTGGCCCTAACAATTGTCTTTCACCAACTTCATTCCAATAAAGCGGAGTTCTGCACTTTCTGCCGTATAACGCTTCGTAAGGCGGCATACCAATACTAGCGTGGTAACTGTTGTTGTAGCCGAACTCTACCAACGGTAGGTGATCATCCCAATTTTCTTTGAAGTCCATTACACAGGCTCGTAACATATCTTCCAGTGTTTGAATCGTTCGTTCGCTCTGTCCGTCTGTTTGAGGGTGGTAAGCTATACTCATTCGCAGTTGTGTACCCATGCATTCCTGAAGACGTTTCCAAAAATTTGATGTGAAGCGCGGATCCCTATCGGAAACAATAGACACCGGCACTCCGTGCCTCGAAACAATCTCTTTCACATATAATCTTGCCAACTGATCTAAGTTAAATTTGATTTTGATAGGAAGGAAGTACGCGGATTTCGTCAGTCGGTCAACGATAACCCATACTGCGTCGTAGCCTTTCTGAGTCGTCGGAAGGCCAACCACGAAGTCCATCGTAATATGTTCCCATTTCCATTCTGGGATCTCCAACGGTTGTAGCAATCCATTCGGTCTCTGATGTTCTGCTTTAACTTTCTGACATGTCAGGCATTTGGCAACACATTTTGCAACATCACGTTTCAAATTCGGCCACCAGAAATGTTGTCTAAGATTTTGGTACATTTTTGTACTACCAGGGTGAATCGAATATCTTGAACTATGAGCCTCACTCAAAATTTCTTCCTTAATTTCTTGTACTGGCGGAACTCAAATTCTGCTTTCAAATCTCAATATTCATTCCTTATCCATCTTAAATCTTGGTTCTGTTCCTTCAGATATCTTCGATGTTACCTTTTTGCATTCATCATCCTGAAGCTGAGCCTCCTTCACTCTATCTAGTAGAGTTGTACCAGATTGCATCTGAAATAGCTTCTCATCAATATCCATAGGATACTTCACTTCTAACTCCAGTTTCTCCATATCTGCAATTAGCTCCTGCTGAGCAGTCAACATCATCAATTTCTCACGACCCTTTCTACTTAAGGCGTCGGCGACCACATTAGCCTTACCCGGATGGTATAAAATCTCACAGTCATAATCCTTGATTAATTCCAACCATCTTCTTTGATGCATATTCAAATCTTTCTGTGTAAAAATATATTTCAGACTCTTGTGGTCCGTATATATTTCACACTTCTCCCCGTATAGATAGTGCCTCCAAATTTTCAAAGCAAAACAACTGCAGCTAACTCCAAATCATGGGTTGGGTAACCCTTCTCGTAATCCTTCAACTGCCGTGATGCATACGCAATGACTTTGCCGTTTTGTATCAGCACACAGCCAAGTCCTTTATGCGATGCATCGCTAAAAACAACAAAATTTCCTGTATCATCCGGAAGAGATAACACAGGCACTGTACTCAACCTCTTCTTTAATTCTTGAAAACTCTCCTCACACTTCTCCGTTCAAACAAATTTCACAGCTTTTCGAGTTAAATTCGTTAACGGAGTTGCGATTTTAGAAAAATCTTGTATGAATCTTCTATAATATCCTGCTAATCCAAGAAAACTTCTTACTTCTGACGGCGTTCTCGGCTGATCCCAGTTAATCACAGCTTTTACTTTTGATGAATCTACCGAAATTCCATCTTTATCGATTACGTGACCAAGAAATTGTACTCTCTCGATCCAGAATTCGCATTTCGAAAATTTAGCATACAACTTCTCCCTTCTCAATACTTCCAATGTTAACCTCAAGTGTTTTTCATGTTCCTCTTTGGTTTTGGAATATACCAAAATGTCGTCTATAAATACCACCACGAATTTGTCCAAAAACGGCTTGAATACACCATTCATTAGTCCCATAAATGCTACAGGAGCATTCGTAAGACCAAACGACATTATTAAAAACTCATAATGACCATATCGCATTCGGAATGCTGTCTTCGGTACATCCTCTGGCCTCACCTTCAGTTGGTGATAACCACTCCTCAAGTCAATCTTGGAAAAATATTTTGCTCCCTTTAATTTATCAAACAGATCATCGATCCTTGGTAATGGATATCTGTTCTTAATCGTGACCTTATTTAATTCTCTGTAGTCAATGCAGAGCCTCATCGATCCGTCCTTCTTTTTCACGAACAACACCGGCGCTCCCCACGGCGATACGCTCGGTTGAATGTACTTTTTGTCCAATAATTCTTGTAGTTGTACCATTAATTCCTTCATCTCTACTGGCGCCATTCGGTATGGTGCCTTCGATATTGGAGCAGTTCCGGGCTCCAAATCAATCACAAAGTCTACTTCTCTATCTGGTGGAAGTCCTGGCAAATCGTCTGGAAATACATCGACGAAGTCTCTCACAATCGGTATCTCCTCTACCTTCGGGTTCTCATTTCGACCGTCGACTATGCAAGCTAAATATCCTACACAGCCTTGTCTTAATAACTTCCTGGCCTGCAACATCGTCAGACAACTCGCTTGTCTAGGCGACTTGCTACCATAAAACACAACCTTTGACGGAGTCATAAGGTTAATATGCTTCTTTTGGCAGTCAATTACAGCCCCATAATTGGATAGCCAATCCATACCCAATATAACATCGAATTCCCTCAATCGAATAGGGATAAGATCTACGATCATGATATTACCCTTAATATCCACCCTACAGTTCTTAAACACGTACTTAATAGGGATTATTTCTCTATTCGCAATTTCTATGTTCATGGGGTAATCCAATTCATCCATAAGCAAATCTAAACTATTAGCAAAGTCTTCGGATATAAAGGAACAAGTAGCACCCGAATCAAACAAAACATAAGCATTAATTTCATTGATCGGAATGATACCTGACACCACCTCACAAGACTGGATTGCATCCTGCACCGTCATATTGAAAGTTCTGGCGGTTGGTCGGTTTGTTACAGGTGGTCCAGTGATGGTTAAGGTATTTCCACTGCTATTTCCCCGGTTTCCTCCTTGTCCTGATCCTCCCGATCCCTTCTTGGGACAGTCTCTTGCTAAATGATCTTTCGAACCACAGTTGAAACAAGCACCCTTCTTTGGGTTTGGACAATTTGGTGCTATGTTGCCTTCCTGACCATAATTGTAGCACACTCTCTTTCCCTTCAAACAAACTCCTAGATGTGCCTTGCCGCAAGTCGGACATGCTTCTATCTTCTTTTTCTGCCCTCCGTGTTGACTTCCAGCTGTCGAGTTATCCGTCCACTTCCTCTTCTGATTATTATTATTCCCAGTATTACTTCCACCAGTCTTGTTATTACCTTCATTCTCACTCTTTTTCTTTTTCTGTTCTTGGTTGTACTTAGTCACTGCATCACTTCATCCTTCCGCGAGAATGGCCTTTTCCAAAACTCCCGCAAACGTGTTAAGTTGAAACATTGATACCTTGCTGTATACCCAAGGCTTCAGTCCTTGTTCGAATCGTCTGGCTTTCCTCTCGTCAGTGTATACTTGATACGGGGCAAACCTTGCCAGCTCATCGAATTTAGCCGCGTATTTAGGCACGCTCATGTTTCCCTATTTCAGTTCCAGAAATTGCACCTCCATCTGATTCTGCGAACTAGCTGGGAAGTACATTTCGAAAAACATTTCTTTGAATCTCTCCCACGTAATTACACCTTCACCTCCTCGCATCTTGTTTGCCTGCCACCAGTAGCTAGCCTCAGACTTCAGCATAAATGTCGCAAAAACGGTCTTCTGATCTTCTCGAACCCTAGCAACGTCGAAAACCTTCTCCATTTCCATCACCCACGTTTGAGCCTCGATCGGGTTTCTGGAACCTTTGAACTCTGGCGGTCCCACTGCCTTAAAATCTTTAAACGTTGTGCTAGGTGAAGCTTGCGGTTGGTTATTCATGACTCCAGTTAGTAAATTAACTAGCTGTTGAACTGGATTAACGTCGGCATTATTGTTATTATTGGTTGACCCTTCCTGAGTCGGTTGACTTTGTTGTCTTCTCCTTGGCGGCATTTTTCTGTTAAATAAACGTTTATTAGAACTTTATTTATTTCTCTACATAGTTAAGACATTACTCAACACTTTAACATATCACTTAACACATCATCTCAAACAACTTGATATCTTTTCATTCAAATAAAAAGTTTTAACATTAAACTATAGCATACTGCTATTTACATCATCTATCCTGGAATAAAGAATCCACAGGATTTAAAACATTCAAATATTAACATATTCCTTAGTTCATAAACACATCGGAATTTACATAAAACTATATAAGTCTTTCACATAAATAAACAGATTCTATTCCTGTCTTCCAAGGTGCTCAATAGCCTTACCACGCTCCTCATTCATGATACAAGACATCGTCATGCGATCCAACATATACGATGGAAGTCCTTCAAACTGGATGGGGTACCTTAACACTCGCTCTTGAACCTCATCCATTGCATGATTAAGTGTGGCGTACGTGTCTTCAAGCTTTGCCCTCTTTGCACGACTATCATTTTCTGCACGATCAGCTCGATGTGATTCTCTTACCCATCTTTCCTCTGCTATTTTCAGTCTTCCAGAGGTTTCCTTCAGTTCCTTCTTCAGCTTCTCTATCTCCTCGGTCTTATCTTCGGTTTGACCCTTCTCATGAACCAGATCCCACTCCACGTTTCCTAAACGTGTATGAAGGGTCACAATCTCTCTATTCTTCTCCTCTAAAGTAGACTGCTGAACAGTCGCTCGCTCAGTCAATTCCTGAACCTCGTCTTGTAACTCCACGTTACGATCATATAGTGTGTCATACATCTCAGCATCAACAGTGTACCGTGGTAGCTCCTCATCTTCTTCCTCCACATCAAACTCCTCCTCAGGACCCTCCTCAGGATCAATCTCAGGTTCATGCTCCTGACCAACAACGGTGATCAATGGAGATGAAACCCTCTGCACAAGCTGCTCCCTAACGACATTAATGTCTCGGGGCTCCTCCTCAGTCGGCCCTACAAGTACACGAGATCCCTCCTCAGTAGGTACTATAGGTAAATGGGGTCCCTCCTCAGCTTGACTAGCTTCTCCATCATTCGTCATCCTGACAACAAAATTTTAAGTTTTAGTTACTAAGTCATACTATCTAACGCATACTTAACACATAAACACATAATGTATTTTATTATCTTCAATGAATTACCAAAAATTCATTTCTTAAAACTCGATAAGAGTTTTCCTTTACTATCTTCTTTCTATAAGGTTACTACCTAAGGTTGTTCCCCCACCTAAGGTTCATAACCTACAGCTTTCATACCAACCTGTGACACCCCCAAATCCAAGTACTTCGATTCCACGAAATTTGGTGTTCACTGTACAAGCATCATCTATCTATCTACCCATAAATAATTTTAAACCATACAATAAATAGAAATCATAAAAAAAATCTCTTACCTTAAGGGTTACATCAACTGATTCATAAATAAATCCCAGGTTACTCTAACCTTAAAACATCTGTGCGGAATTCTAAACAAATAAGTCTTAAACAACAACATAAGTCTTAAACATAAATACATCATCAATTAAAATAACAAGTCTTCATCACTTGCTAACTTTGCCCTTGCCTTTACTAGTGGAGGGTTCATCGCTTCTTTCATTCTTAACTGCAATGTTATTATTAAGCAAGAGTGAGCACAAATGCCCACAAGTATAAAAAATGAAACAACAGTATAATAACATGCGAATAATCAAAGACATCTGAATAAAGCTCAACTTTTGAATCAAGAATAAATAACATGAATCAAAAGAATACTGAGGGTCATAAGACCTTGAACTATGTCCTAGGTTAACAAGGGTTATACTTGAAACCTTTAACAGTCATAAGACTATGTACCTTCTTCTCGTACTTAGGGGGATCAGCCCTTAGTACCATACTGTGCACAATATCTTAGCGCTAAAGCGTAAATAATCCCCTATACAGGGTTGTTCATCTCAGTTTGACATTCGAGTCCGCACCAAAGGAAGTTTGGTTTGGATAAATTCATCAAGGGTTCTGAAATTTAGAACGCTCATCAACTATGGACTAGTTGAATCAATAAGGTTCACTAGTTTAATAAGGTTCAACAATAACGATATTCAATTTGAATAATAATCTCAAACGTATACAATAGAACAATTATTGTATAACTGAATCATGCTTTGACAATATAAATAATCTGTAATATCATACTTGAACTTGAATAATAGAAATGATAACTTATTCAAGGTAATTAATAATCTTGAAAGATATTAAAAAGTAGGGTTAAGAAACTTGCTCGACATAAAAGTAACGTTTAAGTTTAAATAAACTTGCTCAATAGAATAGAGTTAGGGATAGGATACTTGCCTCGTGCGTAGATTACTCTTTAACTAAGAACGTTCTTTGAATTAAATCCTACATACTATTCATATACACAATACCAGTTAATTATAAATTAACTAATCAATATAAACTCATTCTCGTTGTCTACTTTAATTATTGACTAAACTTAGTCAAATTATCACGTTGTCACATAATTTATACTTCATGAATTATCAAACTAATTATGTATTTAATAATTCAATTCATATATAATATTTTATTACATGTTAAACAAATATTTTATCATCTCATAATACCTCTAACATGATTACATGTTCATTACATCAATCCACTAACACTTGTTAGACTTTAACATTTTAAAAATACATTTCTAACATTTTCTGGAGAGTGGCGCTGCGGCGCCACTAATGTGCTAAGGAGTCGCGCTACGGCGCGGTGGCGCTGTGGCCGGGCCCTTGGCGCTGCGGCGCTGTGGCGCCGTGGCTCGAGTCTTGGCGCTGCGAGCGCTGTGGCGCTGCGGCGCGAGAAATCAGTTCTAGAGCTGGCGCCGCGGCGCGAGACCCCAGAAACTGAATCTCAGTTCGCGAAGAACACAGAGTTCAGCGAAATCAACACATTTTTAACACTAATTTCACCAAATCACATATACCCACATGTTATAATTCATGCATAATCATAATACAACATCTATAAAGTGATTTTAACCTATTAAAACATATAATCACATATTTAAATCATAAAAATTTAGACTGTTCTTGAAGTTCTTGAGGATTTTGAACAAAACTTATAATTTAACACTACGGATTCGTTATAAGGCCAAATCCGTTCGTTTAAAGCTTGATCACTTCGTATTAACATGCTCAATAATATAAGGGTGTAAAATTTAGGGATAATATATAATCAATACATCAATTATCACATATAAGGCCATATGGCCATATCACATACTCTGTTTATTTTGAAATAACAAGTCATCAGATTACTACATGTTTTCATGAACTTGATGATATGAAATCATGTAATATATATATAAAATATGTTATGCTATTCTTACTATCACATAAATCCATATAATAGTACAATTCCCAAATCACAGAGATTAACAGAAGAATGTGAAAGCCATTTTATGAAAACTAAAAGACGTAATTTAGAATTTGGGAAGGAGAATTACCCAGAGTATAATTAATGGATGGGATGATTAGTGGTGATTCTTTCACAACAACCTGTTGATTACACTCTCAATTTATCTCTCAGACTTCTCAATTCTTTCTCTGTAATTCTCTCTGATAGCTTTCTAGACTTAGGCAAAATAATGAAAAGAAAAGAGAACGTCGTAAAAAGGAAAAGGTCTGACGCGCGTTGGTGGTCAGTTACCCAGTCATGGGTAACTGCCCTCAACTTCCCATAGTGCCATGTTTGGCTAGCAAGAGAATAATTCAAAACCATTTAATTTAATAAAACCTTTATAATATAGTTTAATTCATGTCACACTCTTATAAAATAAATCTCATATTTTACTTAATTTACTTTAATAAAATATAATAATTACTCATAAATTCACATAATCATATATTCAATTATCTCATTAATAAATAATGTCAATTTATTAATTCTCTAATTAAATTAATTAAATAACATTATGTTTAATTAAATAATTCATTTAATTCAATAAGCTCACATAATCACATACTTGAATAATAAAATTCTCTACATTAATTTAATAAATGTAACACATATGATTAAATTAATCTATCACAATTACATCAATTAATTATTAAATCCAATAATTAAATCGTCGAAAAATATTTATTTACTTCAATAAATATTAAAATTAAATTACAAATTTCTCTATCGTCACACTATTAGACACACATTAACATCATAGTTAAATAAACATGTTACCACACTATATAAACATTAACATGTATACTATGCTAACATGTTAACACATACTATATAAACATTAACATGCATACTAGGTAACAACAATAATATATATTGAAACCTATGTTATCAAACTAAAGAAAACTGATGCAATGGAAAATAGACTTAAGCAAAGAGAAATAAAAAATTTTAATACTGAGATGGGATTGCCTCCCCACCAAGCAATTATTTTAAAGTCGTCGGCTTGACTATTCCCCCATCTTATACTGGGTCACCCAGTGTAATGGAAGTGTTCTGATGATCGACCTTGCCACCTCAGTAGTGTTTAAGGCATTGCCCATTAACCTTGAAGGTTTTGTCATAATTTGGGTCTTCGACATCAATTGGTCCATAAGGATATACCTTGGCTATTTTGAACGGCCCCGACCATCGGAACTTCAACTTCCCGGGAAACAGTTTCAATCGGGAGTTGAAGAGAAGCACTTTCTGGTCCGGTTCAAAATCTCTTTCCACTATCTTCTTGTCATGCCATCTCTTTATCTTTAATTTGTATAACTTTGCGTTCTCATACGCTTGGAGCCGAAACTCATCTGATTCGTTCAGTTGTAACAATCTCTTCTCACCCGCTGTATTTAAATCGAAATTGAGCTTTTAAATTGCCCATTAAGCACTGTGCTCCAATTCGACCGGGAGATGACATGCCTTACCATACACAAACCTATACGGAGACACTCCAATATGTGTTTTGTTGGAAGTGAGGTATTCCCACAAGGCATCATCTAGCTTTTTAGACCAATCCTTCCTATTCGAGTTCACAATTTTCTCTAGAATGCGCTTGACTTCCCTGTTTGATGCCTCCGCTTGGCCACTTGTTTGCGGATGATGGGCAGTGGAAATTTTATGGGATACCCCATATTTAGCGAGAAAGGCTTCAAAGTACTTATTACAGAAATGTGAGCCCTCGTCACTAATTATTGCCCGAGGTGTGCCAAATTGGGTGATTATATTCTTTCTCAAAATATTCAGCACAACCTTAGCATCATTAGTAGGCAAGGCAACGACTTACACCCACTTAGAGACATAGTCAACAATGACTAGTATATAGAGATTATTGTACGAGGACGGAAATGGGCCCATGAAATCTATTCCCCAAACATCGAAAAGTTCTACCTCCAAAATATTTTGCAAAGGCATTTCATGCCTTTTTGAAATGGTTCCTACCCCTTGGCAATTATCGTAACGCGATATATAAAGATGAGCATTTTTAAACAAAGTTGGCCAGTAGAAACCAGATTGGAGCACCTTTACAGCTATTATTTGCCCACCAAAATGTCCTACGTAGTTCGAGGAATGACAGTGATGGAGCACACCCTCAATTTCTTCCTCCGACAGACATCTTCACAAAATTTGGTCTGTACATTGCTTGAATAGGAAAGGCTAGTCCCACAGATAATGCTTCGCATCATTTAGGAAATTCTTCCTCTATTGATAGCTAATGTTTGGGGGCAGCACATTACAAGCGACAAAATTTGTTAAGTCTGCATACCACGGTACTACGCTTTGAACAACATACAGCTGTTCATCCGGGAAGAAGTCATTGATATCTGTCTCACCACCCCCCGAATGAGTTGGGTTTTCTAATCTCAATAAGTGATCTACAACTTGGTTTTTAGTTCCTTTTTTATCACGAATCTCCAAATTGAATTCTTGGAGGAGAAGGACCCATCTAATCAACCTTGGCTTAGCATCTTTCATTGAGATAAGGTATTTGATTGATGAGTGGTCAGTGTACACGATAACCTTGGTTCCGATGAGATAGGAGCAGAACTTATCAAAGGCATATACCACTTCCAAAAGCTCTTTCTCAGTTGTGGTGTAGTTAAGTTGAGCATCAGTCAATGTCTTACTGGCATAGTAAATCGTGTGAAACACTTTGTCCCTCAGTTGGCCCAACACTGCTCCAATAGCAAAATCACTAGCATCGCACATAAGTTCAAACAAAAAGGTCCAGTCAGGAGCTACTACTATAGGAGCTGAGATGAGTCTTTTCTTTAACAATTTAAACGTTCCTAGGCAGGCTTCGTCAAACTAGAAAGACGCGTCCTTTTCCAATAAGCTACAGAGCGGCTTGGTTATTTTTAAAAAGTCTTGGATGAACCGTCTGTAGAATCCCGCATGCCCCATAAAACTTTTTACCCCTTTCACTGATGATGGCGGTGGTAGATTATCGATAACATCGATTTGGCTCTGTCTACTTTAATCCCGCAAGGAGATACCCTGTGCCCCAAAATAATGCCCTATCTTAGGATGAAGTGGCACTTCTCCCAATTCAACACTAGGTTTATCTCTACGCATCTTTTCAGGAAGACAGTCAGATTTAGTACACAGTTTTCGAAAGAGCTCCCAAAGATAGAAAAATCATCCGTGAAGACCTCGAGGGTCTGTTCCACCATATAGGAAAAGATAGACATCATGCAATGCTGAAACATTGTAGGAGCGTTACATAGCCCGAAGGACATTTTCCTGAAGGCAAAGGTCCCATAAGGACATGTAAATGTAGTTTTCTCCTGATCTTCAGGTGCTATAACAATTTGATTATAGCCAGAATATCCGTTAAGGAGACAATAGAATTCGTGCCCAGTGAGTCTGTCGAGCATCTGGTCAATGAAGGGCATAAGGAAATGATCTTTATGACTGGACTTGTTCAGCTTCCTATAGTCCATGCATACTCTCCATCCAGTAACCATTCTGTTGGGAATAAGCTCATTATTCTCGTTTGACACTACTGTCATGCCGCCCTTCTTTGGCATGTATTGAATGCGACTAACCCAAGGACTATATAAGATAGGGTAGATAATGCCCGTATCCAGCAATTTGATTATTTCTTTTCGGACCACCTCTTTTATAATGGGGTTCAACCACCGCTGATATTCGAGGAAAGGCTTAAACCCATCTTCGAGTAAGATTTTATGCATACAGAAAGAAGGACTGATACATTTTATATCTGTAATTGACCACCCCAAGGCTGTTTTATACTGTCTAAGATATAAGTAGCTTCTTTTCCTGAGCCTTATCCAAAAATATAGAAATAATAACTAGTAGGGTGGATGAATCCCCTAAATAGGCATACCTCAAATGGTTTGGCAAGGGCTTGAGATCAAGGACAAACGGTTCTATGATTGAGGGCTATAACTTGGAAGTGGATGATTCTTGGTCATTTAGAGATTTAAAATGTCGATGAAACTATTTCGATCTCTAGGGTGCATCCAACCACTTAGCACACTCAAGATGAGTAGGCTCTTCCATATTACCAGCACCTGTCAAAGTAGCCTTAAGTGAGTCCAACATGGAAGTTTTATAAAATACTTCACACACCGATTTATCAATCACATTAATCTGGAAGCATTCTTCTGAGGCACTTGGATACTTCATGGACATAAATACATTGAATGTTACCTTCTGGTCCTAAACTTTCATAGTCAATTCCCCCTTTTGCACATCTATTAGTGCCCTTCTCGTTGCTAGGAATGGTTTGTCTAGGATAATTGCGACCTCCTTATCTTCCTCGAAGTCCAGGACAATAAAATCCGTAGGGAAAATGAACTTGTCAACCTTGACAAGCACATCTTCCACGATCCCCTTTGGGTAAGTAAGAGATCTATCAGCCAGTTGTAGGGTCACACTAGTAGGTTTGACCTCATTTAACCCAAACTTTTTATAGATAGACAGAGGCATTAGATTAATAGTCGCTCCCAAATCACATAAGGCTTTGCCGATGAACTGATCCTCTATTGTCCACGGTATAGTGAAACTCTTAGGATCGTTCAGCTTTGGTGGAAGCTTGTTTTGTAAAATTACACTACATTCTTCCGTTAGTGTCACTGTCTCGTAATCCCCCATCTTCCTCTTTTTGGACAAGATGTCCTTCATAAATTTTACATAACTAGGCATTTGCTCCTGTAATAACTCGATATTTTCTATAAAAATAAATAAGGAATTTTTGCATATGAATTTTTTTTTTAGAATAAGTGTCAAGTAATGTGTACGATAAATGCAAATATATTTATTACTTGAAAAATTAGAAATAATTTTTAGAATTATTAATTACTACAAATTATATTCTTATGATAATTAATTTCTGTAAGCAGAAATATTTTTATTAATTATTTTCCATGAAAACATGATTGGATATTATTTAAATAATATATGAAGAGACAATTAGAATTATGATAATAAATATTTTATTATATGAATCTGTTCAGAATATTTAAGTTAATTATTTTAACTTGATTATTGATGTTGTATACGATGGATAAGTCAGTTATGGAATCCAAACCCTAAATTGGATTTTTATCAAGAGATGAGAATAATAATATAATATTATATATATTTTGAATTTTCAGTGCTATATATATGTACTGTATATGTGTGGACAGATAATGATTGGTTAATTATGATAAATTTATATCATGAACCTTATATCGTATTTTTAAGCCTTAATTGTTAAACTCAGTTGTGAGTTCAAGACTGAGTAGAAATTTCGTTATATGAATTTTATTGTGTATATTAGAATTTCGTAATTAGGAGAAACCCTAATTATTATTTAAATAACCCTAATTGGTTGAAATTAGAAATCGTAATTAATGTGTTAGTAAAATATACAGACAATTAGGAACCCCTAATGGTTAATTAGGAAACCCTAATTGTTAATATTAAGAAACCCTATTTTTCTAATTAAAAACCCTAAATTTTAAATTAACGGGTTTAATTAGAATTTAATTGTACAATTACTGTTAAATTGTCCAACGCTTGGAAATCATTTGGGAAATTATGAGAATTATAATTTAATGGTTTAATACTATATTTAATTATATCGGACGAAATTGCCCTTGAGATTTAAGGTAAAATTACCAAAATGCCCTTTAGTGTATTATTTGAGCATTGTTGCTAGAATCTCCAAATAGTTGGCCATCTAGAATTCACCTAGACACTATAACAATTACCAGAAATAATCAGCCACCAATTGAGCATCCAAAGCCTCTAAAATCATTCTATAAATAGATTGGAAGGGGAGAATTATTTTTGTACACTAACATTTTCAACTATACTCATCCTACACTCTCTCAAGCTCCTAGCTACGAAATTCTCTAGCAAATCAGTCCCTAAGATCAGCCCCACGACCAGCCATAACAAACAAAAGCCAGAAATCAAAAATTGATCAAAGAAAGGTATTAAATTCTATGTTAATTTCTGCCCATTTTTAATTTTTTGATGTTATGATTAAGTGTTAGAATATGTGTTATAAGTTGTTTAATGATGATTTGGGTTAGTATATGTTAGATCCATAACATCAAAGTGCACGAAATTTGAATTTTTAAAAATCTGGGAAGAACAGTTTTTGAAGTCTGACAAGCTTTTGCAAGCCTTTGATCTTGCAGTGGTGTTATGTTTTGGCCATGTTGTTGTTTTCAGATTGTAGCCTGACATTAGTACTACATGTTACAAGCTTAGAATTACCTAGATCATCAACAGGAACGAATCTATTAGTGGTCAAACTGAGTTGACCGTTCAGCCGGAAGAACAATCTGGAAAACCCAGATTGTTCATACTCTGTGATTTTGGTAGGACTTTGACCAGCTTAGATCTTGTGGTACTAACGTTTTTATTATGTTTTTATGTAATAAACCTCTATAGTTACATGTTGGGTACACACTGAAACAATTAGATCACAAAAACAGTTCGCAGGTTGCAAGTTGCTGGCGATCAAAAGTGGTCAGTCAGTCTGTTCTTCAAATCTGGGCAACCCAGAAAATGAAGAACAGTCTTGACAGGCACTTTGGACGCTTATATCTGCTATATTATGATTGTTATGCTGTTGTTGTTTGTTGGATCATGTAGTGATGCACTAATAATACAACTTTAATTTGAATTTCAAGTCCAGAAAACATCAAGAACACAGTTGAATTAATGGTCAAACGTGCACCCTCGAACACTGCCTTGTCTGTGTTCTTGAGCTCAAGAACACCTATAGCGACAGACAAGCGTCGCTATAGGCCTTTAGCGACAGACTTATTTTCCTATTTTCTGGAAATTGATTTAAAAATTAGAAAAATTAGTTTTTAATTATTAAAAATACCAAATAAATTTTGAAAAATAATTTTAAATTATGAAAAATAGTTTTTAATTATTTAGAGTATATTTCATAAATATTTAATATTTTTGGAATATAAAAAGTATTTATTTATTTAATAATTATATTAAATAAATTATTGAAAAATAGTTTTTAATTCATGAAAAATCATGAAAAATAATATTATTGTGTTAGAATATATTTGAGAATATCTGTGGTGAATTTTAATATTTTGTGATAAAATTTCACTATTTAATTGATATTAATGGTGTTTAAATATTTATTTAATACATTAAATAAATTATGGAAAATAGAATAAATGATTTTAAAAATTATTTAATGTATTATAAAAATATTTTAAGTTATAAAATATAACTTTTGATATTTTGTCATAAAAAATATTATTAATTTAATATTAATGATATTAATTTGATATTAATGATATTTAGTTTATTTAATATTTATATTAAATAAATAGTTTTAAAATGATTTTATTTATTTAAAAAAAATCATTTAAAAGGGATATTTATGAATTAAAAATATTTTAAGTTATAATTAATAACTTTTAATATTTGGATAAATAGTGCATTAATACTTTAATATTAGTGATAATTACTTAAAAATGAATTTAAATGTTTTAAAAATCATTTAAGTGTATTATAAATGTTTTAAAAATATTTAGAGTTATTATAAATAACTTTTATATTTTGACAATGATTTCATTAATAGTTTAATATTAATTGAATATTAATGATAATAGAATTGATTGATGTTTAAATCATTTAATTATGATTCCGATTGCATGACAAATTATGATAAATGTTTTAAAATTATTTTAAGTCATTTAAAAATAATATGACTACTATGTATGGATATTGAGATACGGATTAGAGTCTTAGACTCAAGTATTACATGACTAAGCTGTCGATACACCGACATGCCTCAGAATTTTACCCGAACTTAGATATTCTGACTGTGTTAAGGTTTATTTTGAATAAATGATTGTTAAACATATGTGATAACATGATTAGGTTATGTACTAACTGTAATAGACAGTGTTATGTGATATTATATACTGTTCTAATCGAACGAACGATCTCATTAATGATAGGTCGTGAGAAAAGCGATAAATCTTAATTACAAATCTGTAAGCAGCGTATCAAGCAAGTATCCTACCTTTGCGTTTCCTTTATGCAATGGACATGAGTAAGAAGTTTCAGAATTAAATTATTATTATGCTATATTATCAACTCTACTGCGACATAATCTATATCCGCTCATTGTTTATCAACATGTTAGTATATGGTAATTCAGATATATATTATGTTCGTCAATTTCTATAAAATGGTTATATAAGTGTCCCCACTTGGATAATCATTACAGTGAAGCACATGTTGATATACCTTTGTCAATTACCCTTATATATATTTAGGTTGAATTATAGATTATTGTTGAACAAGATAAAACCTTTGCTTTAGAACCCAGACAAGTATGAACATCCCTTACATAGGGAAAACTTTTATGCGCCCAAGGCGGAGAGAGTTCTTAAAATGTAGTATTGATCAATGCAGGACGCAACGGGCTGATCACCCCCGTGTCCGTAAGTTATGACGGTTTGCAGATGAATTTCTGTTTAACCTTTTCAAAAAAAAAATAATAATGTTCATAATATGTCACTTAACCCTACTTATAGTCAATACATAGTTTCAAAAATGTGAAAGAGAGTTGTTATGTTATTATTATTCTTGGTACAGCTTACTTCAGAACTGTTGATTCGTTGTAGAAGTGTCTTTCAAAGAAAACATTTAATTCTTTCAGCTAAAATATATAATTGTTATTACTTGCTGGGCACTCAAATGCTCACCCTTGCTTAAATCTAAATGTTTTAAGTTAAGTATGAAGAACCAGAGAGCTCAAGCAGAAACAAAGGAAAGGGAATACTACATGAATAAGTTTGCGTTATTTGCTGTAATAGCTTGGTGTTTTTAAGACAATGATTTATGTATCATGTATTGTAAGGTTTGTATTTTAAGGTCTCGTACCTGGGAGATAGACTCTGATGTATATGTACATTAAGTTTAAAATGTATAATATTGTTATTATTAGAATTCTACTCAGAAAAATGATATCGTGAAGCACCGAGTTCGGGTTTCAAGTACTCAAATTTGGGGGTGTCACAGGTTGGTATCAGAGCTATAAGCATGAATTTGCGAAGAGCCCCGAGCCTCTCGCTGGTGACTTCCTTGTGTGGAATGCACCTAAGCCAGACTCTCCGTAGGGGACGCCGAGCCAGTCGGTGGCAAGCTGATAGGTACCACTGTGAGGTGCTATGGTTGGAAGCACCATGAAAGACACAGGTTGGTATCAGAGCTATAAGCATGAATTTGCGAAGAGCCCCGAGCCTCTCGCTGGTGACTTCCTTGTGTGGAATGCACCGAAGCCAGACTCTCCGTAGGGGACGCCGAGCCAGTCGGTGGCAAGCTGATAGGTACCACTGTGAGGTGCTATGGTTGGAAGCACCATGAAAGTCACAGGTTGGTATCAGATCATTAGGGTTAGAAACCTTAGGTGGGATCGACCTTAGGCTATAACCTTAGGACATGGGGAAACGTTAAAAATACAAATAACTCATATAGAGTTTTAAAAGGAGATGAATTGAATAAATTCATCGTTGAACAAAATAAAAGATAACTCTTATAAAACTATTGTTTGCTGTGTGTATATACTATATGCTAATCAGGATAATTTATGTGTGTAGATGTCTGGTGGAAAAGGATTGTTATGGGCTTATAACTTGAAGAAGAATCAGATCCATACACCTGAGCTAATATCGAAGCCAATAGCTGAAATAAAGGCTCACAATGAAACCAACTCGGACGAGGTGGTTATTGTGGAAAATGTAGTACCAGATCCGGAAATGGTGGAACTGACAGATAGTGGTTCGGACACTAAAGTTGAAGCTGATCAAGCATCAACGGAGGTGCAGGATTTGAGGAACAAGGTTTCTTCTTTGAAAAAGCTGTGGGAAATAGAAAAGTTGTTGAATATTCAACTGCGTCAGGCGTTAATAGAAACAATGAAAGAACAGGATAAGCTTAAAATCCAAATTGATCAGATAGGAGCCTCAAGCAACACATTGTGTGCAGCTCCGAGAGATAATGGAAAAAGAAAGATAGAAGACTATGACTTAGAAAGACCCAGTAAGAAGAAAAGGAAAATGATATGTTATAATTGCGGACGTGAAGGACATACTTCTCCTTATTGTCCTTACCTTGAACCAGGTTCACGTTTTATTTGTGGGAGGAAAGGTCATCAAGCGAAAAGATGTCCAAGAAAAAGCTTTAGGTTATGTTGAGTAGGTATGTTTAATATAATATGTGTGATGGTCAAGTTTGTAAATCCCGACTTTTGTAGTCACAAAGGGATAGCTGGTGTTTAAAGCAGTATGTGCTATGTTATGTAAAATATTCGATGAATGTATATGAATCTAAGTTTGAGAAATGAAACAAGTTTAATATATTAATCTTATGCAATAAGGTTTAGAATGTAAGTTAATAAAGTATAATTTATGGTTTAACTTAACCAGATAATGCCGCCAAGACGTCAAACTCGAAACCAAAGGGTAGAAGAATCTCTCAACAACACTGAGGAACAACAACAAGACCCGATACAAAACTTTGCAAACATGGTAGCTCAGGCTATGCAACAGGAATACCAGCCGCAGAAAACCGGTCAGATAATCGCTTGGCAAAATTTAAAGACTTCAAAGCAGTAGGACCACCAGAATTCAGAGGATCAGCTGACCCTATAGAAGCCCAGACATGGGTTAATGAAATAGAAAAGGCGTTCGTAATTACTAGGGTAGATGAGGGGCAAAAGACTGTTTTTGCCACTTATATGATGAAAGGGGAAGCCAACTTTTGGTGGGAGGCAAATAAAACTAGGGCAGGAGAAGGAGTAGTTACTTGGGATAGGTTTAAGACTTTATTTTTCGAAAACTATCTCTCAGCTAGTATGCAAGCTAGGATAGAGGTTAAATTTCTGAATTTAAAGCAGGAGAACATGACTGTTGCGGAGTATGTCGCAAAGTTTAATGAGTTGGCTAGGTTTGCTCCACATCAAGTTGATACGGAGGCTAGAAAGGCAAGGAGGTTTGAGCTGGGCTTAAAACCCTGGCTCTACAATAAGGTGGCAGTATTGCAAATCAATACTTTTACAGCACTCATGGAGAAGGCTATCATAGCTGAGGAGGGGAGTGAGGCCATGAGCCTCTACAACAAGGAGAAGAAGAACAAAAGCAAGGCAGAAGGATCTTTGAAGGTGGAAGGAAATAGTAGAAATAGGGGTGAGAAAAGAAAGGGGAATTTTTCTGGGAATGTTCAGGTGAAACAGGAAGGTGTGAAGAAGCAGGTAGTGCAGTGCAAGAATTGCGGGAAGAATCACTCTGGTGAGTGCCTGAAGGGTAAGTTTGTATGTTACAAGTGCGGGCAGGAGGATCATATCTCTCCCAACTGCCCCAACCCAAGGATGAACAGTGGGTGTTTTATATGTGGATCGACTGAACATAAGGTGAAGGATTGTCCAAAGAGGAGAATGGAGGCAGGAAATGTAACCACGGGGAAAGGCAGTGGGACTTTAGCAATCACAGGACCGACCTCAACCAATAACCCAACAAAAGCAACTCCGAGGGTCTTCAACATGACGGTCCAGGATACTGTGGCAGCTGGAAATAGAACTCCAGGTGTTATTCGAATAACTTATATATCTTATATGATTTTCTTATATATATAGTAAATTAATTTATAAAGAAATTTTGAATGAAGAATTTGAGTCCTTTTAAAAATCAAACTTCTGTTTAATCAGGTAGACAAGCGTTATGCTGAATAGTAAAAGATCAGTTCGATCAATTATGATCGAGGTCTACTTGCAATGATTATATATGCTATGTACCCTTGTATATATGAGTTTTAAAACGATGATTCCGGGGACGGAATCCTTATAAGGGAGGGTGAATGTAATAACCCGATATTTTCTATAAAAATAAATAAGGAATTTTTGCATATGAATTTTTTTTTTTTAGAATAAGTGTCAAGTAATGTGTACGATAAATGCAAATATATTTATTACTTGAAAAATTAGAAATAATTTTTAGAATTATTAATTACTACAAATTATATTCTTATGATAATTAATTTCTGTAAGCAGAAATGTTTTTATTAATTATTTTCCATGAAAACATGATTGGATATTATTTAAATAATATATGAAGAGACAATTAGAATTATGATAATAAATATTTTATTATATGAATCTGTTCAGAATATTTAAGTTAATTATTTTAACTTGATTATTGATGTTGTATACGATGGATAAGTCAGTTATGGAATCCAAACCCTAAATTGGATTTTTATCAAGAGATGAGAATAATAATATAATATTATATATATTTTGAATTTTCAGTGCTATATATATGTACTGTATATGTGTGGACAGATAATGATTGGTTAATTATGATAAATTTATATCATGAACCTTATATCGTATTTTTAAGCCTTAATTGTTAAACTCAGTTGTGAGTTCAAGACTGAGTAGAAATTTCGTTATATGAATTTTATTGTGTATATTAGAATTTCCGTAATTAGGAGAAACCCTAATTATTATTTAAATAACCCTAATTGGTTGAAATTAAAAATCGTAATTAATGTGTTAGTAAAATATACAGACAATTAGGAACCCCTAATGGTTAATTAGGAAACCCTAATTGTTAATATTAAGAAACCCTATTTTTCTAATTAAAAACCCTAAATTTTAAATTAACGGTTTTAATTAGAATTTAATTGTACAATTACTGTTAAATTGTCCAACGCTTGGAAATCATTTGGAAAATTATGAGAATTATAATTTAATGGTTTAATACTATATTTAATTATATCGGACGAAATTGCCCTTGAGATTTAAGGTGAAATTACCAAAATGCCCTTTAGTGTATTATTTGAGCATTGTTGCTAGAATCTCCAAATAGTTGGCCATCTAGAATTCACCTAGACACTATAACAATTACCAGCAATAATCAGCCATCAATTGAGCATCCAAAGCCTCTAAAATCATTCTACAAATAGATTGGAAGAGGAGAATTATTTTTGTACACTAACATTTTCAACTATACTCATCCTACACTCTCTCAAGCTCCTAGCTACGAAATTCTCTAGCAAATCAGTCCCTAAGATCAGCCCCACGACCAGCCATAACAAACAAAAGCCAGAAATCAAAAATTGATCAAAGAAAAGTTATTAAATTCTATGTTAATTTCTGCCCATTTTTAATTTTTTGATGTTATGATTAAGTGTTAGAATATGTGTTATAAGTTGTTTAATGATGATTTGGGTTAGTATATGTTAGATCCATAACATCAAAGTGCACGAAATTTGAATTTTTAAAAATCTGGGAAGAACAGTTTTTGAAGTCTGACAAGCTTTTGCAAGCCTTTGATCTTGCAGTGGTGTTATGTTTTGGCCATGTTGTTGTTTTCAGATTGTAGCCTGACATTAGTACTACATGTTACAAGCTTAGAATCACCTAGATCATCAACAGGAACGAATCTATTAGTGGTCAAACTGAGTTGACCGTTCAGCCGGAAGAACAATCTGGAAAACCCAGATTGTTCATACTCTGTGATTTTGGTAGGACTTTGACCAGCTTAGATCTTGTGGTACTAACGTTTTTATTATGTTTTAATGTAATAAACCTCTATAGTTACATGTTGGGTACACACTGAAACAATTAGATCACAAAAACAGTTCGCAGGTTGCAAGTTGCTGGCGATCAAAAGTGGTCAGTCAGTCTATTCTTCAAATCTGGGCAACCCAGAAAATGAAGAAGTCTTGACAGCCACTTTGGACGCTTATATCTGCTATATTATGATTGTTATGTTGTTGTTGTTTGTTGGATCATGTAGTGATGCACTAATAATACAACTTTAATTTGAATTTCAAGTCCAGAAAACATCAAGAACACAGTTGAATTAATGGTCAAACGTGCACCCTTGAACACTGCCTTGTCAGTGTTCTTGAGCTCAAGAACACCTATAGCGACAGACAAGCGTCGCTATAGGCCTTTAGCGACAGACTTATTTTCCTATTTTCTGGAAATTGATTTAAAAATTAGAAAAATTAGTTTTTAATTATTAAAAATACCAAATAAATTCTGAAAAATAATTTTAAATTATGAAAAATAGTTTTTAATTATTTAAAGTATATTTCATAAATATTTAATATTTTTGGAATATAAAAAGTATTTATTTATTTAATAATTATATTAAATAAATTATTGAAAAATAGTTTTTAATTCATGAAAAATCATGAAAAATAATATTATTGTGTTAGAATATATTTGAGAATATCTGTGGTGAATTTTAATATTTTGTGATAAAATTTCACTATTTAATTGATATTAATGGTGTTTAAATATTTATTTAATACATTAAATAAATTATGAAAAATAGAATAAATGATTTTAAAAATCATTTAATGTATTATAAAAATATTTTAAGTTATAAAATATAACTTTTGATATTTTGTCATAAAAAATATTATTAATTTAATATTAATGATATTAATTTGATATTAATGATATTTAGTTTATTTAATATTTATATTAAATAAATAGTTTTAAAATGATTTTATTTATTTAAAAAAAATCATTTAAAAGGGATATTTATGAATTAAAAATATTTTAAGTTATCATTAATAACTTTTAATATTTGGATAAATATTGCATTAATACTTTAATATTAGTGATAATTACTTAAAAATGAATTTAAATATTTTAAAAATCATTTAAGTGTATTATAAATGTTTTAAAAATATTTAGAGTTATTATAAATAACTTTTATATTTTGACAATGATTTCATTAATAGTTTAATATTAATTGAATATTAATGATAATAGAATTGATTGATGTTTAAATCATTTAATTATGATTCCGATTGCATGACAAATTATGATAAATGTTTTAAAATTATTTTGAGTCATTTAAAAATAATATGACTACTATGTATGGATATTGAGATACGAATTAGAGTCTTAGACTCAAGTATTACATGACTAAGCTGTCGATACACCGACATGCCTCAGAATTTTACCCGAACTTAGATATTCTGACTGTGTTAAGGTTTATTTTGAATAAATGATTGTTAAACATATGTGATAACATGATTAGGTTATGTACTAACTGTAATAGACAGTGTTATGTGATATTATATACTGTTCTAATCGAACGAACGATCTCATTAATGATAGGTCGTGAGAAAAGCGATAAATCTTAATTACAAATCTGTAAGCAGCGTATCAAGCAAGTATCCTACCTTTGCGAGTTTTCCTATTATCAACTCTACTGCGACATAATCTATATCCGCTCATTGTTTATCAACATGTTAGTATATGGTAATTCAGATATATATTATGTTCGTCAATTTCTATAAAATGGTTATATAAGTGTCCCCACTTGGATAATCATTACAGTGAAGCACATGTTGATATACCTTTGTCAATTACCCTTATATATATATATATATATATATATATATATAGGTTGAATTATAGATTATTGTTGAACAAGATAAAACCTTTGCTTTAGAACCCAGACAAGTATGAACATCCCTTACATAGGGAAAACTTTTATGCGCCCAAGGCGGAGAGAGTTCTTAAAATGTAGTATTGATCAATGCAGGACACAACGGGCTGATCACCCCCGTGTCCGTAAGTTATGACGGTTTGCAGATGAATTTCTGTTTAACCTTTTCGAAAAAAAAATAATAATGTTCATAATATGTCACTTAACCCTACTTATAGTCAATACATAGTTTCAAAAATGTGAAAGAGAGTTGTTATGTTATTATTATTCTTGGTACAGCTTACTTCAGAACTGTTGATTCGTTGTAGAAGTGTCTTTCAAAGAAAACATTTAATTCTTTCAGCTAAAATATATAATTGTTATTACTTGCTGGGCACTCAAATGCTCACCCTTGCTTAAATCTAAATGTTTTAAGTTAAGTATGAAGAACCAGAGAGCTCAAGCAGAAACAAAGGAAAGGGAATACTACATGAATAAGTTTGCGTTATTTGCTGTAATAGCTTGGCGTTTTTAAGACAATGATTTATGTATCATGTATTGTAAGGTTTGTATTTTAAGGTCTCGTACCTGGGAGATAGACTCTGATGTATATGTACATTAAGTTTAAAATGTATAATATTGTTATTATTAGACTTCCGCTCAGAGAAATGATATCGTGAAGCACCGAGTTCGGGTTTCAAGTACTCGAATTTGGGGGCGTCACAGCTCCAACGCCTCTACAAACGAAATATTGATATGAAGCTTCTTAAACACTTCTAAAAACTTTGAAAATTGTTTATCGAGCTTCTATTTCTTCAGGCGTTGTGGAAATGGTAACTGTTAGATAGGAGGACTAGAATTGCTAACTATAGGCGTTGGTTTTGTATGTCCATCCTGTGAAATCTCTTCTCCCCCAGACTTATCACCAATTGGCTCACATTTGGTTCCATTTCAACCAATTTATCTTGCATTGTTGAAGTCTCTCCCCTAGTTCCATTTACTGTCCTTCCACTCCGAAGTGTGACAGCTTTGCACTGCTCCTTGCCATCCCATTTTGGGTTGACATCAGTGACACTTGGAAATGTGCCTTGAGGATGACTATTCAGAGCAGTTGCCAATTGTCCCATTTGGACTTCTAGGTTCCGAATGGATGCCTCTTGATTATTACTCCTAGTTTCATTTTGAGCAATATATCTTGAAAGGAGATCTTCCAAACTGGGCTTTCTTTCCTGCTGAGGTGGGGGTTGGTAAGAACTTTGTAGCTGTTGGTGGTATTTTTTCTAGTTTTGAAAACTAGAAGGATTTGAATAATTTGTTCTGGTGGTAGATGGTTGTGCTTGGTTGCTGTTTGTGTTGCCCCATGAGAAATTTGAATGATTTCTCAATCCAGGATGATAGTGAGTAGGAAGAATTAAATTTTTCTTCCGTCCGTAGTTTGAAACAAACTGAAATGATTCAGGGCTAATGGTACATTGATCAGTTGGGTGGCTCCTTGCACACAGTTCACATGGCACCACGACACTTTGCACATTTTGCACTAATTGCACTCCTATGGTGTCGAGTCATTTGGTTAGGGCAGCAACCTGAGCAGCTAATACCAAGACAGAATCAACCTCATACACTACTACCACTCTCCTAGGTGCTTGCCTATCATTGGGCCATTAGTGATTGTTGGCAGCCATTGTTTCCACCAAGTCATATCCTTCTGCATGATGTTTTGATATGAAGGCCCCGCTAGATGCGGCGTCTATAGTCGAACGAGTAGACCCGGATAAACCATTATAAAAGGTCTGAATGGGAAGCCATTCTGGCAATCCATGGTGGGGCATCTTCTCAGTAAATCCTTGAATCGCTCCCACAAGTCATACAGAGACTCGGATTCAAATTAGATGAATGATGTAATGTCATGTCTGAATCTGGCTGTTTTGGCGGGCGGAAAGAACTTTGTTATTAATTTTTGAGCCAAGTCAGCCCATGTGGTGATGGAGGCTGGCGGAAGTGAATGCAACCAACTCTTGGCCTTGGCCGCAGAGTGAATGGAAACAGTCGGAGTCTGATAGCATCGTCAGACACTCTGTTGCATTTAAATGTATCACAGATTTCCAAGAAATTGATCAAATGATCGTTCGGGTCATCATTAGGCAAACCTCCGAACTGAACATTATTTTGGATCATTTGAATGGTGCCTGGCTTGATCTCGAAGTTGTTAGCTTGGATCGCGGGCCTTAGAATGCTCGCTTGTAAATCAAAATTATAGGGCATAGCATACTCCCTTAAATATTTTTGAATCTACTCAGCCATAATAACAGGAGTAGGTATGTCCCGAGCTTTTTCTCTTCTCAGTCGTCTATACGTTCTATCTAACTCGGGATTAAGAGGTATTATATTCCGAACCCTTTGAGGTGGCATACACAGTTGAGACTACCTGAGAAGAAAATTAAATTGATATATCAGTTCAAATTAAGATCGTATTAAATTAGTATTAATATTGATAAACAAATAATACTAAGTCTCCGACAACGACGCCAAAAACATATTGGTCATTTTCACGATCACTAAAACACGCGCAAGTATACGAGGTCTAACAAGTAATACAATGATAAGATGAGTGTCGCACCCACGAGGACAAAGTGATAAAGCTATTCAAATACTAAAATTGGATCAATACAATCTTATCTAAACAAGTGATTGAAGAAGGTGTGTTATAAACTATATGCTTAAAAATAATAAAAAAAAAGAGATTAAGTTACACAAGTAGGTCAAGCTAGGATCACAACTACCCTAATGTGTCGCCTAATCTCCTAACTCTCCACATTACAAACAAATCATAAGAATGGCCAACCGAGAATAGTAAATACACATAAGCCTCTTTCGACGGTCAAATGCACATCCCTTAGCTAAATGAATCATAATATTTCTATGGTGAAAATAACTAGAGTAGGGTCATTAAGCTTAATCTCAATGGTTACATAAGGCAAATAGAGATATGTATATCCTATTATGCAGTATATGCTCACATTCCCATAGGCATAGTCATAACAAGTTTTCTTATATTTTAGGGTTAGATATTAACATCCATTTTTCAATATCCATTACTACCTATATCAATTCCTTTGTCAAGCAATCAATAAATAAGCAAGAAATACAACAACCCATTCCAAAATGATTCATTATAATAAATAGGAGAGAAAGTTAATTAAGCTAAATATTAGGTTACATTGCAATCCTAGAAATGTAATTAGTTCATAACAATGGGACCAATAAACATTTTCAATGTGTTCAACATGCTCAAAAATACACAAATGAATGAAAGATTTGGATAAAGAAAACTCCTTTTGTTAAGTTTTCTGGCTCCAAGTCCTCTCTTCTCTGTGTAGAGTCCGAGCTATGAAGGATGCACTGAGCTTTTTTTCCTTGAAGACCAATTTCTTTATCTTATAAGCTAAAAAGCTCTAAATAATACTCCTAATCTATCTCCAGAATGTTTGGAGGCTACTACTGATGATAAGTAATAATTTCCTTAGCTTTTTATGTCATTAAGACCTAATGTGACGCCCCCAAAATAGATCAACATAACTCATTCTGAGTTGCCAAATATATGGTATAGAAAATAACTACAACTTCATTATTATAATTGTCGTGCAAAATACGACAAAACATATGATGTGAGTTTAAATACAAATATTGTCTTCTAGACAATATCCAAACTTAAATAAGTCATCATTACAATTATTGATACACTATTTTACAAAATAGTGACGACTGCTAAAATAACTTCCTTAAAACATCACTCCACACACCGACTAGTTCCCGCTATATTCTTGCCTCCTTAGAAGAAAAATGGAATAAAAAGGAAAAGGATAAGCTCAACTTGCCCAGTAAAGAATATTATGACTAAGATAATGTAGAACAAATTATTCTTAGTCCTTAACAGGGAAAAATTTGAAAGAATATAATAGACAATAAGTTTTAGATCAACAACTGCAGCGGAAACAACAACCCATTAGAAGAGTCAAGTAGAACATGAAATCTACTATCTTCTATGATTTAAAAAGTCCATCATCAATATTTTATCCATGTGACATCAATCAATATATATTTTGAATCAAATATTCATCTTTGAACAACGGGCCAAAGATATTCATTTGTATCACCAATTGGTCATGTTCATCTCTCCATCTTTGCACTACAGGCCAAAGATATTCATCAAGTAATGATTCATCTTTGCACTACAGGCCAAAGATATTCAGTTATATAATCATTTAGGACTGAGGATGATGAAAAATATTTTAAAGAAAACGAATCCAGTGAGATAAAAGGACAAAGATTATGGATTCGTACTTCAGTTTATCCAAGTTCAAAAATACTCCATAATAATCAATTGTGGAGCAAAATTTAATAATGAAGATTAAAACATGGATACAATCAAAGATAGTAACCATAATAGACAACTTGGACAAAGAAAAAAAAATTTAATTTTTCTGTGAATAGTGTCGTATTCGTGAATAGTGTCATATACGTGACTAGTGCCGTATACGTGAATAGTAACCCCGACACAAAAAGGTAAAAATTTTATAAGAAAAATCATATTTCGTGAATAGTACAGTATTCATGAATAGTGTCGTATACATGAATAGTATCGTATACATGAATGCTAACCTCGACATGAAAAGGTAAAAATTTCATAATAAAATTCATACCAATATTTCGGTATAATGATATTGAAATAAATAACATCATTTACGAAAATAAATAACATCCCTTACCCCAAAAGACAAGTACTTCAGACTGAAATATCAGATAAAATGCAGAAGAAAACTTGCACTGCTTATCAACTCTCAAAATATCTAAATACTCACAAAAATACGCTCGATATATAGAGAAAGAAACTTCTGATTCTGGTGTGATTTTCATTTCTAACTAAGCACCCTATTTATACGAAAATGGCAGAACACCAATGTAGAATAACCTGCTACCAGTGGCTTTCACCCTTTGCTATTCACAAACACCACACTTTGAAATTTCAGCAATTTTCCACAAAAAACAAAAGTGGGACCCACCCATGTTTTTAGTAAAAATATTTATTTAAGAAACTTCAATAATTCATAATAAATAGCCATTTTATCATAAAAATATGAACTTTATGTCCATCTCATATAAAATTTAATTTCCTACAACTTTGTAGAAGAAATTTTTTTCAAATTCCTAAAAGAAAATGACCGAAATCCACATACGGATGATTTTTAATACCTCTATTCCAATAAAATACTGATAAAATACCTCAGCATTAATTCTTCCATTTATATCCACATAAAATAAATATTTTTTTATCATATAAATCAATAATTAATTATTCACAAATAATATTACAAAATCACAATAATGACAACCAGGTCATTCTCAGGAAAGAGGGGGCTTTCCGATAAGGATTTCTCCTTTACTGGCGCGTAATTAGGTGACCAAACCCCTTTCCTAGACAGAACTTTCTTTGACATTGCCAATAATGCTATCTAATAATATTATTCAAATAATATGAATTATTGATCTGATAATAGGAAATACTGTGCTGTGACAATTATTGAAACAATAATAATATAAAATATCAACGTAGCAACTATTGAATCAATAAAATAAAATATTGAATAGTAATTACTATAATAATTATTGAGTACTGCCTTCTTATATAAGAATTAATAATCCAAAAATACTATGTAATACTGTGTGCTACTGTGCAACCACGCGTATACTATACTTTAACCACCAGGTATTCTAACAGTGTTAACGGTAACAACTACGTCGTTATTTGTAAAAAAACTCAAACTTGTTATTTTTTTCATCCGACAGTTTTCCGTTATGAGGCCCACAAATGGTTGCGCCATCGTACGAATATTTCCCGACAGCAAGAATATTCCACGACCAAACTAATATTCCCCGACAACAATGAATATTTTTTAACCACTTGCTTATTTAAAATATTTGTGCATTTTACCCATAACTAACCACATTAATCAAATCAACCCCTTAGTATATCAAAATAATAAATAGAGGAAATTCAATTTTATTCATAAACAGTTGGGGTCTTACAACCTCCTCTCTTTATGAAATTTCATCCTCGAAATTGACGTACGTACCTAGTGTTTCGAAAAGGTGAGGATACCTCGCTTTTATTTTTGATTCCAACTCCCAGGTCATTTCCTCAATAGCATGGTTCCTCCATAAAATTTTGACTTGTGGTATAACCTTTGTGCGTAGGACATGTTCCTTCCTATCTAAGATCTATACGGGTACCTCCTCGTACGTTAAATCTTCAGTTATCTCGTCTAGTTCTAACTCAATAATGTGATTTGGGTCTTTCAAATATTTACGAAGCACATATATGTGAAAAACATTATGAACACGAGACATGCTTGGCGGTAATGCGAGTCTATAGGCCATATTTCCTACTCAGTCAAGAATCTCAAATGGACCAATATATCGTGGATTAAGCTTTCCTATCTTCCCGAATTTTTTAACTCCCTTCAATGGTGCAACACGTAACAATACATGATCCCAAATATTAAATTCTACATCCTTTCGATGAAGATCCGCATAACTCTTTTGTCGATCCTGTGCCATTTGTATACGTTGTCGGATTATTTGGATCTTCTCTGTAGTCATACGTACCAACTCTGGTCCCAACAATGTTACTTCACCCACCTCATCCTAACATACTGGAGAACAACACTTTCGTCCATACAATGCTTCGAATGGAGCCACACCTATACTTGTCTGATAACTGTTGTAGGAGAATTCCACCAATGGTAAGTACTTATCCCAACTCCCCTTGAAGTCTAGAATACAAAGTCTCAATAGATCTTCAAAAGTTTGAATAGTCATTTCCGATTGCCCGTCCGTTTGAGGATGGTATGCCGAAATGAATCATAAATCTGTGCCTATAGCTTTCTGCAAGCTAACCCAAAATCATAAAGTGAACCTTGGGTCACGATCTAAAACTATGGACACTGGCATGCAATGCAACCTCACAATCTCATTCATATACTTTTGAGCAAGACGTTTAAGGGAATAAGTCTCCCGCGTCAACAAGAAATGAGCAGACTTAGTTAATCTATCAATAATAACCAAAATCGCATTTATGCCTTAAGAAACCTTACGAAGACCCATAACGAAATCCATGGTAATGTGTTCCCACTTCTATTTTGGAATCTCAAGTGGTTGCAATAGACCCTTTGGCACTTGATGCTCCGCCTTTACATGTTGACAAGTTAAACATCTCGGGATAAACTCCACGATCTCCCTCTTCATATTGCTCCACCAAAATGTATGTCGAAGATCATGATATATTTTGGTACTCCCAAGATGGATTGCAAACGGTGTGTTGTGTGCCTCCATCATGATTTTATGCTTCAAGTCAGAATCGTTAGGAATGCAAAGTCTGGAGTTGACTCGAAGTATTCCTTCTTCATCAATTCTTGCATCTAGAATAACACCTTCTTATACTTTCTTCTTCATACGCATCAACTCTAGGTCTGTGGCTTGAGCAACTTTAACTTTATCGATTAAAGTAGGTTCTACTCGTATATTTGATATCATCACGTGTGTACTTTGAACCTTTAACTCTATCCCCATTCTTTGTAAGTCGTAAAGAAAAAGGTCTGTGTGTTAACAACATCGCACTCGTACCCGTATAGGATATTCTACTCAATGTGTCAGCTACCGCGTTTGTTTTTCCAGATTAAATATTGAATGGTATGGTTGTAATCTTTCAACAGCTCGAGTCAACGTCGTTGTCGCATGTTGAGTTCCTTTTAGGTGAAGAAATATTTGAGGCTTTTATGATCCGTATAAATCTCCACTTTCTCCCCCATACAGGTAGTGTCTCCAGATCTTCAACACGAGAATGACTACTGCCAACTCCAGATCATGAATAGGATAATTCCTCTCATATTCTTTGAGTTGTCGCGAGGCATAGGCTATGACTTTCCCATGTTTCATGAGAACACATCCTAACCTTTTGCCTGAAGCATCGTTGTAGATAATAAATCCATCCGAACCAGATAATATTGTAAGAACAGGTGCCAAAATGAGTCTCTTCTTAAGCTCTTGGAAACTCTTCTCACACTCCTCGCTCTATACGAATTTTATAACTTTTCGAGTCAGCTGAGTTAACGGAGTAACGATTCGAAAAAATCCTTCCACGAATCTCCGATAATAACCAGCTAAGCCCAAAAAGCTACGTACTTCAGTCACCGACTTCGATTGCACCCAACTTTGTATTGCTTCAATCTTCGTCGGGTCAACAGATACTCCATATTTTGACACCACGTGCCCAAGGAATGCTACTTCCTCAAGCCAGAACTCGCATTTCTTCAGCTTAGCATATAGTTTATTATCACGAAGCCTTTGAAGTACCAGCTTTAAATGGTGCTCATCATCTTCACAGCTTTTCGAATAGATAAGGATGTCATCAATAAAGACAACAACGAACTGATCCAAATAATCATTGAACACATGGTTCATCATATCTATGAAAACAGTAGGAGCATTAGTCAAACCAAAAGATATGACTAAGAATTCATAATGCCCGTTCTGAGTTTTGAAGGTAGTCTTCGAAATATTCTCAGTTTTAATCTTCAACTGATGATATCCAGAACGAAGATCGATCTTTGAAAAGAATTATGCTCTTTGCAACTAGTTGAACATGTCATCAATGCGAGGTAGCGGATACTTATTCTTGATGGTGACATGGTTCAATTCCCGGTAGTCAATACAAAGTCGCATACTCCCATCTTTCTTCTTTACGAATAAAACAGGAGCACCCCAAGGAGATGTACTAGGACGAATGAAACCGATGTCTAACAACTCCAGTAGTTAGACCTTTAACTCCTGAAGTTCTATAGGAGCCATTCGATATAGGATTTTAGAAATGAGTTTTGTACCAGGTTCAAGGTCAATAAAGAATTCAACTTCACGTTCTGCGGGTAGACCGGGAAGTTCTTCAGGAAATACGTTAGGAAATTCACTAACAACAAAAAAAAATTCAAATCTGACGTATTTTTGTTCAAGTCTATGACATGGGCTAAGAAAGCTTGACATCTGTTTTTCAATAAACGAATGGCTTTATGGCTTGATGTGACAGTGATTGACTTTAGTGGTTTGGTTGCTTGAATTCGCATAACAGGTTGGTTAGGAATATGAAAACTAACAACCTTACAAAAAAAAATTAATTTTGGCATGAAGAGTAGTTAACCAATCAATCCCTAAAATCACATCAAATGCAAGTATTTTCAAAGAAAAAAGATCAACAGGTAATGTGATGGTCCCAACTTGAATCAATCAAGATTTATAAACCGTGGATGTAACGAAAGTTTCTCCTAATGGAGTTTCAACAGATAAGTCAAAATCTAATTTCTCAGGGGTCAAGTTCAAATGTTGAGCACAAGCAGAAGAAATAAAAGAATGGGTAGAATATGTATCTAATAAGGTATAAACTTTACAAGAGTTTATGATTAGCTTACCCGTGATCACCTCGTTTGGTTCCTCGCTTTTTGGGAAGTTACGAAAAGCGCTCTCACTTGAACCACCGATTTTGACTTGTCTGGGACAGCCTTTGGTGTCATCATTACCGCTAGAATTGACTTTCGTTATAACGCATATTCCACGCTCAACTACTTTAACGTACTCCTGTTCCATGATCTGAATCATTAATCTTCGATCCATATCAAATTGGGGTTGATCGCAATGTACAGGGTAATTTAAAACTTGATGTTGGGTTCTCCCAATTGCTGTCCAAAAAGAGAAATTCATATCATCTATTTTAGCCTTCTTGGATTGAAATTCTCTTTCCACAATATCAATGCGTCATGCGACTTTTACTCATGCATCCTTCATTCTCACTCGTTCAGTTGTTTCTTCTTTCAGCTGATCCTTGACATTTGAATTCTCAGATTCCAGCTTTATTATCTTATACTCTGCCAAAGAGTGCTTATGTTCAAGCATCACATATCGGGTAACACAAGCTTGAATTGTTGCATCCTTTTGCTCCACGACCGCCTGTTGTTCTTCATCCTGCTCTTCTAACTCATGAATACGATTTTGCAGTTCTACATTTCGATCATAAAGTTCTCCTAATAAATCCTCCTCAGATTCCTCTTATTCCTCACTCTCAGCTGCTACCTCTACGACTAGCTCAGGTGCAACTATTAATTATTCACTCACCACGTGGATATCTCTAATTTCTGCTTCGCCTGACATCCTACAATCAAGTTTAATAACTTAATTAGTACTCCCCAATAAAATCTTTGTTATAACAAAATATTAAACTCCAATATTTATTCTTAAAATGAATCTCCTCGATTCATCACTTAAAACTCTATATGAGTTCATCTCTTGACTTTCAGATGTCATTTTTAAATACTGCCACAAAATAAGGGTTAATTAATGAAATTGACATGCCACATAATATCCCTATATTCTGATCGACAAATTAAACACAAATAAGTTTAGGTAGGATACACTAGCGAAGGATTTACTAGTCACTCCTTTCCTAGTTCTAACCCCAGATCTCCATCAGAGATCATATCCCTAAGCTCTGATACCAACTGTAACGCCCCAAAATAGGTCCACAAAACCCATTCTGAGTCGCCAAATACATAGTACAGAAAATAACTACAACTTCATTATTATAATTGTCGTGCAAAATACGACAACACATATACTATGAGTTTAAATACAAATATTGTCTTCTAGACAATATCCAAACTCAAATAAGTTCTCATTACAATTATTGATACACTATTTTACAAAATAGTGAGGACTGCTAAAACAACTGCCTTGAAACGTCACTCCACACCCCGACTAGTTCCCGCTATATTCTCACCTCCTGAGAAGAAAAATGGAACAAAAAGGAAAAGAATAAGCTCAACTAGCCCAGTAAAGAATATTATGACTAAGATAATGTGGAACAAATTATCCTTAGTCCTTAATAGAGAAAAATTTGATAGAATATAATAGACAACAAGTTTTAGATTAACAACTGCAGCGAAAACAACAACTCATTAGAAGAGTCAAGTAGAACATGAAATCTACTATCTTCTATGATTTAAAAATTACATCATCAATATTTTATCCATGTGACATCAATCAATATACATTTTGAATTAAATATTCATCTTTACACAACGGGCCAAAGATATTCATTTGTATCACCAGTTGGTCATGTTCATCTCAACACCTGTCCATCTTTGCACTACGGGCCAACGATATTCTTCAAGTAATCATTCATATTTGCACTACATGCAAAAAATATTCAGTTATATCATCATTTAAGACTGAAGATGATGAAAAATATTTTAAAAAAAACGAATCTAGGGAGATAAAAGGACAAAGATTAGGGATTCGTACTTCGGTTTATCCAAGTTCAAAAATACTCCAAAATAATTAATTGTGGAGCAAAATTCAAGAATGAAGATCAAAACATGGATACAATCAAAGATAATAACCATAATAGACAACTTGGACAAAGAAAAGAAAATTTAATTTTTTTGTGAATAGTGTTGTATTCGTGAATAGTGTCGTATACGTGAATAGTGTCGTATATGTGAATAGTAACCCCGGCACAAAAAGATAAAAAATTCATAAGAAAAATCATACTTCGTGAATAGTACTCGTAAATAATACCGTATTCATGAATAGTGTCGTATACGTGAATAGTAATCTCGACATGAAAAGGTAAAAATTTTAGAATAAAATTCATACCAATATTTCGATATAATGATATTGAAAGAAATAACATCATTTACGGGAAAAAAAATAACATCCCTTATCTCAAAAGACAAGTACTTCAGACTGAAATATCGGATATAATGCTGAAAAAAACTTGCACTGATTATTAACTCTCAAAGTATTTAAATACTCACAAAAATACGCTCAATATATAGAGAAAGAAACTTATGATTCTGGTGTGATTTTCATTTCTAACTAAGCACCTTATTTATAGGAAAGTGCCAGAACACCAATGTAGACTAACTTGCTACCGGTGGCTTCCACCCTTTGCTATTTACGCACACCACACTTTGAAATTTCAACAATTTTCCACAAAAAACAAAAGTGGGGCCCACCCATATTTTTAATAAAAATATTTATTTCTGAAACTTCAATAATTCATAATAAATAGCTCTTTTATCAAAAAATATGAACCTTATATCCATTCCATATAAAATTTAATTCTCTACAACTTTGTAGAAGAAAGTTTTTCTAAATTCCAAATAGAAAATGACAGAAATTCACATACGGATGATTTTTAATACCTTCATTCCGACAAAATACTGATAAAACACCTCAACATTAATTCCTTCATTTATATCCACATAAAATAAATATTTTCTTATCATATAAATCAATAATTAATTATCCATAAATAATATTACAGAATCACAATAATGACAACCGGTCGTTTCCAGGAAAGAAGGGGCTTTTCGATAAGGATTTCTCCTTACTGGCGCGCAATTAGGTGACCAAATCTCTTTCCTAGATAGAAATTCCTTAGACATTGCCAATAATGTTATCTAATAATATTATTCAAATAATATGAATTATTAATCTGATGATGTGAAATACTATGCAGTGACAATTATTGAAACAACAATAATATAAAATATCAACGTAGCAATTATTGAATCAATAAAATAAAATATTAAACAGTAACTACTGTAATAATTATTGAGTAGTGCCTTCTTACGTAAGAATCAATAATCCAAAAATATTGTGCAATATCGTGTGCTACTGTGCAACCACGCGTATTACTGTACTTTAACCACCAGGTATTCTAATAGTGTTAACAGTAACAACTACGCTGTTATTTATAAAAAAACTCAAACTTGTCGTTTTCTTCATCCGACAGTTTTTCGTTATGGGGCCCACAAATGACTGCGCCATCGTGCGAATATTCCCCGACAGCAAGAATATTCCACGACCAAACGAATATTCCCCGACAACAATGAATATTTTATAACCACTTGGTTATTTAAAATATTTGCGCATTTTACCCATAACTAACCACATTAATCAAATCAACCCCTTACTATATCAAAATAATAAATAGGAAAAAATCAATTTTATTCATAAAAAATTGGGGTCTTATTCCTAATCTCTGCCTGGGCACTGGAGGTGGCGCTGCAGTGCCAGTTTATAAAGGAATTGGGGCACTGCAGCGCTAAGCTGATGTTATTGTTAGATAAGTGGGGGCACAACAACGCCAGTTTTAAGCCTGTCACCGGCGCTGCTGCATCGGTATGATAAATTTAACATTTTTGTCCCTTAAAGCTGGAAATGACCTAATAAGCCCTACAACACAAAGATTAAGCAAAATAATAACAAAATATATAAAAGCTATATAAATAACGAAGAATAAGAAGCTTCTTAAGCAATAGAGGATCTGATTCGAGAGTATAAATCCCACTCATCAAACATAACATTTGTCTAGCCAAATCAAATAGCGTAGATCGTACCAATAAGTTGGACATCAACTTGAAACATTCGTCTAGTCAAATCAATTGACATCGACTACTCTTTAAATTCTTTCACAATACTTTAAAATATTTAATGATGTTATGATAATGTACTGCTCCACAGTACGTTGAGGACTTCGTCATACTACATCCTACAATAGTGGGTTGATGATACTATGATCATATCCAACACCAGGTTTAATGCATTGATAACTCCATCTTTTTATCATATCTACATCAAATACAGTGACGATATAAATTCATTTTGATATTTCAAATCAATTTATGTCTAGCCGAAATAATTAGCGTAGACATACAAATAATAGTTCTTTTAAAATCCATTAGTTCCAAAAATTTGAACCAATTATCTCCTTTTCAAAACGCACATATAAGCACGATTTCAATAAACTTTGAAATCTAGCATAGCTAGATGACTTGGAATATCTTTTTTATTTCCCCATCTTCCTTCATTGTCTTATTTGCAATAACACTTAATCTTCTCTAGCACCTTCAATGCTAAGTGTACTGAAAATAACTTATTTTCAGTCTAAATATTCCCATACCTTAGTATAGTCCATCAACTTACCACACTATATGTGTTAGGAACTTTCCCAACCATATATGTTCAAGAACTTATCTTCGCAATATATAATCCAAGAACAAATCAAGGACTATCCATACGCTCAAAGCTCAAAAACATAGCATATAATTATGAGTCACAAACTTTCCATAAGTATGAGTTTCAAGAACTCGCACCTATCTTATCATTCTCTACCTATCAAATATATACATGAGAAAAGATTCACTTTCTCACCACATACATATTGATAGCGCGTCATTACTATTCCAATGATTATCGCTTAATACCTAAGTAGTCACAAACCATCTCCTATTCAAAGGTTCGTACTACTCAGCTATCACATAAGTCCTCAATCGAAATTTTACAACTTATTACTTAATACGAATTTTTTATAATTCGTATTTCATCCTCTACAACTCTTTTGAGTTTTTCTTCCCGTACTACTCCATAGTACCATTCATTTGTAGCATTAGCTATAAATCATCCATCGTTTAACATAACATCTGTTATTACGATTCAATATGATCACATAGTGATCTTCTTCCTTAATTGTTTAACTCAACGATCTTCTTATCCATCTCTCTACGATTATAGCCTCAGGTACTCATACCTAAGGTTTATAACCTATCAACTTTGATACCAACTTATAACGTCCCGAAATCCAGTCTATCTTCACACCCGGATTTCGTACATCATGAGTGCATCTCATTCCAAACATACATCATTATATATCTAAATATAACAACATACATTTTTAAATCTCAAGTTATAATATCTTATCACCACGTTCATTACAAATACTGATAATTGCATTATTCTTTACATTTTACAAGAGTGACTTTCATCTGTCACAAAGGATTCATAACAATTTTATATAAACTATTCTACAAGTCTTTGCTTGGTCTTTACGTTTATTCATTATATGAATAAACGTTCTTCTTCAGGATACCGCTTGAATCTATCTCCACGGGATCCTTTAATTCTTCTACTTGTACGCTGAAAATGTTTTTCATTTAAAACAAGTGTGAGCATTCAATTGCTCAGCAAGTCATAATAGTTGAATAAACAACATCAAGAATTTAAACATTCTTTTAAAACATCAATAACCAAGCAAAGGTTATGAAGCACCTCGAATAATTGGAATAAATTTTGATTCCTATCATTTTAAATCATTAGTCACATTCACTTTGAAATACTTTCATCCTTCTACCTTTTCTATACATGTTTTGTCTGGCTAGAATTATTAGCACAGACTTAACAATAATGGTTTATGTAAAAATAGAACTTTTTCATATAGAACAGCTCAATCACAAAATAGTTCATTGCACAGAAACAGCGAAGTGTTCAAAATTATGGAACACGGCCTCATACATACTAACACCTTGTACAAATATCACACATTTGCATATGGGTAAAACTTCTCATGTTCAACTTCTGAGAAAGTTTAAGAAACTAGTATTGATATTAAACATGAATGAAGTTAGGAAACTTGCCTTACGCACAGCTACAACCTACAGTTTACATTGAACTGCTCATTGCAATCCCTATATATCACATAAGGAATAACATGTACCAATTAGTCGTATATTTGACTTACGCATTGGTTTAAACTTAACTTTACTTCTTAGAGTTCGTGTTTATAACCTAAGTTCACGTAACCATTTTTCTTTACCATTTTACGGCATTATGACATACAGGGATGTCTTAACTCATATGATCATCATCTTTGATGATTTACATTCTTATCTTCTTCTTATAACTTTTCTAGGGCTTAGCACACATCAAGTCTCTGCTAGTATCCCATATGGTACTCTGAGTGGTTTTCCACAAACAACCAACAACCTAGTTTCCTCTCTCATCTACACTATCTTTCACAGCGAGTTAGATCGATTGCTAGTTTGTATGAACCTTTACTCTCTTAAGGAATTGTTTAGCCCAGCTTCCATATGTCAACCATTAAAGATTATGATTGTGCCACAACTTAAACTTAACTTATCTGAACCATTAAAACTATAATGTTCGTTAAGTTGATTTCCCCTTCCTTATAGCTTTCTGGCAACTAAATGTCATACCTTAGGATTTATTTCTTATTGTCTAAGTAATACAGTCTTTTGTATACCTAGAACGATCATTCAATGTTAATACTAAGCGTTCATAGCGTTAAGCATTTTACATTACCTTATTCATATCTTATAACATCCGGTTCATTCGACTAGGAACATTATTCAAGTTATAATCATTAACTCGGCTTCTTAACGTTATACATTATTGTCATTAATTCAGCTCGGATGGTGTTCTTGGTTGTTCCCAATTTATTACAGCTTAAACCTTTGATAGATCCGCTGAGATTCGATCTTTGTCAATTACATGCCCAAGAAATTGCACGCATTCTAGCCAAAATTCACATTTAGAGAATTTCGCATGCAACTTTTCTCTTCTTAGTTGTAAGACCCCGAATTTTATGAAATAAAAGTATTCAATTTTTCTATTTGGTAAATGGTTAAATTGATAAAAGTTTAAAGTTATGGGTGAAATGTGCAAAATTTTCAAAATAAGCAAGTGGTTATAAAATATTCATTGTTGTCGGGAAATATTCGTTTGGTCGTGGAATATTCTTACTGTCGGGGAATATTCATACGACGGCGCAGCCTTTTGTGGGCCCCATAACGAAAAGCGATTGGATGAAGAAAATGACAAGAGTAAGTTGTTTATAAATAGCGGCGTAGTTGTTACCGTTTACACTGTTGGAATACCCGGTGGTTAAAACACAATAATACGCATTGTTGCACAGTAGCACACGGTATTGCACCAATTATTGATTTTTACGTAAGAATGCATTACTCAATAATTGTTACATTAATTACTGTTCAATATTATATTTTATTGATTCAATAATTGCTGCATTGATATTTTATATTACTGTTGTTTTAATAATTGTCACTACACAGTATTTTCTATTATCGGAATAATAATTTATATTATCTGAATAATATTATTAGATAACATTATTGGTAATGTCTAGAAAGTTCTGTCTAAGGAGAGGTTTGGTCATCTAATTGTGCGCCAGTAAGGAGAGATCCTTATTGAAAAGCCCCCTCTTTCTTGGGAATGACCTGGTTGCCAGTACTGTGATTCTGTAATATTATTTGTGTATAATTAATTATTGATTTATATGATGAGAAAAATATTAATTTTATGTGGATATAGATGGAGAAAATTTTTAATATGACAATTGTTGAAAATTAATATTTTATCTTTTTCTGATAAAATAATTCATTTAAATATATTATTTTAATAATATATTGATGATGATATTTTTACAATGAATGTGGGATATATGATTATATGAGGAGGAAGAGTATTTTTGTGGTATTAAATGATTAACACATGTTTTGTGTGTTGGTGGACACAATTCTTGACCGAAAATTTATTATTGACTGTAAAATCGTCCGTTTGTGGATTTCGGTCAATTTTTGTTTGGAATTTGGAAAACTTTTCTTCTGTAAAGTTGTAGAGAATTGAATTTCCTATAAAAACTCGCGAGATTCGAATTTTCTGATCAAAAGACTATTTATTATGAATTATTGAAGTTCCGAAGTTTCGAAATAATTGATTTTTGGGAGTTTAAGTTAATTATTTTGAGAAAAACGTTTTTTCTTACTTTTTCTAGAAGGTTAGCATGTGTGAATTGCTGAAATTCAGATTCAAGAGGTGGGCTTGACAATTATATAAATATATTATTATTTTATTAAATTTTCTGCTTTGGTGTTCTAAGCATTTTTTTATAAATAGGGTGCTTAGGTTAGAATTGAAAATCACACTAGAAACTGAAGTTTTCTCTCTATTTCTCTCTCTATATTATCGAGTGTATTCTTGTGAGTATTTTGATATCTTGAGTGTTGCTATACGGTGCAAGTTTTCTTCAGCACTATATCTAGTATTCCAGTCAGAAGTACCGTATTTTCGAGGTAAGTGATGTTATTTCTTCTTAAATGATATTATTTTCTTCAATATCATTATGCCGAAGTATTGATCTGAATTTTTATCAAATTTGGAACCTTTCATGTCGGGGTTACTATTCATGAGTTACTATTTATGAGTTACTATTCACGAGTTACTATTCACGAGTTACTATTTACCGAAAAATGAAATTTTCTTCTTTTCGTCCAAAATATCTATTCTGGATACTAGCTTTGATTGTATCCATGTTTTGATCATTCTTGAATTTTACTCCACTATGATTGTTTATGAGGTATTTTTGGACATGGATAAACTGTAATACGAATCCCTAATATTTGTTCTTTTGCTTCACTGGATTCGTTTCCTTTAAAAAATATTTTTCATCATCCTCAGTCCTAAATGATGATATAATTGAATATCTTTGGCCTGTAGTGCAAAGATTGATGATTTCTGATGAATATCTTTGGCCCGTAGTGCAAAGATGAACAGGTGTTGAGATGAACATGATCGACTGGTGATACAAATAAATATCTTTGGCCTGTAGTGCAAAGATGAATATTTGATTAAAGATGGTTATTGATTGTTGTTACATGGATAAAATATTGATGATGGACTTTTAAATCTTAGAAGATAGTAGAACTCATTCTCTACTTGACTCTTCTAATGGTTTGCTTTTTCCGCTGCGAATATTGATTTAAAACTTGTTGTCTATTGTATTCTATTAAATTTTTCCCTGTTGAAGACTAACGATAATTTGTTGTATATTATCTTAGTCATAATATTCTTTATTGGGCTAGTTGAGCTCACCCTTTTCCTTGTTGTTCCATTTTCTTCTCAGGAGGCGAGAATATAGCGAGTACTAGTCGGGGTATGGAATGATGGTTCAAGACAGTTATTTTAGTAGTCCTCACTATTTTATAAAATAGTATATCAATAAGTATAATGAGGACTTAATTGAGTATGAATACTGTCTAGATGACAATATTTGTATTTAAACTCACAGTATATGTGTTGTCGTATTTTGCACGACAATTGTAATAATAAAGTTGTAGTTATTTTCTGTACCATGTATTTGGCGACTCAGAATGGGTTGGATGGATTGGACCTGTTTTTGGGGCGTCACAATTGGTATCAGAGCTTAGGGATATGATCTCTGGCGGAGATCGGGGAATAGAACTAGGAGGGGAGAGAGGAGTAAATCCTTCGCTAGTGTGTCCTACCTAAGCTTAATTGTTGGTCGGTCATAATATAGGGATATTATGTGATATGTTAATTTGTTAAATTAACCCTTATTTTATGGCAGTATTTGAGAATGTCGACTGAGAATGTTAATAATGGAGTGAATGAGATCGTGGAAACACTTCTAATCACCAACCAGGATAATGTGATGTCAGGCGAAGAAGGAATTAGAGATATCCATGTGGTGAGTGAAGAATTAATAGTTGCACCCGAGATAGTCGCAGAGGTAACAGCCGAGAGTGAGGAAGAAGAGGAAGAAGAGGTACCTGAGGAGAGTTTATTAGAGGTATTATATGATCAAAATGTAGAATTAAAAAATCGTATTCATGAGTTAGAAGAGCAGGCTGAACAACGACAGGCGGTCGTGGAGCAAAAGGATGCAACAATTCAAGCTTGTGTTACCCGATATGTGATGCTTGAACAGAAGCACTCTTTGGCAGAGTATAAGATGATAAAGCTAGAATCTGAGCTGAAAGAAGCAATAACGGAACGAGTGAGAATGAGTGATGCATGGGTAAAAGCCGCACGACGCGTTGATATTGTGGAAAGAGATGCCCGATCTAATAAGAGAAGATTTAACGATAACGGGAAGACATCGGCAACATCACCAGCACCAACAATAAATTCTAGGGGGGAGAACGACTGCCAGTTAGATGATACAGATGCAGAAATGAGGGGCATATAAGGTCAAATTGTTCAAAGCCTTTCAAGGTATGTTTTAGTTGTGGAAAAGACGGTCACATAGCTCGATTTTGTCCTGTAGCGAAACCAAGTCCGACGGAGGTGGTGACTCAAAAAGCTGTCCCAAAAAAGTCAAAGTCAACGGTTCCTGGAAGAGCATTTTTCGTGACTGATCAGAATGCGAGGAACCCGAACGAAGTTAGCACGGGTTAGTTAATTATAAATTTTTACGAAGTTTACACTTTATTAGATACCGGTTCTACCCATTCATTTATTTCTCCTGCTTGTGCTCAACGTTTAAACTTGACTCCAGAGAAAATTAGACTTTGACTTATCTGTTGAAACTCCGTTAGGAGAAACTTTCATCACATCCACTGTTTATAAATCTTGTTTGATCCAAGTTGGCACCATCACATTACCTGTTAACCTTATCTCTTTAAAGATACTTGATTTTGATGTGATTTTAGGGATCGATTGGTTAACTACTCATCATGCCAAATTGATTGCTTTTGTAAGGTTATTAGTTTTCATATTCCTAAGCAACCTGTTATTCAAATTCAAGCAACCAAACCATTGAAGTCGAACTCTTTCATATCAAGCCGTAAAGTCATTCGTTTATTGAAAAACGGATGTCAAGCTTTCTTAGCTATGTTATGGACTTGAACAAAAATACGTCAGATTTGAATGATATTTCTATTGTTAGTAAATCCCTGACGTATTTCCTCAAGAATTTCTTGGCCTACGCGTGATATTGAATTTTGTATCATCTTTGAATCTGGTACAAAACTCACTTTTAAAACCTCATATCGAATGGCTCCTATTGAACTTCAGGAATTAAAAACCTAACTGTAGAAGTTTGTACCCGAGCCTTTATCTGGTGACTTCCTTTGTGGAATGCACTGAAGCTAGACTCTCCGTAGGGGAAGCCATATTCGTGCGGTAGTAAACTGATAGGTGTCATTGTGACGTGCTATCCAAGATTGGGATATGAGTCACAGTTGAGAGTAAACCTAAGTCAGTAATCGAAATACGTAGCTTTCTAGGCTTAGCTGGTTACTATCAGAGATTCGTAAAAGGATTTTCTCGAATCGCTACTCCATTAACTCAGCTGACTCGAAAAGATACAAACTTCGAATGGACCGAGGAATGCGAGAAGAGCTTCCAAGAATTCAACATGCGACACCGACGTTGGCTCGAGCTGTTGAAAGATTTCGATCACACCATCCAATACCATCCTGAAAATGTGAAAGCGGTAGCTGACGCATTGAGTAGAAGATCGTATGCGAGTACGAGTGCGATATTGTTGAACACAAAGACTTATTTTGTATAATATATAAATGATAGAGATAGAGTTAATGACTCTAGGGACCCACGTGATGATATGCGAGTAAAATCGACTTTAATCGATAACGTTAAAGCCGCTCAAGCTACAGACCTGGATCTGATGAATATAAAGAAGAAGGTGCAAGAATGTGTTATTCTATAAGTAAGAGTCGATGAAGAGAAGAAAGCTCAAGCCTTTGATTTATTTGAAATCCTCGATCGAGTAGGAACTGTGGCCTATAGACTCGCCTACGTGTTCATAACGTTATTCACGTATTGATGTTACGTAAATATGTGAACGACCCGAACCACGTTATTGAGTTAGAACCGAACGAGATAGCTGAAGACTTAACGTACGAGGAGGTACTTGTCAAGATCTTGGATAGGAAGGAGCATGTCCTACGCACGAAGGTCATACCACAAGTTAAGGTTTTGTGGAGAAACCATGCTATTGAGGAAATGACCTGGGTGTTGGAAACGAAAATGAAAGCGAGGTATCTTCATCTTTTCGAAACACCAGGTACGTATGTCAATTTCGAGGACGAAATTTCATAAGGAGGGGAGATTGTAAGACCCCGAATTTTATGAAATAAAAGTATTCAATTTTTCTATTTGGTAAATGGTTAAATTGATAAAAGTTTAAAGTCATGGGTGAAATGTGCAAAATTTTCAAAATAAGCAAGTGGTTATAAAATATTCATTGTTGTCGGGAAATATTCGTTTGGTCGTGGAATATTCTTACTGTCGGGGAATATTCATACGACGGCGCAGCCTTTTGTGGGCTCCATAACGGAAAGCGATTGGATGAAGAAAATGACAAGAGTAAGTTGTTTATAAATAGCGGCGTAGTTGTTACCGTTTACACTGCTGGAATACCCAGTGGTTAAAACACAATAATACGCGTTGTTGCACAGTAGCACACGGTATTGCACCAATTATTGATTTTTACGTAAGAATGCATTACTCAATAATTGTTACATTAATTACTGTTCAATATTGTATTTTATTGATTCAATAATTGCTGCATTGATATTTTATATTACTGTTGTTTTAATAATTGTCACTACACAGTATTTTCTATTATCGGAACACTAATTTATATTATCTGAATAATATTATTAGATAACATTATTGGCAATGTCTAGAAAGTTCTGTCTAAGGAGAGGTTTGGTCATCTAATTGCGCGTCAGTAAGGAGAGATCCTTATTGGAAAGCCCCCTCTTTCCTGGGAATGACCTGGTTGCCAGTACTGTGATTCTGTAATATTATTTGTGTATAATTAATTATTGATTTATATGATGAGAAAAATATTAATTTTATGTGGATATAGATGGAAAAAATTTTTAATATGACAATTGTTGAAAATTAATATTTTATCTTTTTCTGATAAAATAATTCATTTAAATATATTATTTTAATAATATATTGATGATGATATTTTTACAATGAATGTGGGATATATGAGTATATGAGGAGGAAGAGTATTTTTGTGGTATTAAATGATAACACATGTTTTGTGTGTTGGTGGACACAATTCTTGACCGAAAATTTATTATTGACTGTAAAATCGCCCGTTTGTGGATTTCGGTCAATTTTTGTTTGGAATTTGGAAAACTTTTCTTCTGCAAAGTTGTAGAGAATTGAATTTCCTATAAAAACTCGCGAGATTCGAATTTTCTGATCAAAGGACTATTTATTATGAATTATTGAAGTTCCGAAGTTCCGAAATAATTGATTTTTGGGAGTTTAAGTTAATTATTTTGAGAAAAACGTTTTTTCTTACTTTTTCTAGAAGGTTAGCATGTGTGAATTGCTGAAATTCAGATTCAAGAGGTGGGCTTGACAATTATATAAATATATTATTATTTTATTAAATTTTCTGCTTTGGTGTTCTAAGCATTTTTCTATAAATAGGGTGCTTAGGTTAGAATTGAAAATCACACTAAAAACTGAAGTTTTCTCTCTATTTCTCTCTCTATATTATCGAGTGTATTCTTGTGAGTATTTTGATATCTTGAGTGTTGCTATACGGTGCAAGTTTCCTTCAGCACTATATCTAGTATTCCAGTCAGAAGTACCGTATTTCCGAGGTAAGGGATGTTATTTCTTCTTAAATGATATTATTTTCTTCAATATCATTATGCCGAAGTATTGATCTGAATTTTTATCAAATTTGGAACCTTTCATGTCGGGGTTACTATTCATGAGTTACTATTTATGAGTTACTATTCACGAGTTACTATTCACCGAAAAATGAAATTTTTTTCTTTTCGTCCAAAATATCTATTCTGGATACTAGCTTTGATTGTATCCATGTTTTGATCATTCTTGAATTTTACTCCACTATGATTGTTTATGAGGTATTTTTGGACATGGATAAACTGTAATACGAATCCCTAATATTTGTTCTTTTGCTTCACTGGATTCGTTTCCTTTAAAAAATATTTTTCATCATCCTCAGTCCTAAATGATGATATAATTGAATATCTTTGGCCTGTAGTGCAAAGATTGATGATTTCTGATGAATATCTTTGGCCCGTAGTGCAAAGATGAACAGGTGTTGAGATGAACATGATCGACTGGTGATACAAATAAATATCTTTGGCCTGTAGTGCAAAGATGAATATTTGATTAAAGAAGGTTATTGATTGTTGTTACAGGGATAAAATATTGATGATGGACTTTTAAATCTTAGAAGATAGTAGAACTCATTCTCTACTTGACTCTTCTAATGGTTTGCTGTTTCCGCTGCGAATATTGATTTAAAACTTATTGTCTATTGTATTCTATTAAATTTTTTCCTGTTGAAGACTAACGATAATTTGTTGTATATTATCTTAGTCATAATATTCTTTATTGGGCTAGTTGAGCTCACCATTTTCCTTGTTGTTCCATTTTCTTCTCAGGAGGCGAGAATATAGCGAGTACTAGTCGGGGTATGGAATGATGATTCAAGACAGTTATTTTAGTAGTCCTCACTATTTTATAAAATAGTATATCAATAAGTATAATGAGGACTTAATTGAGTATGAATACTGTCTAGATGACAATATTTGTATTTAAACTCACAGTATATGTGTTGTCGTATTTTGCACGACAATTGTAATAATAAAGTTGTAGTTATTTTCTGTACCATGTATTTGGCGACTCAGAATGGGTTGGATGGATTGGACCTGTTTTGGGGGCGTCACATTAGTGTCTCCAATGCGAAACGTAAATATTCCACGTGTTCCTCTTGAGATTTGGAGTACACCAGGATATCATCAATGAACACCGGTACAAACTTATCTAAGAATGTTTTAAACACCCTGTTCATCAAATCCATGAATGCTGCAGGAGCATTGGTCAAACCAAAAGACATTACCAAAAACTTGTGATGTCCATACTGAGTTCTAAATGTCATCTTTGGTACATCCTCCTTTCTTACCTTATGTTGATGGTGCCAAGTTCTCAAATCTGTCTTTGAGAAGTACTTAGCTCCTTTCAGTTGATCAAACAAGTCATTTATTCTTGACAACAAAAACTTATTCTTAATACTGATTTTGTTTAATTCCCTATAATTAATGCAAATATGCATTGATCCATCCTTCTTTTTCACGAACAACACTGGTGCCCCCCACGATGATACACTCAGCTGAATTTATTTCTTGTCTAGAAACTCTTGCAGTTGCACCATCAATTCCTTAATCTCTACCGGAGCCATCCTGTATGGGGCCCTTGATATTGGAGCAGTCCCTGGTGCTAAATCCATAACAAACTTAATCTCCCTGTCAGACAGAAGTCCTGGCAAATCATCCGAAAATACGTCTACAAAATCCCTAACAATTGGTATCTCCTCCAGTTTTACACCTTTCTTCTGAGTATCGACTATGTAAGCTAAATATCCTACACAGCCTTGCCTCAATAACTTCTTAGCTTGCATAATCGTCAGACAACTCGCTTGTCTAGGCGATTTGCTACTATAAAAAACTATATTTGACGGAGTCATAAGGTTTACACTTTTTTTGGCAATCAATTATCGCTCCATAATTGAATAGCCAATCCATCCCCAATATAACATCAAATTCCACAAGTTTAATAGAGATTAAATCTACTGTCATTACGTTTCCTTTAATATTCACCCTACAATTCTTATATACAAATCTAATAGGAATCAACTCCCTATTCGTAATTTCTATATTCAAAGGGAAATTTAACTCTTCACTAGGCAACCCCAAACTCTTAGCAAATTCATCAGATATAAATGAGCAAGTAGCACCCGAATCAAATAATACATAAGCATCTATATCATTGATTGGAATGATACCTGACACCACATCTTTTGATTGCACAACATCCTGTATAGTCTTGTTAAAGGTTCTGACCGTGGGCCTGTTCGTCGACGTTGGTCCAGTAATAGCCAATGTACCTCCACTGCCACCTCTCTTACTTCTAGTTACACTTCTACCTGTCTTCTTGGGGCACTCGCGAGCTAGATGATCCTTTAACCCCGTATATGAAACAACCACCCTTCTTCGGTTGAGAGCAATTCAGAGCAATGTGACCCTCCTGGCCACAGCTATAGCACACCCGCTTACCTCTCAAGCACACTCTAGTGTGATTCCTTCCACAAGTAGCAAACGCTTCAATTTTCCTCTTCTACTGGCTACTCTGCTGACTTCCAGCACCTACACTCTCATTCCACTTCCTCTTTAGGTTATTATTCCCACCACTGCTACCACCAATTTTACCTTCATTCTCATTCTTTTTCTTTCTCTATTCTTGATTATATTTTCTTAAGGCATCGCTTCCACCCTCCTCGATAATTGCCTTCTCAAGCACTACTACAAACGTCTTCAACTGAAATATAGAGACTCTATTGTACAACCAGGGCTTCAATCCCTATTCAAACCTTCTAGCCTTGCGCTCGTCTGTGTTAACTTGATACGGCGTAAACCTCGCTAGCTCATTAAATTTTGCCATATATTTTAACATTGTCATCGTACCCTACTTCAGCTCTGAAAACTGGACCTCCACTAATTCTATGAGCTCTTTGGAAAATTGGTCTCAAAAAATATTTCTTTAAACCTATTCCACGCCATTACTCCCTGTCCCCCTCAGGTTTTGTTTGCCTGCCACCAGTAGTTGGCTTCTGCTTTCAACATGAATGTTGCAAAAGTAGACTTCTTATCTTCACCGACCCTAGCAACGTCAAAAACCTTTTCTATTTCCATGATTCAGGTCTGTGCCTCAACTGAATTCATGGACCCACAAAATTCTAGTGGTCCAACCGCCTTAAAATCTTTAAAGGTCTCTGCTTGGTTCTGCGGCTGATTCTGCAGTGCTCCCGTTAGTAATGTCACCAACTACTGAACTGGGTTAGCATTGGCGTTGTTGTTATTGATAGACCCCTTAGATGTTCGTTGTCATGGTTGACGTCTTCTTGGAGGCATTTTCTGTTTAAAATACAGTTATTAGATAATTACAAAATTTCTTAAGTATTTTCTACTTAACTTGCACATCATAAATGATCATCACATAACATATAATGTCTTGAATAAATATTAACATTTTATTCATTCATAATTTTTTAAAGACATAGAAACAATAGCATCGCTGCTATTTACATCAATTTCTTGAACTAATAAAGTTTTAGGATAACATCATCATATCCCATTGGTCACATAACACTTGGGATTTACATCTTATTTACTATATAATTATTTATTCAATAATTACACTTCCTATTAAAGTCTACAAAGACGTTGCATAGCCTTACGGCGCTCCTCTTCCATGATATCTAACATATACCATGGGAACTGAGTCGGATAGTACATGACTCGGTCTTGAGCTCTGTTTATCACAATATGGAAAACACAATCCATCTCTTCTATCTTGATCTTCTTTGCTTGTACCTCTCCCTCTGTTACCTCTGCATGCTGGGAAGCTTTCTCGTATGCATTTTCAACTCTTGCTCTCTTGGCGGACTCTTCTTTCAGGTTATCATTCAGTTTTGCAACCTCCTCCATCAGCTGCTCCTTTTCCCCCTCTATGTGAACCAGCTTCCATTCCACATTACCTAGATGTTCATCAAGATCTTGGATCTTATCGTCCTTCTGTGTCATCAAAGTCTGATGTTAATCTACTAGTTCCTCCAATTCCCTAACTTTATCCTGAAGCTGAATGTTACGATCATACACCTCATCATACATATGAGTCCACACCAAAGGAAGTTTGGATTGGATAAGTTTCAAGGGTAATTTAGAGTTCAACGTACATCAACTAAGGATTAGTTGAATCAAAAGTTCAAGGACAACGTAAAGGTTCCACAACAACATAAAATAAAGTAGTTATGAACCATAAATGAATATTGTAAAGCAACAAGTTCATGCTTTAAGAATATAGTTCAAAGCATTGAAAAGATATAATAAACCTTGCTCGAACAAAATGGTAAACAAAGGTTACAATTCCCAACAAGGAAACAAGATTAAAAACTTTGCTCAACAGATTTCAAGAACTTTCTTAAATAAAGTTCGGGTTAGAGAACTTGCTCAATGTAAAGAAGTAAGGTTTACAAACTTGCCTTGCGTGTAGGCTAAATAGTTTTAACTCACGTTCCCTAATATCCTATACACATGTCTTCATGACATAATTAGTTACCACATGTTCACGGCACATAACTGAATATCTATTTCATTTACAACCCTTTGGTATAAGGTTTAACCACATGATTAAACCACACTTTTAATGCAATAACACAAATCTTCAATTATCACATAACTCATTAATTATTAATAATAATTTTCATATTTGGTATTATAAGAACATCACAATATGATAAATCACATTTAATAGTCATAACATTACACTCTATTAACAATTATAGAATTGTATATTTAAAAATCAAATTTCTGGGCCAAACTGCTAACTGGCGCTGCAGCGCCCTAGTTTGAATTGGGAACTGCGATGCGGTGCTGGTTGGCGCTGCAGCGCTTCTATTTACTCATAGAACTGGTGTTGCAGTGCCTATACTCGTCAACAGGTACTGAGTGGCACTGCAACGCCATGTTTCTTTACAAAACTGGCGTTACGGTGCCGTGGCATAGTTGCACGCAGACAATGTTCGCGAAGAACACAAATAAAGCCAAATTTGCCTAAAAACTCTTTTCTAACAACCATTCCAACCTACCCAAGTTGTATAAACTTCACAGAAACAACAATTAATATTCTTAACATGTTTCTAACTATATAAACAACATAAACTTTCAAATTACAACCTTTAAATTCACTGATTTTATTATTTCTTTGCTTTTTGACATTCTTAATAAAATTAATCATTGTTTATTCGTTTTTCAACTAAAACAGTTTGTTTAAAACCCTTTGTTTTCGTTTCTTCATATATTTACACAATCAAAAATCAATTTACTCATTATAACATGAATTGAACATAAATTTCGACTCCAAATTAAGCCATATCATATATACATACCTGTATTTCTCTTTAACACAATTTCTTCACATATATCATGTTTTCATGGATTAACCTACTCTAAATCATATACAAATTTCTTGTTTAGCCAACAAAGATGATAACAATCTCCTTTGATAATCTCTTTTTCTTCCAATTTTACTCTCAAATTTCTCTAGAGTTCTCCCTCTTTTCTTTCTCTGTTATCTCTAACTCTTAGGCTTCAAAACAAAGTACGTAACTTACACCCATATAACTGATACATATGATATGTAAATAAAAAAAACTGACAAACATAATATCTCTGTTTAATTCCTTTGTTAGTTATATTTTTTTAAAAATTCAAAAACCACAAAGGCTTGTTTGGCAAAACAAAATCAAAATAAAGACTTAAAAGCCTTAAGTCTTGTTTGGCAAAACTGAATTAAAACTCTTTTAATTTATTTTAATAACTCATTTACCATATAGTTTATTGTCACACCCTATTTAATTAAATTCCCACATTCAAATTCAATTAAATTAAAGCTAACAACATTTATTAAATCAAAATGCGACATTATCAAATTGTCACAAAATTATAATTTTTATTATAATTTTATTTAATAAATTAGCAAATCACTTTTAATTACTAAATTACATTAAAACAACAATATAACAATTCATTTAATCCTTATCAATTCTCTAACTTAATTATTAAATTAAATTAGAATATTACCACCTAATAATTAATTCATCACTCTTTTAATTTAATTAACTTCAACGTACAAAATTACCTAATATCAACTTAATTAACATATTACACTTAATCAAGTTAATTCTCACAACTCATGAATTATTTATTTAAATAATAAATAATTAAATTAAAAAAATATTTATTTAACAATAAACACATCAACTAAAATATTAATTTAATTCAATAAATATTTGAAATTACATATAAAAAAATTTTGGATTGTTACAGTTTAACACTTACGTTTCATATTAACATTCTCTCTCTGACTCACACTCGAACTTTCATTAATCTTATTACCGTTCGTTATGGCTTTCTTGATAATTCATATCTTACTTACTACATTCGTCAATATTTAAGTCATACAACCAATGCATACTTAGAACGTTTGCACGACGCGGATACGATTCACGAGAATCGTTTACGTATTCTACATTCACATTATTCGTCGTTTAAACCTTCATTAAACTTTTACTTAAGGTTTTAATCACTCTCCTTCGTGATCCATTACATGAACACCGATATCCGGGGACCGTAGTCATGATAAAACGAACGTGTGGAATTGCTATGGCTGTGATTCCTTAGACGTTGAGTGACGAAGGTGATTTATAACATTTTGATGTTATGATGTCGTAATGAGAGTTAAATGTAAAATGTATAAACGTTATGAATGCAATGTAGTTGCAATGAACGATCGGTCTTAGCATACAACGAGTCGTATGGCTTCGACATTAAGAAAGGATGACGGTTATGTATTGTGCGCTCGTTGTTTTATAACCTTTATTCAAAGTTTCATCGTCAAACTCAAGGTTTTAATCATAATTCTAGATATTTTTCCATATGAATAATACATTCATCCTTGCCCCATAATTACCATCCAAAAAGTTGGATAATAAAAATCTTCAGTCGGGAAAAATTCCCTTAAGGGCACTGCGGCGCCACTTCCTTTGTTAAAACCAGCGCTACGGCGCCTCTAGGAAGTTGCTGGCTCATCGGGCTGACACTGCGATGCAGCCTTTCAAGGCTTAACTGACGCTGCGGCACCAATACTAAAACTCAAAAAAAAATTCTAAGTGTTGAACGTGTTTGAGACGCCTACTTTGAAATCTCATAACTTCTTCGTTATAACTCGGAACGAGATCGTTCCAAAGCCATTTTCTTCCTTATATTACGTACTTCAACTTCCCTCTGATAGAATTTCATTCTAAAATAGTTAACATGCCATTTGATTGGCTTAAATTTCATCGTTCGTTCATTTTATGTTATTAACGTTCTTCGTTCGTTCGTCCATAATTCGGTCATCTGAACTCGGAATTCGTTCATTCTTGAGTCCACGACTCATGTTTTCAACATTTTCTTACATTCTTATGAAACCTTAATTATTTGGGTTTCTTTACTTACTTTCAACTTTTCGTTCGTCTTTTACGAAAATTAGCCATAACTTCTTTATAGCCTAGTACAATCCGTTCATCATGAACTTTTCTCTAAATCCTAAACAAGCAATCCGTTGTACCTTTGAATTCCGGTGGTCCTATAGCCTTAAAGTCTTTGAAGTTCGCTAAGCGGTTGTCCGGCTGGTTTCCAGCAACTGGTATTCCCTGTTGCATGGCCTGAGCTAACATGTTTGCAAATTGCTGCATTGGATCAGCTTGTTGTTGTCCCTCGACATTGTTGACAGACTCTTCTGCCCTTTGGTTGCGAGTTCGACGTCTTGGCGGTATTATCTGATTAAATAAAATCATAATTTAACTTACATTGTAAACCTTATCAAATAAGTTTAATATCTTAAACTGGTTTCATCATTCAAACATAGATTCATATTCATTCAACGAATAGCATAGCATATAATGCTTTAAACATCATTCATCCCTTTGTGACTACAAAAGTCGGGATTTACAGACTTGACCAACACAAAAGTTTTAGAATATTACATTACACAGACATCCTAAGCACACATATTAAACACACCTACATTACAACAGAACCTATACTACTTATTTATTATTCTTTTTCATTGGACAACTTTTTGCCTGGTGACCTTCTATCCCACAGATAAAACATGCTCCTTTTTTTGTAGTCAGGACAATACAGAGTAGTATGTCCCTCATAGCCGCAAAGATAACATATTCTTTTCCATTTCTTCTTATTGGATTTTCCTAAGTCATGGTCTTCTATCCTTCTTTTCCCCTTCTTGTCCGGAGCTGCACACGATGTGTTTCTTGTGGCTCCCATCTGACCAATTTGGATCTTAAGCTTATCTTGTCCTTCCATTGTTTCTATTAACGCTTGACGCAACTGACTATTCAACAGCTTTTCTATCTCCCACAGCCTTTTCAGAGAAGAAACCTTGTTCTTCAGATTCTGCACCTCTGTTGATGCTTGATCAGCTTCAACTTTAGTGTCTGAATCGCTATCTGTCAGCTCCACCATCTCCGGATCTGGTACTATATTTTCCACAATAATCACATCTTCTGAGTTATTTTCATTATAAGCCTCTATTTCAGTTATCGGCTTCGATATTGGCCCCTTCTTTACAGTCAGAGAGTATTTGAATCCTTTTTCACCTGACATCTACACACATAAATTATCCTGATTAGCATATAGTATATACACACAATAAATAAGAGTTTTATACAAGTTATCTTTTATTTTGTTTGACGATGAATTTATTCAATTCATCTCCTTTTTAAACTCTATATGAGTTATTTATATTTTCAACGTTTTCCTCTGTTCTAAGGTTATAGCCTAAGGTCTAACCCACCTAAGGTTTTTAACCCCTAAGCTCTGATACCAACCTGTAAAGTCCCCCAATTCGGGTACTTGAAACCCGAACTCGGTGCTTCACGATACCATTTCTATGAGCGGAATAATACTAATAATAATAACAATAATATAAAAGTCAAACTTAATTTACGTAATTATCAGAGTCTAGCTCCCAAGTACGTAATCTTTAAACATTCATTGCAACCCATGATAGATAATATATATCATAATTATCTTAATATTAATATCAACTATTACACAAGATAACATTTGCATTCAATCAGCAACCTTTCCCTTTTTCCTCGGTCTTAGCAGAGCTCTCTGGTCGTTCACACTTAGCTGAAAACATTTAAATTAAGTAAGGATGAGCATTTGAGTGCCCAGCAAGTAATAGCAATTATATATATATAAGCTGAAAGGATTTAAATGTTTTCTTTATACTATTCTTCTACAACAAGTCAATAGTTTTAAAGTATTCTGAATCGATAAATATAACATAACAACTCTCTTTCAAATTTTTGAAACTACATATTGACTCTAACTGGAGTTATGGTGACATGCCATGAACATTGTTTTCATTTTCGAAAAGGTTAAACAGAAATTCATCTGTAAACCGTCATAACTTACGGGCACGGGGGGTGATCAGCTCGTTATGCCCTGCATTGATCAATACTACATACAAGAACGAGAGTATCGTTCACTCTGTCCGCCTTGGGCGCATAAATATTTTCCCGTGTAGGGATGTTCATACTTGTCTGGGTTTTAAATCAAAGGTTTTATCTTGTTCAACAATATTCTATAATGCAACATACATATATATATATATATATACATATATATATATATATATATATATATATATATATATATATACACGGATAATTGACAAAGGTATATCAACATGTGATTAACTACAATGATTATCCAAGTGGGGACACTTGTATAACCATTTACAGAAACTAACGAATAGAATATATATATCTGAATTACCATATACTAACATGTTGATAAGCAATGAGCGTATATAATATAAGATTAATAATCTGTACCGTAATAAAATCATTCGTAAATATTCTTACTCATGTCCATTGCATAAAAAAAATAGAAAGATAAGATACTTGCTTGAAGCGCTGCTTACAGTTTGCAATTTAGATTTATCGCTTATCTCACGACCTATCATTAATAAGATCGTTCGTTTTATTAGAACAACATACTATAACACATAATACTGCTTATTGCAGTCATTGCATACCCTAATCACATTGGCACATAGATTTAACAACCATTGAATCAGAAATAATCACTTATATAATCACATTATCTAAGTCCAGATCAATTTCTGAAACATGTCGGTGTACCGACAACTTTATCGGGTAATTATCGAGTCTAAGACTCTATTCTGTAACTTAATATCAGTCATATTATTTTTAAATGACTTAATATAATTTTAAAACATTTATTATGATTTATCATAAATTTTTAAACATTGGAATCATATTTAAATGATTTAAATACTAATCAATTCTATTATCATTAATATTTAATTAGTATTAAACTATTAATGAAATCATTTCTAAAATATTAAAGTTATTTATAATAACTTAAAATACTTTTAAAGTATTAAAATTACCCTTAAATGATTTTTAAAACATTTAAAATCATTTCTAAATAATTACCATTATTATCAAAGTAATAATGTTCTATTTATCAAAATATTAAAAGTCATTATTCATAACTTAAAATATTTTTAATTTATTTATATCCTTTTAAATGATTTTTAAATTAATAAAACCATTTATAAACTATTTATTTAATATATTTATTAAATAAATTTAATATCATTAGTAATAACTTAATAATCATTAATATTTAATTATTAATGAAATTATCCTTTAAATATTAAAAGTTATATTTTATAACTTAAAATATTTTTAAACACTTTATTTTCATTTAAAATGATTTTTAAAATTAAAATTATTTTTAAACTAAATTATTTAATATAATTATTAAATAACTTTAATATCATTAATAATAATTAATTAATGAAACTTATCTTTAAATATTAAAAGTTATGTTTTATAACTTAAAATATTTTTAAATACCTTATTATTATTTAAAATGATTTTTAATATAATAAAATCATTTTTAATTAATTTATTTAATTCATTTAGTAAATAAATTAATTACCATTAATATCAATTTATTAATAAAATTTATCATAAAATATTAAAAGTCATTAAAAATAACTTAAAATATTTTCTTATATCATAATATAATTTTTAATGATTTTTTCAATATTAAAATTATTTTTAAATAATTTATTTAATATTATAATTAAATAAATTAAATACTTTTAATATTCCAAAAATATTAAATATTTATGAAATATATTTAAAATAATTAAAAACTAATTTTTAGAATTTAAAATAAATTTTAATAATTTATTTTGTATTTTAATAATTTAAAACTAATTTTTCTATTTTTTTTTATTAATTTTTTAAAAAATAAATAATATCTGTCGCTAAAGACCACCTATAGCGACAGAACCATCGCTATAGGTGTTCTTCATGTTCTTGGCCAAACCTAGAAACTCATAGGCAGTTACCGAGTAAGCACGTTTGACCTTCAATAATTCAGTGTGTAGTGTGATTCTGGACCAACTAACCATTAGAGCGTGTAGTACTAGTGTAACACTTCAGGTTACAACAACAATCATGACCATAACACCTATAACCAAGTACATCTGAGCCTCCAAAAGTGTTGTCAGAGGCTGCTCTTCATTTCTGGGTTACCTAGAAATGAAGAACAGTTCGACTGTTCACTTTTGGGTTCCCATAACTTCTGATTCAGGTATTGCTTTTGTGATCTAAAAGTTCCAGGTTGTAGCTAGCATGTAGGACAACATTTCTTTTACAACACATAAACAAAACAACAACATAATACCAAGATCTTGTCTGGTCAAACGTTGTCAGAAACCACGCTCATGGACTTTCTGGGTTACCTAGAAAGTTCATCCGTGGACTTTCTGCCTAGTTTAACCATCCTCTAAATCTCACACTTTTGTGATAAAAGCTATCTAAGAGTATTAACCTATAGTATAACTACCATACTATAACTTTAATGCAACAAAACAACCAACACATACACACACTGACAGATCCAAGACCAACAAAAATTTGTCAGACACTGAAAGCCCATTTCTGGGTTACCCAGAAATAGTCTGGTCATGGTCGGTCAACGACCTTTGACCAACAATATCAAGCAATCTAACATAGATCTAAGTCTGATTTCAAGCCCAGATCCAAGAGCACATATTAGACTACAACTACCAACTTTCAAAATACAAAACACATTAAAAATCATAGAGATATAAGGTCTGACATTCGTTGTCAGACAACAAAAAAATATTTTTCCAGATTCTTTAAATCTTCAAATCTGAGCCTCTAGATGTTATGGATTTAATATCTAGCAACCCAGATCATCCTTAGACACCTTATATAACATGTTTAACATAAAAAAATTAACATATAATGACAGATTATTGGACAGATTTCTTGCTAAGGTTTATACCTTTACTTTGACAAATCTTGATTTCTGACTTCTGATTTATTATAGCTGATCGTGGGGCTTTGATTTAGGACTGATATACTTGTATATTTTGGAGGTTAGAGAGAGAGAGAGAGAGAGAGAGAGCTTAGTTTGAGAGTTAGCCAAAATATAAGTAACAAATGACATTTCTCTCTCTTCAAATCTATTTATACAACTTGCTAGATGCATGAATGGCTGGTGTATATTGCTTGTTGCTATTATTTTGAGCACATGGGGTGGTTGAAGTGGTTCACCCGCTCAAACTATTGTCAAAACCTACAAGATAGCCAAAATAATGCATTTAGGGGTATAACGGTCATTTGGTTTGAATTTTTAAGGGCAAAATGGAACTTGGCAAACCCTTAGGGTTTAACCCTAAGGTTTAGCATAAAATAATAATAGGATTTCCAATTAAAGTTTACACAAAAATAAATAAAATTAAATAAAAATAAATAACTTTTAATTTCTAAAATTTTGAAATTTGGGTTTTCTAATTATGATTAATTTTCTAATTACGCTATACAGGAACATTAGGGTTTAATATCATATAATTATCATTAACATTACTAAAATAGCAATTAAGATTTACGATTTTGATAATTAGGGTTACCAATTATAATTAGGTTTTCTAATTATCAAATTAGGGTTTAAAAATTTAGGGTTTCTAAAATTAACAAATGTAATTATAATACTTGTTAATTAATCATATTAACATAATTATAACCAATCTCGAACACTAATTTAAATTTCAAATTAGGGTTCCTCATTTCTAAAAATTATTTAGGGTTTCTAGATTATAATTAGGGTTTTCTAGAAATTAGGGTTTCTAGAATTTTTAATTAGGGTTCACCTAATTAATACATTTAATACACGACATAAATTGTATAACACACTTATAAAATAATCTTGCACTCTAATTTGGATCTCAAATTAGGGTTTAGCATTATTACTAGGGTTTGGTCATAATACACCGTAATTAACCTACCATTATCAATATGGAAATACAGTACATATTCATAGCACTGAAAAATCAAAATATAATTAATATTATATTATTATTCTCATACCTTGACAATAATCCAAAATTAGGGTTTGGATTCCATATCTGATTTATTCTTCATATTTAACCTTAATAATTAAGGTAAAATAATTAACTTAATAGCCTGTACAAAAATTCATATAATAAAATAATTATTATAATTATTCTAAAAATCACTTCATATATTATTTAAATAATATATGCTTATATTTTTATGGAAAATAATTAATAAAACATTTCTACTATAGAATTAATTATTATAAGAATGTTGTGACGCCCCCAGAATAGGTATACAACACCCATTCTGAGTCGCCAAATACATGGTACAGAAAGCAAACTACAACTTCAATAATACAATTGTCGTGCAAAATACGACAACACATACTGTGAGTTTAAATACAAATATTGTCTTTTAGACAATATCCACACTCAAATAAATCCTCATTACAATTATTCAAACACTATTTTACAGAAATAGTGAGGACTGCTAATACATCTTTCTAGAACCATCACTCCATACCCCGACTAGATCCTGCTATGTTCTCACCTCCTGAGAAGAAAAATGGAACAAAAAGGAAAAGGGTGAGCTCAACTAGCCCAGTAAAGAATATTATGACTAAGATAATATACAACAAATTATCGTTAGTCTTCAACAGGGAAAAATCTGATAAAATATAATCGACAACAAGTTTTAGATCAACAACTGCAGCGGAAACAACAAACCATTAGAAGAGTCAAGTAGAGAAAGAATTCTACTATCTTCTAAGATTTAAAAGTCCATCATCAATATTTTATCCCTGTAACATCAATTAATAATCATCTTTAACCAAATATTCATCTTTGCACTACAGGCCAAAGATATTCATTTGTATCATCAGTCGGTCATGTTCATCTCAACACCTGTTCATCTTTGCACTACAGGCCAAAGATATTCATCAAGTAATTATACATCTTTGCACTACAGGCCAAAGATATTCAGTAATATCATCATTTAGGACTGAGGATGATGAAAAATATCTTAAAGAGAACGAATCCAATGAGACAGAAGGACAAATAGTAGGGATTCGTATAACAGTTTATCCAAGATCAATAATACTTCATAATAATCAATTGTGAAGCAGAATTCAAAAATAAAGATCAAAACATGGATACAATCAAAGATAGTAACCATAATAGACATCTTGGACAAAAAGGGAAAATTTTATTTTTCGGTGAATAGTGCCGTATTCGTGAATAGTGCCGTATACGTGAATAGTGCCGTATACGTGAATAGTAACCCCCGACACAAAAAGTTCCAAATTTGATAAAAACTCATATCAATATTTCAGCATAATGATATTGAAGAAAATAATATCATTTAAGAAGAAAATAATATCCCTTACCCCTTACCTCAAAATATCAGTACTTCTGGTCGGAATACCGGTATAAGGCTGAAAGAAACTTGCTCTGATGAATAGAAACTCTCAAAGTATCTAAATACTCACAAAATACACTCAATAATCTAGAGAGAGAAAGAGAGAAAACTTGTTTCTGGTGTGATTTTCAATTCTAACTTAGCCCTCTATTTATAGGAAAATTTTGGTAGGTTTGACCTGCAACCTGATGGCTTTACCTGCTACTATTCCCACCTACCACATTTGAAATATAATTCAGCACATTTCTTCACCAACCACAAGTGGGGCCCACCAATTCTAGAATTTTCCACCAAAATGATAAACTCCGAAAATTCAACAATTTCTGAACCAGTCATCTTGTAAAATTCGTAATAAATCATACGTTCATTTTTAACGGTTCAAAATTTGTGGACATATACTCAACTTATATATGTATAACATATCCAAAAATTACCACGATCCAACGGTCGGATTAAAAATTATAACACCCGCAATATTTCTCAAAAACCCTGATTTGATTTTTAATACCTCCATTCCGACAAAAATACTGATAAAAACCTCAACATTAACTCCTTCATTTTTAACCACAAAAATATATCCCTCATTTATATCCACATAAAATAAATATTTCCTTATCATATGAATCAATAATTAATTATTCACAAATAATATTACAGAATCACATTTATGACAACCAGGCCGTTCCCAGGAAAGAGGGGGCTTTCCAATAAGGATTTCTCCTTACTGGCGCGCAATTAGATGACCAAACCTCTCCTTAGACAGAACTTTCTAGACATTGCCAATAATGTTATCTAATAATATTATTCAAATAATATGAATTATTGATCTGATAAATGAAAATACTGTGCAGCAACAATTATTGAAACAACAATAATATAAAATATCAACGCAGCAATTATTGAATCAATAAAATAAAATATTGAATAATAACTACTGTAACAATTATTGAGTAGTGCCTTCTTACGTAAGAATCAATAATTGGTGCAATACCGTGTGCTACTGTATTTTAACCACCGGGTATTCCAACAGTATTAACGGTAACAACTACGCCGTTATTTATAAACAACTTATACTTGTCGTTTTCTTCATCCAATCGCTTTCCGTTATGGGGCCCACACAAGGCTGCGTCGTCGTACGAATATTCCCCGACAGCAAGAATATTCCACGACCAACCGAATATTCACCGACCAAAAATAAATATTTTATAACCACTTGCTTATTTTGCAAAATTTGCACATTTCACCCATAACCAAAGTATTATATCAAATTAACCCCTTATTATTCACAATAATATTTAGAGAAAATTTGATTTTATTCATTAATAAGTTGGGGTCTTACAACCTCCCCTCCTTATGAAATTTCGTCCTCGAAATTGACGTACGTACCTGATGTTTCAAAAAGGTGAGGATACCTCGCTTTCATTTCTGATTCCAACTCCCAGGTCATTTCTTCAATAGCATGGTTTCTCCACAAAACCTTAACTTGTGGTATAACCTTCGTGCGTAGGACATGCTCTTTCCTATCCAAGATCTTAACAGGTACCTCCTCGTACGTTAAATCTTCAGCTATCTCGTCTGGTTCTAACTCAATAATGTGGTTCGGGTCTTTAACATATTTACGAAGCATAGATATGTGAAAAACATTATGAACACGAGACATGCTTGGAGGTAATGCGAGTCTATATGCCACATTTCCTATTCGCTCAAGAATCTCAAATGGACCAACAAATCTTGGATTGAGCTTTCCTCTCTTCCCAAATCTTGTAACTCCCTTCCATGGTGCAACACGTAACAATACATGATCCCCAATATTAAATTCCACGTCCTTCCGATGAAGATCCGCATAACTCTTTTGTCGATCCTGTGCCGTTTGTATACGTTGTCGAATCGTTTGGATCTTCTCTGTAGTAATGCGTACCAACTCTGGTCCCAACAATGTTGCTTCACCCACCTCGTCCCAGCATACTGGAGAACGACATTTTCTTCCATACAACGCCTCAAATGGAGCCATACCTATGCTCGCCTGATAACTGTTGTTGTAGGAGAATTCCACCAATGGTAGGTACTTATCCCAACTCCCTTTGAGATCTAAGACACAAAGTCTTAATAGATCTTCAAGAGTTTGAATAGTCCTCTCTGATTGTCCGTCCGTTTGAGGATGGTATGCTGAACTGAATCGTAAATCCGTGCCCATAGCTTTCTGCAAGCTAACCCAAAATCGTGAAGTGAATCTTGGGTCACGATCCGAAACTATGGATACTGGCATGCCATGCAATCTCACAATCTCGTTCACGTACATACTAGCAAGACGTTCAAGGGAATAAGTCTCACGTATCGGCAAGAAATGAGCGGACTTGGTTAATCTATCAACAATAACCCAAATCGCATCTATGCCTTGAGAAACCTTGGGAAGACCCGTAACAAAATCCATAGTAATGTGTTCCCACTTCCATTTCGGGATCTCAAGTGGTTGCAATGGACCCTTTGGCACTTGATGCTCCGCCTTTACACGTTGACAAGTTAAACACCTCGAGATAAACTCCGCGATCTCTCTTTTCATATTGCTCCACCAAAATGTATGTCGAAGATCGTGATACATTTTGGTACTCCCAGGATGGATTGCAAACGGTGTGTTGTGTGCCTCCATCATTATTCTATGCTTCAAGTCAAAATCGTTAGGAACACAAAGTCTGGAGTTGACTCGAAGTATTCCTTCTTCATCGATTCTTGCTTCTGGAATAGCACCTTCTTGCACTTTCTTCTTCATACGCATCAGCTCTATATCCGTAGCTTGAGCAGCTTTAACTTTATCGATTAAAGTCGGTTCTACTCGTATATTTGATATCATCATGTGGGTACTTGGAGCCTTCATCTCTATCTCCATCCTTTGCAAGTCATACAAAATGGGCCTTTGTGTTAAAAACATTGCACTCGTACCCGCATATGATCTTCTACTCAATGCGTCAGCTACTACGTTTGCTTTTCCAGGATGGTATTGGATGGTATGATCGTAATCTTTCAACAGCTCAAGCCAACGTCGTTGCCGCATGTTGAGTTCCTTTTGGGTGAAGAAATATTTGAGGCTTTTATGATCTGTATAGATCTCCACTTTCTCCCCATACAGGTAGTGTCTCCAGATCTTCAACGCAAAAACGACTGCTGCCAACTCCAAATCATGAGTAGGATAATTCCTCTCATATTCTTTGAGTTGTCGTGAGGCATAGGCTATGACTTTCCCATGTTGCATGAGAACACATCCTAACCCTTTGCCTGAAGCATCGCTGTAGATAACAAATCCATCCGAACCAGATGGTATTGTCAAAACAGGTGCCGAAATGAGTCTCCTCTTGAGTTCTTGGAAACTCTTCTCGCATTCCTCACTCCATACGAATTTTGTATCTTTCCGAGTCAGCTGAGTTAACGGAGTAGCGATTCGAGAAAATCCTTCCACAAATCTCCGATAATAACCAGCTAAGCCCAGAAAGCTACGTACTTCGGTTACCGACTTCGGTTGCTCCCAACTTTGTATGGCTTCAATCTTCGCCGGGTCGACAGATACTCCATGTTTTGACACCACGTGCCCAAGGAATGCTACTTCCTCAAGCCAGAACTCGCATTTCTTCAGTTTGGCATATAGCTTGTTTTCACGAAGCCTTTGCAGTACCAGCTTCAAATGGCGCTCATGATCTTCACGGCTTTTGGAATAGATGAGGATGTCATCAATAAAGACAACAACGAACTGATCCAAATATTCTTTGAATACACGGTTCATCATATCCATGAAGGCAGCAGGAGCATTAGTCAATCCAAAAGACATTACTAAGAATTCATAATGCCCGTACCGAGTTCTGAAGGCAGTCTTTGGAATATCCTCAGTTTTAATCTTCAGCTGATGATATCCAGAACGAAGATCGATCTTTGAAAAGAATTGTGCTCCTTGCAACTGGTCAAACAGGTCATCAATGCGAGGTAGCGGATACCTATTCTTGATGGTGACATGGTTCAATTCTCGATAGTCAATACAAAGTCGCATACTCCCGTCTTTCTTCTTTACGAATAAAACAGGAGCACCCCAAGGAGACGTACTAGGACGAATAAAACCGATGTCCAACAACTCCTGTAGTTGGACTTTTAACTCCTGAAGTTCAATAGGAGCCATTCGATATGGGGTTTTAGAAATGGGCTTTGTACCGGGTTCAAGGTCAATAAAGAATTCAATTTCTCGTTCCGGGGGTAGACCGGGAAGTTCTTCAGGAAATACATCGGAAAATTCTCTAACAATAGAAATATTATTCAAATCTGACTTGTCTTTGTTCAAATCCATAACATGGGCTAAGAAAGCTTGACATCCGTTTTTCAATAAACGAATAGCTTTGTGGCTTGATATGACAGTGACTGATTTTAGTGGTTTAGTAGTTTGAATTCGTATGACAGGTTGGTTAGGAATATGAAAACTAACAACCTTACGAAAACAATCAATTTTAGCATGATGAGTGGTTAACCAATCAATTCCTAAAATCACATCAAAAGCAAGTATCTTTAAAGAGATAAGATCAACAGGTAATGTGATAGTGCCAACTTGGATCATGCAAGATTTATAAACTGTAGATGTAACGAAGGTTTCACCCAACGGAGTTTCAACAGATAAGTTAAAGTCCAATTTCTCCGGAGTCAAGTTTAAACGTTGAGCACAAGCAGGAGAGATAAAAGAATGGGTAGAACCGGTATCTAGTAAAGTATAAACTTCGCAAGAATTCAAGATTAGCTTACCCGTGATCACCTCGTTCGGGTTTCTCGCGTTTTGGCCAGTAACGACAAACGCTCTTCCAGGAACCGCTGATTTCGCCTTATCCGGGACAGCCCTTGGAATCACCACTCCCGCTGAACTTGGTTTCGCTATAGTACAATCTCGAGCGATGTGACCTTCCTTCCCACAGTTGTAACACACCTTGGATTGTTGTGGACAGTTTGGGCTGATATGTCCCTCTTTCCCGCATTTGTAACATCTAACTGGCGGTCGTTCTCCTCCCCTAAAATTTGTTGTTGGTGCTGGTGCTGGTGCTGATGTCTTCCCGTCATTGTTGAATCTCCTCTTTCTGAAATTTCCACTTGACTCACCTCTCCTATTATCATGGCCACGATGACCACCCGAGTGGTTACCGCCTTTGTTCGTATTTTTCCCTCCTCGTTGGTTATCATCGCTCTGATGATTGCTGTCACCGGTATGACCCTGGTTGTGGTCCCTCGGTTGAGTATACTCATTATCTCGCTCTAATAATTGAGCCCTGTTTACAACATCTGAATACAAAGAAAATTTATGAGAGATAAGGTATTGACGAATCTCAGGTTTTAAACCTCTCAGAAACATCCTTGTCATTCGTTCCTCATTTTCGACCAAATGAGGTGCAAACCTGGATAACTCTGCAAACTTCGCCTCGTACTGGGACACCGTCATGTTGTTTTGTTCCAGTCTAATAAACTCAACCTCCTTCATATGACGAATACTTTCAGGAAAGTACTTGTCATTGAACAGTTTTTGAAATGTTTCCCAGGACATGTTGAGTGCGTCAGGCTGGGTACGCTTCACAGACTCCCACCAGTAGTCTGCCTCACCGCGGAACATAAATGTGGCGAATGGAACCTTCTGTTCCTCCGTGCATCCCAAGACATCAAATATCTTGGTAATTTGCTTGACCCACGTTTCCGCCATGATCGGATCCGGCTTTCCCTTAAATTCTGGTGGTCCCAATTCTTTGAACTGCTTAGCTGTGACAAACCGCGCGTTGTTATCATTTCCACCCGTATTCTGCACACGAGTCTCCCTCGTCTGATTTTGCATGAACTGCAAAAAGCTCCTAAACATTCCATCATTCATCGTTTGCTCGGTAACGTTGTTTACAGGAGGAATATTGCCTTCCTGTTGCACGTTCCCCTGGGTAGTGATCAAAGGTGTCTCCACGGTCTGATTTACTCCATTATTAACGTTCTCAGCTGCCATTCTTAAATACTGCCATAAAACAAGGGTTAATAGTCATGTCATATATTATCCCTATACTCTGACCGACCAAATAAACACCAAATAAACTTAGTCAGGTCATACTAGCGAAGGAATTCCCCGTCTCTCCCCTCCTAGTTCTTGTCTCACATCTCAGCCAGGGATCATATCCCTAAGCTCTGATACCAACTGTGACGCCCCCAGAATAGGTATACAACACCCATTCTGAGTCGCCAAATACATGGTACAGAAAGCAAACTACAACTTCAATAATACAATTGTCGTGCAAAATACGACAACACATACTGTGAGTTTAAATACAAATATTGTCTTCTAGACAATATCCACACTCAAATAAATCCTCATTACAATTATTCAAACACTATTTTACAGAAATAGTGAGGACTGCTAATACATCTTTCTAGAACCATCACTCCATACCCCGACTAGATCCTGCTATGTTCTCACCTCCTGAGAAGAAAAATGGAACAAAAAGGAAAAGGGTGAGCTCAACTAGCCCAGTAAAGAATATTATGACTAAGATAATATACAACAAATTATCGTTAGTCTTCAACAGGGAAAAATCTGATAAAATATAATCGACAACAAGTTTTAGATCAACAACTGCAGCGGAAACAACAAACCATTAGAAGAGTCAAGTAGAGAAAGAATTCTACTATCTTCTAAGATTTAAAAGTCCATCATCAATATTTTATCCCTGTAACATCAATTAATAATCATCTTTAACCAAATATTCATCTTTGCACTACAGGCCAAAGATATTCATTTGTATCATCAGTCGGTCATGTTCATCTCAACACCTGTTCATCTTTGCACTACAGGCCAAAGATATTCATCAAGTAATTATACATCTTTGCACTACAGGCCAAAGATATTCAGTAATATCATCATTTAGGACTGAGGATGATGAAAAATATCTTAAAGAGAACGAATCCAATGAGACAGAAGGACAAATAGTAGGGATTCGTATAACAGTTTATCCAAGATCAATAATACTTCATAATAATCAATTGTGAAGCAGAATTCAAAAATAAAGATCAAAACATGGATACAATCAAAGATAGTAACCATAATAGACATCTTGGACAAAAAGGGAAAATTTTATTTTTCGGTGAATAGTGCCGTATTCGTGAATAGTGCCGTATACGTGAATAGTGCCGTATACGTGAATAGTAACCCCCGACACAAAAAGTTCCAAATTTGATAAAAACTCATATCAATATTTCAGCATAATGATATTGAAGAAAATAATATCATTTAAGAAGAAAATAATATCCCTTACCTCAAAATATCAGTACTTCTGGTCGGAATACCGGTATAAGGCTGAAAGAAACTTGCTCTGATGAATAGAAACTCTCAAAGTATCTAAATACTCACAAAATACACTCAATAATCTAGAGAGAGAAAGAGAGAAAACTTGTTTCTGGTGTGATTTTCAATTCTAACTTAGCCCTCTATTTATAGGAAAATTTTGGTAGGTTTGACCTGCAACCTGATGGCTTTACCTGCTACTATTCCCACCTACCACATTTGAAATATAATTCAGCACATTTCTTCACCAACCACAAGTGGGGCCCACCAATTCTAGAATTTTCCACCAAAATGATAAACTCCGAAAATTCAACAATTTCTGAACCAGTCATCTTGTAAAATTCGTAATAAATCATACGTTCATTTTTAACGGTTCAAAATTTGTGGACATATACTCAACTTATATATGTATAACATATCCAAAAATTACCACGATCCAACGGTCGGATTAAAAATTATAACCCCGCAATATTCTCAAAAACCCTGATTTTTTTTAATACCTCCATTCCGACAAAAATACTGATAAAAACCTCAACATTAACTCCTTCATTTTTAACCACAAAAATATATCCCTCATTTATATCCACATAAAATAAATATTTCCTTATCATATGAATCAATAATTAATTATTCACAAATAATATTACAGAATCACATTTATGACAACCAGGCCGTTCCCAGGAAAGAGGGGGCTTTCCAATAAGGATTTCTCCTTACTGGCGCGCAATTAGATGACCAAACCTCTCCTTAGACAGAACTTTCTAGACATTGCCAATAATGTTATCTAATAATATTATTCAAATAATATGAATTATTGATCTGATAAATGAAAATACTGTGCAGCAACAATTATTGAAACAACAATAATATAAAATATCAACGCAGCAATTATTGAATCAATAAAATAAAATATTGAATAATAACTACTGTAACAATTATTGAGTAGTGCCTTCTTACGTAAGAATCAATAATTGGTGCAATACCGTGTGCTACTGTATTTTAACCACCGGGTATTCCAACAGTATTAACGGTAACAACTACGCCGTTATTTATAAACAACTTATACTTGTCGTTTTCTTCATCCAATCGCTTTCCGTTATGGGGCCCACACAAGGCTGCGTCGTCGTACGAATATTCCCCGACAGCAAGAATATTCCACGACCAACCGAATATTCACCGACCAAAAATAAATATTTTATAACCACTTGCTTATTTTGCAAAATTTGCACATTTCACCCATAACCAAAGTATTATATCAAATTAACCCTTTATTATTCACAATAATATTTAGAGAAAATTTGATTTTATTCATTAATAAGTTGGGGTCTTACAAATGTACTTTATAATAATCAATAATTCTAAACTAAAATTATTTGTAAATATTTATATAATAAATATATTTTTATTTACCACATAAATACACATACACATTATCTTGTACAAATCCTCATCCTTAAAAAAAATTTATACGCAAAATTTCTTATTTATTTATATAGAAAATATCGGGTTGTTACAATTTATTTAAATGAAAACATGCCAGAATTCAAGTTTCGAAACTGTATAAGTGTCTAAGTCTTTTATTACCTTGTAATCATATAAGTTCAACGAAGTGAACAAATTTTCAAAACAATAACCACGCAAACTATCTCAGAAATATAATTAGTTAATACAGTTGGTCGGTGCTCGCTAAAAAGAACGGATCAATAACAGTCTCAACTTATCACCTGAACTAACCCCTCATCCACGCATGCTTGACACAACTCTAAGAAATAGATATAATCACCTGGTGCTTATCCTTAGCCACGATCAAAAATCTATAATTTATAAAACCCATGCCTAGTAAATTAACAGTTAAAGATAGGGAGATAGGGTTAATCAGCGCCATCACCCTCTACACCCTCCTCATGGTCCTCATCTTTGGTTGGGGATGGTGGTGGATATGGAGTGAAGGTAGGAGGCTCCAAGAATTAAAATGGCATAGAGTCCGCCTCGTCCCCGCCCTATGATGTATAGACGCTGGCGATCATGTTGGCAAACTCGGCATGGTACTGCACAAACTAGTTCTGTCGCTGGGCAATATTGTCCACCATCATATGCAAGAAGTTCACGCTAGGCATCAGTTCTGCTAGGATCCCAGGTGGAGTAGACACAGACTCTGGTGCCTGAGTGGACGGACCGACCTCTGATGAGGGCGGCGGCTGTGGAGCCGGTAGGTAACCATTTGCCCGAGGGTGAAACTGTGCTCCCTCCCACACACCGAATCAGGATATAACATGATGATCAATAAGTGTCATGGGCGGTTGAGTGATGTCATTATTTTTCCACTGTACGCCAGTCCGTTTGCAAAATTGTATTGCTTCTAATAGCCTTCTTGATAAAGTCCTGGATTAATACCCCTATGTCTACCTTCAAACCCGTGACGATGGCGAATAGCAAGACAACCAGCTCTCTCATGAAGTTGCTTAGGTGGCGGGTAGGCATGATGTTGTAACATATGAAGGCGTAGCATGCCTTGGCATAGCGACTCAATGCATACTGGGGAAAACTTTTTTTCTTGACGTGGAATTCGTTTGACTTCAATGCAGTGTTGGGCTTGCAAAGTCTTGCTATAATCTCATTTGGGTTGTAGCTTTGTAGACCGGGCTCCGAGTAGTCTCTACCATCAAAATTTGGTGTCCTGAACACGTTGTTGATGGTCTGGCTATCGTAGGGAATCATTTTCCCCCGAACAGGAACCACTGCTGGCCCGTCTGCACTTGCATTAGTATAAAATTCTCAGACCACATAAATGATGTCAAAATCAGGATGCTTTGTAAAGTGGACCAACTTCTACTCATGTATCATTTTCATAAGCTCTCTGTCATTCTTGTCATCGGCCCTCAAACCCCTCTCGGGCACTAGGTTCCTTTTGGTGAAAGTTTTGGTATATCGCTTCCAAGCCTCCTGACTAATGAATTTCTAAGTATCCCATCGTGGTGCTGGTGAACATGGGCAGTGCTAGTGCGTGAACGTTCAGATGCCATGTCAAATGATCAGTACTTAGCACAAAGGGAATAACTATCCAACCTAACACTAATAGAACCAATGGTTGCCTTTAATTGATGATGCGAGTGAACCACACTAACCCAAAACCATAAGAGGCAAAATCTCAAACACCTGGCATGCACACTTTCAAAAGAGGATGTTCAAACCCTTGCTTTAGCAATCCCAAACCCAATTCTAATTTATAAAAATCTAAGCACAATCAATGGAGTAGCAACACACCAGATAAGAAATGCCAAAATTTTGCTCAAACCAAAACCAACTGAAATTTCAAAAACCCTAAGCCTAAACAGCAATCCTACTCACCTTGTAATAAGAAATCTAGTTGAACAGGTATTGAATATCCTTTAGTGTGTCCGGTTGAGGGTTGGAATCTGATTAGAAGGTGCTAGGGCAAGTAGATTTTTGCAATTGGAGAGGCGTTTATCGAGTTGGGAGGGAAAGGTTGTCGAGATGCTAGGGAGAAGGAAAGGTTTGTGAAGGTTTTGCTGAGAAATTCCCAACTTAAGTTTCCAAAACTCACTATTGTTGCTACAGCGCGAGAGTTACTTTGTATTTTGGCGCTACAGCGCAAGATTAAAAGTTTAGAAATACATTTGGCACTGCAGTGCGAGGCAAAGGGCAATTGTTGCCGCTGCAATGCGACTTTCAAGTGGGTTGCAACATTTTGTGGCGCTGCAGTGCAGCTTGAAGCACATATTCTGCCGTTGTAGCACGACTTTCCAGTGGGTTGCAACATTGTGTGGTGCTGCAACGCGGCTTGAAGCACATACTCTGCCGTTGCAGTGCGACTTTCTAGTGTGTTATAAGAGACTTGGCGCTGCAGCGCAGCTTTTAGTACTATTTCTGGCGCTGCAGCACCGGCCCTGCATAACAGTTTTTATAGCTGGTTCCTGCACATGCCAAGTCCAAGATGAGCTAACTCACTTCTATAGCACACAGAACCTATTAAAACCCGTATACTAAGTTATTTGACTCTAACTATTAGACACACATTAACATCATAGTTAAATAAACATGTTACCACACTATATAAACATTAACATGTATACTATGCAAACATGTTAACACATACTATATAAACATTAACATGCATACTAGGTAACAACAATAATATATATTGAAACCTATGTTATCAAACTAAAGAAAACTGATGCAATGGAAAATAGACTTAAGCAAAGAGAAATAAAAAATTTTAATACTGAGATGGGATTGCCTCCCCACCAAGCACTTGTTTTAAAGTCGTCGGCTTGACTATTCCCCCATCTTATACTGGGTCACCCAGTGTAATGGAAGTGTTTTGATGATCGACCTTGCCACCTCAGTAGTGTTTAAGGCATTGCCCATTCACCTTGAAGGTTTTATCATAATTTGGGTCTTCGACGTCAATTGGTCCATAAGGATATACCTTGGCTATTTTGAACGGCCCCGACCATCAGGACTTCAACTTCCCGGGAAACAGTTTCAATCGGGAGTTGAAGAGAAGCACTTTCTGGTCCGGTTCAAAATCTCTTTCCACTATCTTCTTGTCATGCCATTTCTTTATCTTTAATTTGTATAACTTTGCGTTCTCATACGCTTGGAGCCGAAACTCATCTGATTCGTTCAGTTGTAACAATCTCTTCTCACCCGCTGTATTTAAATCGAAATTGAGCTTTTAAATTGCCCATTAAGTACTGTGCTCCAATTCGACCGGGAGATGACATGCCTTACCATACACAAACCTATACGGAGACACTCCAATATGTGTTTTGTAGGAAGTGAGGTATGCCCACAAGGCATCATCCAGCTTTTTAGACCAATCCTTCCTATTCGGGTTCACAATTTTCTCTAGAATGCGCTTGACTTCCCTGTTTGATGCCTCCGCTTGGCCACTTGTTTGCGGATGATGGGCAGTGGAAATTTTATGGGATACCCCATATTTAGCGAGAAAGGCTTCGAAGTACTTATTACAGAAATGTGAGCCCTCGTCACTAATTATTGCCCGAGGTGTGCCAAATTGGGTGATTATATTCTTTCTCAAAATATTCAGCACAACCTTGGCATCATTAGTAGGCAAGGCAACGACTTACACCCACTTAGAGACATAGTCAACAATGACTAGTATATAGAGATTATTGTACGAGGACGAAAATGGGCCCATGAAATCTATTCCCCAAACATCGAAAAGTTCTACCTCCAAAATATTTTGCAAAGGCATTTCATGCCTTTTTGAAATGGTTCCTACCCCTTGGCAATTATCGTAACGCGATATATAAAGATGAGCATTTTTAAACAAAGTTGGCCAGTAGAAACCAGATTGGAGCACCTTTACAGCTATTATTTGCCCACCAAAATGTCCTACGTAGTTCGAGGAATGACAGTGATGGAGCACACCCTCAATTTCTTCCTCCGACAGACATCTTCACAAAATTTGGCCTGTACATTGCTTGAATAGGAAAGGCTAGTCCCACAGATAATGCTTCGCATCATTTAGGAAATTCTTCCTCTATTGATAGCTCATGTTTGGGGGCAGCACATTACAAGCGACAAAATTTGTTAAGTCTGCATACCACGGTACTACGCTTTGAACAACATACAGCTGTTCATCCGGGAAGAAGTCATTGATATCTGTCTCACCACCCCCCGAATGAGTTGGGTTTTCTAATCTCGATGAGTGATCTACAACTTGGTTTTTAGTTCCTTTTTTATCACGAATCTCCAAATTGAATTCTTGGAGGAGAAGGACCCATCTAATCAACCTTGGCTTAGCATCTTTCTTTGAGATAAGGTATTTGATTGATGAGTGGTCAGTGTACACGATAACCTTGGTTCCGATGAGATAGGAGCAGAACTTATCAAAGGCATATACCACTGCCAAAAGCTCTTTCTCAGTTGTGGTGTAGTTAAGTTGAGCATCAGTCAATGTCTTACTGGCATAGTAAATCGTGTGAAACACTTTGTCCCTCAGTTGGCCCAACACTGCTCCAATAGCAAAATCACTAGCATCGCACATAAGTTCAAACAAAAAGGTCCAATCAGGAGCTACTACTATAGGAGCTGAGATGAGTCTTTTCTTTAACAATTTAAACGTTCCTAGGCAGGCTTCGTCAAACTAGAAAGTCGCGTCCTTTTCCAATAAGCTACAGAGCGGCTTGGTTATTTTTGAAAAGTCTTGGATGAACCGTCTATAGAATCCCGTATGCCCCAGAAAACTTTTTACCCCTTTCACTGATGATGGCGGTGGTAGATTATCGATAACATCGATTTTGGCTCTGTCTACTTTAATCCCGCAAGCAGATACCCTGTGCCCCAAAATAATGCCCTCTCTTAGGATGAAGTGGAGCTTCTCCCAATTCAACACTAGGTTTATCTCTACGCATCTTTTCAGGACGACAGTCAGATTTAGTACACAGTTTTTGAAAGAGCTCCCAAAGACAGAAAAATCATCCATGAAGACCTCGAGGGTCTGTTCCACCATATAGGAAAAGATAGATATCATGCAATGCTGAAACATTGTAGGAGCGTTACATAGCCCGAAGGACATTTTCCTGAAGGCAAAGGTCCCATAAGGACATGTAAATGTAGTTTTCTCCTGATCTTCAGGTGTTATAACAATTTGATTATAGCCAGAATATCCGTTAAGGAGACAATAGAATTCGTGCCCAGTGAGTCTGTCGAGCATCTGGTCAATGAAGGGCATAAGGAAATGATCTTTACGACTGGACTTGTTCAGCTTCCTATAGTCCATGCATACTCTCCATCCAGTAACCATTCTGTTGGGAATAAGCTCATTATTCTCGTTTGACACTACTGTCATGCCGCCCTTCTTTGGCATGTATTGAATGCAACTAACCCAAGGACTATCTAAGATAGGGTAGATAATGCCCGTATCCAGCAATTTGATTATTTCTTTTCGGACCACCTCTTTTATAATGGGGTTCAACCACCGCTGATATTCGATGAAAGGCTTAAACCCATCTTCGAGTAAGATTTTATGCATACAGAAAGAAGGACTGATACGTTTTATATCTATAATCGACCACCCCAAGGCTATTTTATACTGTCTAAGAACTAAGTAGCTTCTCTTCCTGAGCCTTATCCAAAAATATAGAAATAATAACTAGTAGGGTGGATGAATCCCCTAAATAGGCATACCTCAAATGGTTTGGCAAGGGCTTGAGATCAAGGACAAACGGTTCTATGATTGAGGGCTATAACTTGGAAGTGGATGATTCTTAGTCATTTAGAGATTTAAAATGTCGATGAAACTATTTCGATCTCTAGGGTGCATCCAACCACTTAGCACACTCAAGATGAGTAGGCTCTTCCATATTACCAGCACCTGTCAAAGTAGCCTCAAGTGAGTCCAACATGGAAGTTTTATAAAATACTTCACGCACCGATTTATCAATCACATTAATCTGGAAGCATTCTTCTGAGGCACTTGGATACTTCATGGACATGAATACATTGAATGTTACCTTCTGGTCCTGAACTTTCATAGTCAATTCCCCCTTTTGCACATCTATTAGTGTCCGTCTCGTTGCTAGGAATGGTTTGTCTAGGATAATTGCGACCTCCTTATCTTCCTCGAAGTCCAGGACAATAAAATCTGTAGGGAAAATGAACTTGTCAACCTTGACAAGCACATCTTCCACGATCCCCTTTGGGTAAGTAAGAGATCTATCAGCCAGTTGTAGGGTCACACTAGTAGGTTTGACCTCATTTAACCCCAACTTTTTATAAATAGACAGAGGCATTAGATTAATAGTCGCTCCCAAATCACATAAGGCTTTGCCGATGAACTGATCCTCTATTGTCCACGGTATAGTGAAACTCTTAGGATCCTTCAGCTTTGGTGGAAGCTTGTTTTGTAAAATTGCACTACATTCTTCCGTTAGTGCCACTGTCTCGTAATCCCCCATCTTCCTCTTTTTGGACAAGATGTCCTTCATAAATTTTACATAGCTAGGCATTTGCTCCAACGCCTCTACAAACGAAATATTGATATGAAGCTTCTTAAACACTTCTAAAAACTTTGAAAATTGTTTATCGAGCTTCTATTTCTTCAGGCGTTGTGGAAATGGTAACTGTTAGATAGGAGGACTAGAATTGCTAACTATAGGCGTTGGTTTTGTATGTCCATCCTGTGAAATCTCTTCTCCCCCAGACTTATCACCAATTGGCTCCACATTTGGTTCCACTTCAACCACTTCATCTTGCATTGTTGAAGTCTCTCCCCTAGTTCCATTTACTGTCCTTCCACTCCGGAGTGTGACAGCTTTGCACTGCTCCTTGCCATCCCATTTTGGGTTGACATCAGTGACACTTGGAAATGTGCCTTGAGGATGACTATTCAGAGCAGTTGCCAATTGTCCCATTTGGACTTTTAGGTTCCAAATGGATGCCTCTTGATTATTACTCCTAGTTTCATTTTGAGCAATATATCTTGAAAGGAGATCGTCCAAACTGGGCTTTCTTTCCTGCTGAGGTGGGGGTTGGTAAGAACTTTGTAGCTGTTGGTGGTATTTTTTCTGGTTTTGAAAACTAGAAGGATTTGAATAATTTGTTCTGGTGGTAGATGGTTGTGCTTGGTTGCTGTTTGTGTTGCCCCATGAGAAATTTGGATGATTTCTCAATCCAGGATGATAGTGAGTAGGAAGAATTAAATTTTTCTTCCGTCCGTTGTTTGAAACAAACTGAACTGATTCAGGGCTAATGGTACATTGATCAGTTGGGTGGCTCCCTGCACACAGTTCACATGGCACCACGACACTTTGCACATTTTGCACTAATTGCACTCCCATGGTGTCGAGTCATTTGGTTAGGGCAGCAACCTGAGCAGCTAATGCCAAGACAGAATCAACCTCATACACTACTACCACTCTCCTAGGTGCTTGCCTATCATTGGGCCACTAGTGATTGTTGGCAGCCATTGTTTCCACCAAGTCATATCCTTCTGCATGATGTTTTGATATGAAGGCCCCGCCAGATGGGGCGTCTATAGTCGAACGAGTAGACCCAGATAAACCATTATAAAAGGTCTGAATGGGAAGCTATTCTGGCAATCCATGGTGGGGCATCTTCTCAGTAAATCCTTGAATCACTCCCACAAGTCATACAGAGACTCGGATTCAAATTAGATGAAGGATGTAATGTCATGTCTGAATCTAGCTATTTTGGCGGGCGGAAAGAACTTTGTTATGAATTTTTGAGCCATGTCAGCCCATGTGGTGATAGAGGCTGGCAGAAGTGAATGCAACCAACTCTTGGCCTTGGCCCGCAAAGTGAATGGGAACAGTCGGAGTCTGATAGCATCGTCAGACACTCTGTTGCATTTAAATGTATCGCAGATTTCCAAGAAATTGATCAAATGATCGTTCGGGTCATCATTAGGCAAACCTCCGAACTGAACATTATTTTGGATCATTTGAATGGTGCCTGGCTTGATCTCGAAGTTGTTAGCTTGGATCGCGGGCCTTAGAATGCTCGCTTGTAAATCAAAAATATAGGGAATGGCATACTCCCTTAAATATTTTTGAATCTACTCAGCCGTAATAACAGGAGTAGGTATGTCCCGAGCTTTTTCTCTTCTCAGTCGTCTATACGTTCTATCTAACTCGGGATTAAGAGGTATTATATTCTGAACCCTTTGAGGTGGCATACACAGTTGAGACTACCTGAGAAGAAAATTAAATTGATATATCAGTTCAAATTAAGATCATATTGAATTAGTATTAATATTGATAAACAAATAATACTAAGTCTCCGACAACGACGCCAAAAACATATTGGTCATTTTCACGATCACTAAAACACGCGCAAGTATACGAGGTCTAACAAGTAATACAGTGATAAGATGAGTGTCGCACCTATGAGGACAAAGTGATAAAGCTATTCAAATACTAAAATTGGATCAATACAATCTTATCTAAACAAGTGATTGAAGAAGGTGTGTTATAAATTATATGCTTAAAAATAATAAAAAAAAAAGATTAAGTTACACAAGTAGGTCAAGCTAGGATCACAACACCCCTAATGTGTCGCCTAATCTCCTAACTCTCCACATTACAAACAAATCATAAGAATGGCCAACCGAGAATAGTAAATACACATAAGCCTCTTTCGACGGTCAAATGCACATCCCTTAGCTAAATGAATCACAATATTTCTATGGTGAAAATAACTAGAGTAGGGTCATTAAGCTTAATCTCAATGGTTACATAAGGCAAATAGAAATATGTATATCCTATTATGCAGTGTATGCTCACATTCCCATAGGCATAGTCATAACAAGTTTTCTTATATTTTAGTGTTAGATATTAACATCCATTTTTCAATATCCATTAATACCTATATCAATTCCTTTGTCAAGCAATCAATAAATAAGCAAGAAATACAACAACCCATTCCAAAATGATTCATTATAATAAATAGGAGAGAAAGTTAATTAAGCTAAACATTAGGTTACATTGCAATCCTAGAAATGTAATTAGTTCATAACAATGGGACCAATAAACATTTTCAATGTGTTCAACATGCTCAAAAATACACAAATGAATGAAAGATTTGGATAAAGAAAACTCCTTTTGTTAAGTTTTTTGGCTCCAAGTCCTCTCTTCTCTGTGTAGAGTCCGAGCTATGAAGGATGCACTGAGCTTTTTTTCCTTGAAGACCAATTTCTTTATCTTATAAGCTAAAAAGCTCTAAATAGTACTCCTAATCTATCTCCAGAATGTTTGGAGGCTACTACTGATGATAAGTAATAATTTCCTTAGCTTTTTATGTCATTAAGACCTAATGTGACGCCCCCAAAATAGATCCACATAACTCATTCTGAGTTACCAAATATATGGTATAGAAAATAACTACAACTTCATTATTACAATTGTCGTGCAAAATACGACAACACATATGATGTGAGTTTAAATACAAATATTGTCTTCTAGACAATATCCAAACTTAAATAAGTAATCATTACAATTATTTATACACTATTTTACAAAATAGTGACGACTACTAAAATAACTGCCTTGAAACATCACTCCACACACCGACTAGTTCCCGCTATATTCTTGCCTCCTTAGAAGAAAAATGGAATAAAAAGGAAAAGGATAAGCTCAACTTGCCCAGTAAAGAATATTATGACTAAGATAATATAGAACAAATTATTCTTAGTCCTTAACAGGGAAAAATTTGAAAGAATATAATAGACAACAAGTTTTAGATCAACAATTGCAACGGAAACAATAACCCATTAGAAGAGTCAAGTAGAACATGAAATCTACTATCTTCTATGATTTAAAAAGTCCATCATCAATATTTTATCCATGTGACATCAATCAATATATATTTTGAATCAAATATTCATCTTTGCACAACGGGCCAAAGATATTCATTTGTATCACCAATTGGTCATGTTCATCTCTCCATCTTTGTACTACAGGCCAAAGATATTCTTCAAGTAATGATTCATCTTTGCACTACAGGCCAAAGATATTCAGTTATATAATCATTTAGGACTGAGGATGATGAAAAATATTTTAAAGAAAACGAATCCAGTGAGATAAAAGGACAAAGATTATGGATTCGTACTTCAGTTTATCCAAGTTCAAAAATACTCCATAATAATCAATTGTGGAGCAAAATTTAATAATGAAGATTAAAACATGGATACAATCAAAGATAGTAACCATAATAGACAACTTGAACAAAGAAAAAAAATTTTAATTTTTCTGTGAATAGTGTCGTATTCGTGAATAGTGCCGTATACGTGAATAGTAACCCCGACACAAAAAGGTAAAAATTTTATAAGAAAAATCATACTTCGTGAATAGTACCGTATTCATGAATTGTGCCGTATACATGAATAGTATCGTATACATGAATGCTAACCTCGACATGAAAAGGTAAAAATTTCATAATAAAATTCATACAAATATTTCGGTATAATGATATTGAAATATATAACATCATTTACGAAAATAAATAACATCCCTTAACCCAAAAGACAAGTACTTCAGACTGAAATATCAGATAAAATGCAGAAGAAAACTTGCACTGCTTATCAACTCTCAAAATATCTAAATACTCACAAAAATACGCTCGATATATAGAGAAAGAAACTTCGAATTCTGGTGTGATTTTCATTTCTAACTAAGCACCCTATTTATACGAAAATGCTAGAATACCAATGTAGACTAACCTGCTACCAGTGGCTTTCACCCTTTGCTATTCACAAACACCACACTTTGAAATTTCAATAATTTTCCACAAAAACCAAAAGTGGGACCCACCCATATTTTTAGTAAAAATATTTATTTATGAAACTTCAATAATTCATAATAAATAGCCCTTTTATTATAAAAATATGAACTTTATGTCCATCTCATATAAAATTTAATTTCCTACAACTTTGTAGAAGAAAATATTTTCAAATTCCTAAAAGAAAATGACCGAAATCCACATACGGATGATTTTTAATACCTCCATTCCGACAAAATACTGATAAAATACCTCAACATTAATTCTTCCATTTATATACACATAAAATAAATATTTTTTTATCATATAAATCAATAATTAATTATTCACAAATAATATTACAAAATCACAATAATGACAACCAGGTCATTCTCAGGAAAGAGGGGGCTTTCCGATAAGGATTTCTTCTTTACTGGCGCGCAATTAGGTGACCAAACCCCTTTCCTAGACAGAACTTTCTTAGACATTGTCAATAATGCTATCTAATAATATTTTTCAAATAATATGAATTATTGATCTGATAATAGGAAATACTGTGCAGTGACAATTATTGAAACAATAATAATATAAAATATCAACGTAGCAACTATTGAATCACTAAAATAAAATATTGAATAGTAATTATTATAACAATTATTGGGTACTGCCTTCTTATATAAGAATTAATAATCCAAAAATACTATGTAATACCGTGTGCTACTGTGCAACCACGCATATTACTATACTTTAACCACCAGGTATTCGAACAGTGTTAACGGTAACAACTACGTCGTTATTTGTAAAAAAACTCAAACTTATTATTTTTTTAATCCGACAGTTTTCCGTTATGAGGCCCACAAATGGTTGCGCCATCGTACGAATATTCCCCGACAGCAAGAATATTCCACGACCAAACGAATATTCCCCGACAACAATGAATATTTTATAACCACTTACTTATTTAAAATATTTGTACATTTTACCCATAACTAACCACATTAATCAAATCAACCCCTTAGTATATCAAAATAATAAATAGAGGAAATTCAATTTTATTCATAAACAGTTGGGGTCTTACAACCTCCTCTCCTTATGAAATTTCATCCTCGAAATTGACGTACGTACCTAGTGTTTCGAAAAGGTGAGGATACCTCGCTTTTATTTTCAATTCCAACTCCCAGGTCATTTCCTCAATAGCATGGTTCCTCCATAAAATTTTGACTTGTGGTATAACCTTTGTGCGTAGGACATATTCCTTCCTATCTAAGATCTATACGGGTACCTCCTCGTACGTTAAATCTTCGGTTATCTCGTCTAGTTCTAACTCAATAATGTGGTTTGGGTCTTTCAAATATTTACGAAGCACATATATGTGAAAAATATTATGAACACGAGACATGCTTGGCGGTAATGCGAGTCTATAGGCCACATTTCCTACTCAGTCAAGAATCTCAAATGGACCAATATATCGTGGATTAAGCTTTCCTATCTTCCCGAATTTTTTAACTCCCTTCAATGGTGCAACACGTAACAATACATGATCCCAAATATTAAATTCTACATCCTTTCGATGAAGATCCGCATAACTCTTTTGTCGATCTTGTGCCATTTGTATACGTTGTCGGATTATTTGGATCTTCTCTGTAGTCATACGTACCAACTCTGGTCCCAACAATGTTGCTTCACCCACCTCATCCTAACATACTGGAGAACAACACTTTCGTCCATACAATGCTTCGAATGGAGCCACACCTATACTTGTCTGATAACTGTTGTAGGAAAATTCCACCAATGGTAAGTACTTATCCCAACTCCCCTTGAAGTCTAGAACACAAAGTCTCAATAGATCTTCAAGAGTTTGAATAGTCCTTTCCGATTGCCCGTCCGTTTGAGGATGGTATGCCGAAATGAATCGTAAATCTGTGCCTATAGCTTTCTGCAAGCTAACCCAAAATCATAAAGTGAACCTTGGGTCACGATCTAAAACTATGGATACTGGCATGCAATGCAACCTCACAATCTCATTCATATACTTTTTAGCAAGACGTTTAAGGGAATAAGTCTCCCGCGTCAACAAGAAATGAGCAGACTTAGTTAATCTATCAATAATAACCAAAATCGCATTTATGCCATGAGAAACCTTGCGAAGACCCATAACGAAATCCATGGTAATGTGTTCCCACTTCTATTTTGGAATCTCAAGTGGTTGCAATAGACCCTTTGGCACTTGATGCTCCGCCTTTACATGTTGACAAGTTAAACATCTCGAGATAAACTCCACGATCTCTCTCTTCATATTGCTCCACCAAAATGTATGTCGAAGATCATGATATATTTTGGTACTCCCAAGATGGATTGCAAACGGTGTGTTGTATGCCTCCATCATGATTCTATGCTTCAAGTCAGAATCGTTAGGAATGCAAAGTCTGGAGTTGACTCGAAGTATTCCTTCTTCATCAATTCTTGCATCTAGAATAACACCTTCTTACACTTTCTTCTTCATACGCATCAACTCTGGGTCTGTGGCTTGAGTAACTTTAACTTTATCGATTAAAGTAGGTTCTACTCGTATATTTGATATCATCATGTGGGTACTTTGAGCCTTTAACTCTATCTCCATTCTTTGTAAGTCGTAAAAAAAAGGGTCTTTGTGTTAACAACATCGCACTCGTACCCGCATACGATATTCTACTCAATGTGTCAGCTACCGCGTTTATTTTTCCAGGATGATATTGAATGGTATGGTTGTAATCTTTCAACAGCTCGAGCCAACGTCGTTGCCGCATGTTGAGTTCCATTTAGGTGAAGAAATATTTGAGGCTTTTATGATCCGTATAAATCTCCACTTTCTCCCCCATACAGGTAGTGTCTCCAGATCTTCAACATGAGAATGAATACTGCCAACTCTAGATCATAAGTAGGATAATTCCTCTCATATTCTTTGAGTTATCGCGAGGCATAGGCTATGACTTTCCCATGTTTCATAAGAACACATCCTAACCCTTTGCCTGAAGCATCGTTGTAGATAACAAATCCATCCGCACCAGATGGTATTGTCAGAACTGGTGCCAAAATGAGTCTCTTATTAAGCTCTTGGAAACTCTTCTCACATTCCTCGCTCTATACGAATTTTGTAACTTTTCGAGTCAGCTGAGTTAACGGAGTAACGATTCGAGAAAATCCTTCCACGAATCTCCGATAATAACCAGCTAAGCCCAAAAAGCTACGTACTTCAGTCACCGACTTCGGTTGCACCCAACTTTGTATTGCTTCAATCTTCAACGGGTCAACAGATACTCCATATTTTGACACCACGTGGCCAAGGAATGCTACTTGCTCAAGCCAGAACTCGCATTTCTTCAGCTTAGCATATAGTTTATTATCACGAAGCCTTTGAAGTACCAGCTTTAAATGGTGCTCATGATCTTCACAGCTTTTCGAATAGATAAGGATGTCATCAATAAAGACAACAACAAATTGATCCAAATAATCTTTGAACACATGGTTCATCATATCTATGAAAACAGTAGGAGCATTAGTCAAACCAAAAGACATGACTAAGAATTCATAATGCCCGTTCTGAGTTGTGAAGGTAGTCTTCGGAATATTCTCAGTTTTAATCTTCAACTGATGATATCCAGAACGAAGATCGATCTTTGAAAAGAATTGTGCTCTTTGCAACTAGTTGAACAAGTCATCAATGCGAGGTAGCGGATACTTATTCTTGATGGTGACATGGTTCAATTCCCGGTAGTCAATACAAAGTTGCATACTCCCATCTTTCTTCTTTACGAATAAAACAGGAGCACCCCAAGGAGATGTACTAGGACGAATGAAACCGATGTCTAACAACTCCAGTAGTTAGACCTTTAACTCCTGAAGTTCTATAGAAGCCATTCGATATAAGGTTTTAGAAATGAGTTTTGTACCAGGTTCAAGGTCAATAAAAAATTCAACTTCACGTTCTACGGGTAGACCAGGAAGTTCTTTAGGAAATACGTTAGGAAATTCACTAACAACAAAAAAAATTTTCAAATCTGACGTATTTTTGTTCAAGTCTATGACATGGGCTAAGAAAGCTTGACATCTATTTTTTAATAAACGAATGGCTTTATGCTTGATGTGACAGTGATTGACTTTAGTGGTTTGGTTGCTTGAATTCGCATAACAGGTTGGTTAGGAATCTGAAAACTAACAACCTTACAAAAATAATTAATTTTGGCATGAAGAGTAGTTAACCAATCAATCCCTAAAATCACATAAAATGCAAGTATTTTCAAAGAAAAAAGATCAACAGGTAATGTGATGGTCCCAACTTGAATCAAGAAAGATTTATAAACCGTGGATGTAACGAAAGTTTCTCCTAATGGAGTTTCAACAGATAAGTCAAAATCTAATTTCTCAGGGGTCAAGTTCAAATGTTGAGCACATGCAGAAGAAATAAAAGAATGGGTAGAACCTGTATCTAATAAGGTATAAACTTTACAAGAGTTTATGATTAGCTTACCCGTGATCACCTCGTTCGGTTCCTCGCTTTTTGGGAAGTTACGAAAAGCGCTCTCACTTGAACCACCGATTTTGACTTGTCTGGGACAGCCTTTGGTGTCATCATTACCGCTAGAATTGACTTTCGTTATAAGGCATATTCCACGCTCAACTACTTTAACGTACTCCTGTTCCATGATCTGAATCATTAATCTTCGATCCATATCAAATTGGGGTTGATCGCAATGTACAGGGTAATTCAAAACTTGATGTTGGGTTCTCCCAATTGTTGTCCAAAAAGAGAAATTCATATCATCTATTCTAGCCTTCTTGGACCGAAATTCTCTTTCCACAATATAAACACGTCGTGCGACTTTTACTCATGCATCCTTCATTCTCACTCGTTCAGTTGTTTCTTCTTTCAGCTGATCCTTGACATTTGAATTCTCAGATTCCAGCTTTATTATCTTATACTCTGCCAAAGAGTGTTTCTGTTCAAGCATCACATATCGGGTAACACAAGCTTGAATTGTTGCATCCTTTTGCTCCACGACCGCCTGCTGTTCTTCAGCCTGCTCTTCTAACTCATGAATACGATTTTGCAGTTCTACATTTCGATCATAAAGTTCTCCTAATAAATCCTCCTCAGATTCCTCTTCTTCCTCACTCTCAGCTGCTACCTCTACGACTAGCTCAGGTGCAACTATTAATTCTTCACTCACCACGTGGATATCTCTAATTTCTGCTTCGCTTGACATCCTACAATCAACTTTAATAACTTAATTAGTACTCCCCAATAAAATCTTTGTTATAACAAAATATTAAACTCCAATATTTATTCTTAAAATGAATCTCCTCGATTCATCACTTAAAACTCTATATGAGTTCATCTCTTGACTTTCAGATGTCATTTTTAAATACTGCCACAAAATAAGGGTTAATTAAAGAAATTGACATGCCACATAATATCCTTATATTCTGATCGACCAATTAAACACAAATAAGTTTAGGTAGGATACACTAGCAAATGATTTACTAGTCACTCCTTTCCTAGTTCAACCCCAGATCTCCATCAGAGATCATATCCCTAAGCTCTGATACCAACTGTAACGCCCCAAAATAGGTCCACACAACCCATTCTGAGTCGCCAAATACATAGTACAGAAAATAACTACAACTTCATTATTATAATTATCGTGCAAAATACGAAAACATATATACTATGAGTTTAAATACAAATATTGTCTTTTAGACAATATCCAAACTCAAATAAGTTCTCATTACAATTATTGATACACTATTTTACAAAATAGTGAGGACTGCTAAAACAACTGCCTTGAAACGTCACTCCACACCCCGACTAGTTCCCGCTATATTCTCACCTCCTGAGAAGAAAAATGGAACAAAAAGGAAAAGAATAAGCTCAACTAGCCCAGTAAAGAATATTATGACTAAGATAATGTTGAACAAATTATTCTTAGTCCTTAATAGAGAAAAATCTGATAGAATATAATAGACAATAAGTTTTAGATCAACAACTGCAGCGAAAACAACAACTCATTAGAAGAGTCAAGTAGAACATGAAATCTACTATCTTCTATGATTTAAAAATTACATCATCAATATTTTATCCATGTGACATCAATCAATATACATTTTGAATCAAATATTCATCTTTACACAACGGGCCAAAGATATTCATTTGTATCACCAGTTGGTCATGTTCATCTCAACACCTGTCCATCTTTGCATTACGAGCCAAAGATATTCTTCAAGTAATCATTCATATTTTCACTACATGCCAAAGATATTCAGTTATATCATCATTTAAGACTGAAGATGATGAAAAATATTTTAAAGAAAACGAATCTAGGGAGAAGGACAAAGATTAGGGATTCGTACTTCGGTTTATCCAAGTTCAAAAATACTCCAAAATAATTAATTGTGGAGCAAAATTCAAGAATGAAGATCAAAACATGGATACAATCAAAGATAATAACCATAATAGACAACTTGGACAAAAAAAAGAAAATTTAATTTTTTTGTAAATAGTGCTGTATTCGTGAATAGTGTCGTATACGTGAATAGTGTCGTATACGTGAATAGTAACCCCGACACAAAAAGATAAAAAATTCATAAGAAAAATCATACTTCGTGAATAGTACTCGTAAATAATACTGTATTCATGAATAGTATCGTATACGTGAATAGTAATCTCGACATGAAAAGGTTAAAATTTCAGAATAAAATTCATACCAATATTTCGATATAATGATATTGAAAAAAATAACATCATTTACGGGAAAAAAAATAACATCCCTTATCTCAAAAGACAAGTACTTCAGACTGAAATATCGGATATAATGCTGAAAAAAACTTGCACTGATTATTAACTCTCAAAGTATTTAAATACTCACAAAAATACGCTCAATATATAGAGAAAGAAACTTCTGATTCTGGTGTGATTTTCATTTCTAACTAAGCACCTTATTTATAGGAAAGTGCCAGAACACCAATGTAGACTAACCTGCTACCGGTGGCTTCCACCCTTTGCTATTCACGCACACCACACTTTGAAATTTCAACAATTTTCCACAAAAAACAAAAGTGGGGCCCACCCATATTTTTAATAAAAATATTTATTTCTGAAACTTCAATAATTCATAATAAATAGCTCTTTTATCAAAAAATATGAACATTATATCCATTCCATATAAAATTTAATTCTCTACAACTTTGTAGAAGAAAGTTTTTCTAAATTCCAAATAGAAAATGACAGAAATCCACATACGGATGATTTTTAATACCTCCATTCCGACAAAATACTGATAAAACACCTCAACATTAATTCTTTCATTTATATTCACATAAAATAAATATTTTCTTATCATATAAATCAATAATTAATTATCCATAAATAATATTACAGAATCACAATAATGACAACCGGTCGTTTCCAGGAAAGAAGGGGTTTTTCGATAAGAATTTCTCCTTACTGGCGGGCAATTAGGTGACCAAATCTCTTTCCTAGATAGAAATTCCTTAGACATTGCCAATAATGTTATCTAATAGTATTATTCAAATAATATGAATTATTAATCTGATGATGGGAAATACTATGCAGTGACAATTATTGAAACAACAATAATATAAAATATCAACGTAGCAATTATTGAATCAATAAAATAAAATATTAAACAGTAACTACTGTAATAATTATTGAGTAGTGCCTTCTTACGTAAGAATCAATAATCCAAAAATATTGTGCAATATCGTGTGCTACTGTGCAACCACGCGTATTACTGTACTTTAACCACCAGGTATTCTAATGGTGTTAACAGTAACAACTACGCTGTTATTTATAAAAAAAACTCAAACTTGTTGTTTTCTTCATCCAACAGCTTTTCGTTATGGGGCCCACAAATGGCTGCACCATCATGCGAATATTCCCCGACAGCAAGAATATTCCACGACCAAACGAATATTCCCCGACAACAATGAATATTTTATAACCACTTGGTTATTTAAAATATTTGCGCATTTTACCCATAACTAACCATATTAATCAAATCAACCCCTTACTATATCAAAATAATAAATAGGGAAAATTCAATTTTATTCATAAAAAATTGGGGTCTTATTCCTAATCTCTGCCTGGGCACCGGAGGTGGCGCTGTAGTGCCAGTTTATAAAGGAATTGGGGCACTGCAGCGCTAAGCTGATGTTATTGTTAGATAAGTGGGGGCACAACAACGCCAGTTTTAAGCCTGTCATCGGTGCTGCAGCATCGGTATGATAAATTTAACATTTTTGTCCCTTAAAGCTGGAAATGACCTAATAAGCCCTACAACATAAAGATTAAGCAAAATAATAACAAAATATATAAAAGCTATATAAATAACGAAGAATAAGAAGCTTCTTAAGCAATAGAGGATCTGATTCGAGAGTATAAATCTCACTCATCAAACATAACATTTGTCTAGCCAAATCAAATAGCGTAGATCGTACCAATAAGTTGGACATCAACTTGAAACATTCGTCTAGTCAAATCAATTGACATCGACTACTCTTTAAATTCTTTCACAATACTTTAAAATATTTAATGACGTCATGATAATGTACTGCTCCACAGTACGTTGAGGACTTCGTCAATTTATGACTTCGTCATACTACATCCTACCATAGTGGGTTGATGATACTATGATCATATCCAACACCAGGTTTAATGCATTGATAACTCCATCTTTTTATCATCTCTACATCAAATACAGTGACGATATAAATTCATTTTGATATTTTAAATCAATTTATGTCTAGCCGAAATAATTAGCGTAGACATACAAATAATAGTTCTTTTAAAATCCATTGGTTCCAAAAATTTGAACCAATTATCTCCTTTTCAAAACGCACATATAAGCATGATTTCAATAAACTTTGAAATCTAGCATAGCTAGATGACTTGAAATATCTTTTTTATTTCCCCATCTTCCTTCATTGTCTTATTTGCAATAACACTTAATCTTCTCTAGCACCTTCAATGCTAAGCGTACTGAAAATAACTTATTTTCAGTCTAAACATTCCCATACCTTAGTATAGTCCATCAACTTACCACACTATATGTGTTAGGAACTTTCCCAACCATATATGTTCAAGAACTTATCTTCGCAATATATAATCCAAGAACAAATCAAGGACTATCCATACGCTCAAAGCTCAAAAACATAGTATATAATTATGAGTCACAAACTTTCCATAAGTTTGAGTTTCAAGAACTCGCACCTATCTTATCATTCTCTACCTATCAAATATATACATGAGAAAAGATTCACCTTCTCACCACATACATATTGATAGCGCGTCATTACTATTTCAATGATTATCGCTTAATACCTAAGTAGTCACAAACCATCTCCTATTCAAAGGTTCGTACTACTCAGCTATCACATAAGTCCTCAATCGAAATTTTACAACTTCTTACTTAATACGAATTTTCTATAATTCGTATTTCATCCTCTACAACTCTTTTGAGTTTTTCTTCCCGTACTACTCCATAGTACCATTCATTTATAGCATTAGCTATAAATCATCCATCGTTTAACATAACATCTGTTATTACGATTTAATATGATCATATAGTGATCTTCTTCCTTAATCGTTTAACTCAACGATCTTCTTATCCATCTCTCTACGATTATAGCCTCAGGTACTCATACCTAAGGTTTATAACCTATCAGCTTTGATACCAACTTATAACGTCCCAAAATCCAGTCTATCTTCACACCCGGATTTCGTACATCATGAGTGCATCTCATTCCAAACATACATCATTATATATCTAAATATAACAACATACATTTTTAAATCTCAAGTTATAATATCTTATCACCACGTTCATTACAAATACTGATAATTGCATTATTCTTTACATTTTACAAGAGTGACTTTCATCTGTCACAAAGGATTCATAACAATTTTATATAAACTATTCTACAAGTCTTTGCTTGGTCTTTACGTTTATTCATTATATGAATAAACGTTCTTCTTCAGGATGCCGCTTGAATCTATCTCCACGGGATCCTTTAATTCTTCTACTTGTACGCTGAAAATGTTTTTCATTTAAAACAAGTGTGAGCATTCAATTGCTCAGCAAGTCATAATAGTTGAATAAACAATATCTAGAATTTAAACATTCTTTTAAAACATCAATAACCAAGCAAAGGTTATGAAGCACCTCGAATAATTGGAATAAATTTTGATTCCTATCATTTTAAAACATTAGTCACATTCACTTTGAAATACTTTCATCCTTCTACCTTTTCTATACATGTTTTGTCTAGCTAGAATTATTAGCACAGACTTAACAATAATGGTTTATGTAAAAATAGAACTTTTTCACATAGAACAGCTCAATCACAAAATAGTTCATTGCACAGAAACACCGAAGTGTTCAAAATTATGGCACACGGCCTCATACATACTAACACCTTGTACAAATATCACACATTTGCATATGGGTAAAACTTCTCATGTTCAACTTTTGAGAAAGTTTAAGAAACTAGTATTGATATTAAACATGAATGAAGTTAGGAAACTTGCCTTACGCACAGCTACAACCTACAGTTTACATTGAACTGCTCATTGCAATCCCTATATATCACTTAACTTTACTTCTTAGAGTTCGTGTTTATAACCTAAGTTCACGTAACCATTCTTCTTTACCATTTTACGGCATTATGACATACAGAGATGTCTTAACTCATATGATAATCATCTTTGATGATTTACATTCTTATATTCTTCTTATAACTTTTCTAGGGCTTAGCACACATCAAGTCTCTGCTAGTATCCCATATGATACTCTGAGTGGTTTCCCACAAACAACCAACAACCTAGTTTCCTATCTCATCTACACTGTCTTTCACAGTGAGTTAGATCGGTTGCTAGTTCGTATGAACCTTTACTCTCAAAAGGAATTGTTTAGCCCAGCTTGCATATATCAACCATTAAAGATTATGATTGTGCCGCAACTTAAACTTAACTTATCTGAACCATTAAAACTATAATGTTCGTTAAGTTGATTTCCCCTTCCTTATAGCTTTCTGGCAACTAAATGTCATACCTTAGGATTTATTTCTTATTGTCTAAGTAATACAGTCTTTTGTATACCTAGAACGATCATTCAATGTTAATACTAAGCGTTCATAGCGTTAACCATTTTACATTACCTTATTCATATCTTATAACATTCGGTTCATTCGACTGGGAACATTATTCAAGTTATAATCATTAACTCGGCTTCTTAACGTTATACGTTATTGTCATTAATTCAGCTCGGATGGTGTTCTTGGTTGTTCCCAATTTATTACAGCTTAAACCTTTGATGAATCCACTGAGATTCGATCTTTGTCAATCACATGCCCAAGAAATTGCACGCATTCTAGCCAAAATTCACATTTAGAGAATTTCGCATGCAACTTTTCTCTTCTTAGCGTCTCCAATGCGAAACGTAAATATTCCACGTGTTCCTCTTGAGATTTGGAGTACACCAAGATATCATCAATGAACACCGCTACAAACTTATCTAAGAATGTTTTAAACACCCTGTTCATCAAATCCATGAATGCTGCAGGAGCATTGGTCAAACCAAAAGACATTATCAAAAACTTGTGATGTCCTTACCGAGTTCTGAATGTCATCTTTGGTACATCCTCCTTTCTTACCTTATGTTGATGGTGCCCAGTTCTCAAATCTATCTTTGAGAAGTACTTAGCTCCTTTCAGTTGATCAAACAAGTCATTTATTCTTGGCAACGGAAACTTATTCTTAATACTGATTTTGTTTAATTCCCTATAATTAATGCAAATATGCATTGATCCATCCTTCTTTTTCACGAACAACACTGGCACCCCCCACGATGATACACTCAGCTGAATGTATTTCTTGTCTAGAAACTCTTGCAGTTGCACCATCAATTCCTTAATCTCTACCGGAGTCATCCTGTATGGGGCCCTTGATATTGGAGCAGTCCCTGGTGCTAAATCCATAACGAACTTAATCTCCCTGTCAAGCAGAAGTCCTGGCAAATCATCCGAAAATACGTCTACAAAATCCCTAACAATTGGTATCTCCTCCAGTTTTACACCCTTCTTCTGAGTATCGACTATGTCAGCTAAATATCCTACACAGCCTTACCTCAATAACTTCTTAGCTTGCATAATCGTCAGACAACTCGCTTGTCTAGGCGATTTGCTACTATAGAAAACTATATTTGATGGAGTCATAAGGTTTACACATTTTTTTTAGCAATCAATTATCGCTCCATAATTGAATAGCCAATCCATCCCCAATATAACATCAAATTCCACAAGTTTAATCGGGATTAAATCTACTGTCATTACGTTTCCTTTAATATTCACCCTACAATTCTTATATACAAATCTAACAGGAATCAACTCCCTATTCGTAATTTCTATATTCAAAGGGAAATTTAACTCTTCACTAGGCAACCCCAAACTCTTAGCAAATTCATCAGATATAAATGAGCAAGTAGCACCCGAATCAAATAATACATAAGCATCTATATCATTGATTGGAATGATACCTGACACCGCATCTTTTGATTGCACAACATCTTGTATAGTCATGTTAAAGGTTCTGACCGTGGGCCTGTTCGTCGACGTTGGTCCAGTAATAGCCAATGTACCTCCACTGCCACCTCTCTTACTTCTAGTTACACTTCTACCTGTCTTATTGGGGCACTCGCGAGCTAGATGATCCTTTAACCCCGTATATGAAACAAGCACCCTTCTTCGGTTGAGAGCAATTCGGAGCAATGTGACCCTCCTGGCCACAGCTATAGCACACCCGCTTACCTCTCAAGCACACTCCAGTGTGATTCCTTCCACAAGTAGCACACGCTTAAATTTTCCTCTTCTACTGGCTACTCTGCTGACTTCCAGCACCTACACTCTCATTCCACTTCCTCTTTGGGTTATTATTCCCACCACTGCTACCACCAATTTTACCTTAATTCTCATTCTTTTTCTTTCTCTATTCTTGATTATATTTTCTTAAGGCATCGCTTCCACCCTCCTCGATAATTGCCTTCTCAAGCACTGCTGCAAACGTCTTCAATTGAAACATAGAGACTCTATTGTACAACCAGGGCTTCAATCCCTATTCAAACCTTCTTGCCTTGCGCTCGTCTGTGTTAACTTGATACGGCGTAAACCTCGCTAGCTCATTAAATTTTACCGTATATTTTAACACCGTCATCGTACCCTACTTCAGCTCTGAAAACTGGACCTCCACTAATTCTATGAGCTCTTTGGAAAATTGGTCTCAAAAAATATTTCTTTAAACCTATTCCATGCCATTACTCCCTGTCCCCCTCAGGTTTTGTTTGCCTGCCACCAGTAGTTGGCTTCTGCTTTCAACATGAATGTTGCAAAAGTAGACTTCTTATCTTCACCGACCCTAGCAACGTCAAAAACCTTTTCTATTTCCATGATTCAGGTCTGTGCCTCAACTGAATTCATGGACCCACAAAATTCTAGTGGTCCAACCGCCTTAAAATCTTTAAAGGTCTCTGCTTGGTTCTGCGGCTGATTCTGCAGTGCTCCCGTTAGTAATGTCACCAACTACTGAACTGGGTTAGCATTGGCGTTGTTGCTATTGATAGACCCCTTAGATGTTCATTGTCATGGTTGACGTCTTCTTGGAGGCATTTTTTGTTTAAAATACAGTTATTAGATAGTTACTAAATTTCTTAAGTATTTTCTACTTAACTTGCACATCATAAATGATCATCACATAACATATAATGTCTTGAATAAATATTAACATTTTATTCATTCATAATTTTTTAAAGACATAGAAACAATAGCATCGCTGCTATTTACATCAATTTCCTGAACTAATAAAGTTTTAGGATAACATCATCATATCCCATTGCTCACATAACACTTGGGATTTACATCTTATTTACTATATAATTATTTATTCAATAATTACACTTCCTATTAAAGCCTACAAAGACGTTGCATAGCCTTACGGCGCTCCTCTTCCATGATATCTAACATATACCATGGGAACTGAGTCGGATAGTACATGACTCCGTCTTGAGCTCTGTTTATCACAATATGGAAAACACAATCCATCTCTTCTATTTTGATCTTCTTTGCTTGTACCTCTCCCTCTGCTACCTCTGCATGCTAGGAAGCTTTCTCGTATGCATTTTCAACTCTTGCTCTCTTGGCGGACTCTTCTTTCAGGTTATCATTCAGTTTTGCAACCTCCTCCATCAGCTGCTCCTTTTCCCCCTCTATGTGAACCAGCTTCCATTCCACATTACCTAGACGTTCTTCAAGATCTTGGATCTTATCGTCCTTCTGTGCCATCAAAGTCTGATGTTCATCTACTAGTTCCTCCAATTCCCTAACTTTATCCTGAAGTTGAATGTTACGATCATACACCTCATCATACATATGAGCTACAATAGAGTTTGGTGGAAAATCTTCCACCTCCTCATCTTTTTGTGGTAGCTCCACAGGGTCTTCATCTGTCTCTACCTCATCCACATTATTTACTAATCCCTCATGCTCAAACTCTGGGTATCCAACAACTACAACCAACGAAGACGACTCCCTTAACACTAGCTATTCCCAGACTACTTGAACATCTCGAGGCTCTTCCTCTCTAGGCATCTGAGGTCCCTCCTTCCTAGCCTGACTGGATTCTCTCACATTAGCCATCTTGACAATATAAACTTTAAGTTTTTAATTACTAACCATCACTACTCGACACTCATGAGCACATAGGTTGCAACCACATAAGCACATAGAGTGTTTTATTATTTCTTCCTTAAAACTCGGTAAGAGTTTATCACCAATATCTTTATCTTTACAATCTCCAAAAGGTTACTTCTTAAGGTTTTTTCCCCCACCTAAGGTTCATAACCTAAAGCTTTGATACCAACTTATGACACTCCCAAATCTGGGTACTTCATTCACACATGATTTGGTGTTCACTGTCCAAACATTCATTTCTAACTACCCAAATTTAATAAAATTTAAGCAATAAAACTTCTCGTTAAAGGGTTACATAATTAAATCCGATAAATCCCAGGTTTTTTAACCTTAAAACATTCATCAAATGCGAAAAATTAATTAATTACATCACATAATTAAACCAAGTCTGAAAACATAAATCTTAATAAATTAACAAGTCTTCAACACTTGTTCATCTTTCTTTTTCCTTTGCTAGTGGTTGGCTCATCAACCTTCTCAATTTTAGCTGCAATGGTTATATATATACAAGAGTGAACCAAACAAATGCTCACTTAATAAAAACATAATAATTGGTAATGAATAAGTTTACCTGAATTGAATAACATATTATAGTATTGATAATCAAGAACTGATATTGAAATTCATCTGAGGGTCACAAGACCATGAACTAGGTCCAAGGTTATAAGTATTTCTACTTGAACCTTTAACAGTCCTTAGACTATATGGACCTTCTTTCTCGTACTTAGGTGGATCATCCCTTCGTACCATGTATTGTGCACAAATATCTTAACGCTTTCGCTTAATTAATCCCCTATAATAGGGTTGTTCATCTCAGTTTAACATACGAGTCCACACCAAAGGAAGTTTGGATTGGATAAGTTTCAAGGGTAATTTAGAGTTCAACGTACATCAACTAAGGATTAGTTGAATCAAAAGTTCAAGGACAACGTAAAGGTTCCACAACAACATAAAATAAAGTAGTTATGAACCATAAATGAATATTGTAAAGCAACAAGTTCATGCTTTAAGAATATAGTTCAAAGCATTGAAAAGATATAATAAACCTTGCTCGAACAAAATGGTAAACAAAGGTTACAATTCCCAATAAGGAAACAAGATTAAAAACTTTGCTCAACAGATTTCAAGAACTTTCTTAAATAAAGTTCGGGTTAGAGAACTTGCTCAATGTAAAGAAGTAAGGTTTAGGAACTTGCCTTGCGTGTAGGCTAAACAGTTTTAACTCACGTTCCCAAATATCCTATACACATGTCTTCATGACATAATTAGTTACCACATGTTCACGGCACATAACTGAATATCTATTTCATTTACAACCCTTTGGTATAAGGTTTAACCACATGATTAAACCACACTTTTAATGCAATAACACAAATCTTCAATTATCACACAACTCATTAATTATTAATAATAATTTTCATATTTGGTATTATAAGAACATCACAATATGATAAATCACATTTAATAGTCATAACATTACACTATATTAACAATTATAGAATTGTATATTTAAAAATCAAATTTCTAGGCCAAACTGCTAACTGGCGCTGCAGCGCCCTAGTTTGAATTGGGAACTGTGATGCGGTGCTGGCTGGCGCTGCAGCGCTTCTATTTACTCATAGAACTGGTGTTGCAGCGCCTATACCCATCAACAGGTACTGAGTGGCACTGCAACGCCATGTTTCTTTACAGAACTGGCGTTGCGGTGTCGTGGCATAGTTGCACGCAGACAATGTTCGCGAAGAACGCAAATAAAGCCAAATTTGCCTAAAAACTCCTTTCTAACAACCATTCCAACTTACCCAAGTTGTATAAACTTCACAGAAACAACAATTAATATTCTTAACATATTTCTAACTATATAAACAACATAAACTTCTAAATTACAACCTTTAAATTCACTGATTTTATTATTTCTTTGCTTTTTGACATTCTTAACAAAATTAATCATTGTTTATTCGTTTTTCAACTAAAACAGTTTGTTTAAAACCCTTTGTTTTCGTTTCTTCATATATTTACACAATCAAAAATCAATTTACTCATTATAACATGAATTGAACATAAATTTTGACTCCAAATTAAGCCATATCATATATACATACCTGTATTTCTCTGTAAACACAATTTCTTCACATATATCATGTTTTCATGGATTAACCTACTCTAAATCATATAAAAATTTCTTGTTTAGCCAACAAAGATGATAACAATCTCCTTTGATAATCTCTTTTTCTTCCAATTTTACTCTCAAATTTCTCTAGAGTTCTCCCTCTTTTCTTTCTCTGTTATCTCTAACTCTTAGGCTTCAAAACAAAGTACGTAACTTACACCCATATAACTGATACATATGATATGTAAATAAAAAAAACTGACAAACATAATATCTCTGTTTAATTCCTTTGTCAGTTATATTTTTTTTAAAATTCAAAAGCCACAAAGGCTTGTTTGGCAAAACAAAATCAAAATAAAGACTTAAAAGCCTTAAGTCTTGTTTGGCAAAACTGAATTAAAACTCTTTTAATTTATTTTAATAACTCATTTACCATATAGTTTATTGTCACACCCTATTTAATTAAATTCCCACATTCAAATTCAATTAAATTAAAGCTAACAACATTTATTAAATCAAAATGCGACATTATCAAATTGTCACAAAATTATAATTTTTATTATGATTTTATTTAATAAATTAGCAAATCACTTTTAATTACTAAATTACATTAAAACAACAATATAACAATTCCTTTAATCCTTATCAATTCTCTAACTTAATTATTAAATTAAATTAGAATATTACCACCTAATAATTAATTCATCACTCTTTTAATTTAATTAACTTCAACGTACAAAATTACCTAATATCAACTTAATTAACATATTACACTTAATCAAGTTAATTCTCACAACTCACGAACTATTTATTTAAATAATAAATAATTAAATTAAAAAAATATTTATTTAACAATAAACACATCAACTAAAATGTTAATTTAATTCAATAAATATTTGAAATTACATATAAAAAATTTTGGATTGTTACAGTTTAACGCTTACGTTTCATATTAACATTCTCTCTCTGACTCACACTCGAACTTTCATTAATCTTATTATTCATATCTTACTTACTACATTCGTCAATATTTAAGTCATACGACCAATGCATACTTAGAATGTAAGACCCCAAATTATTAATAAATGAAATTTAATTTCCTCTATTTATTATTCTGAAATAGTAAGGGTTGATTTGATTAATGTGGTCAGTTATGGGCAAAATGCGCAAATATTTTAAATAAGCAAGTGGTTATAAAATATTCATTGTTATCGGGGAATATTCGCTTGGTCGTGGAATATTCTTACTGTCGGAGAATATTCGTACGACGGCGCAGTCTTTTGTGGGTCCCATAACGGAAAGCGATTGGATGAAGAAAACGACAAAAATAAGTTACTTATAAATAACGGCATAGTTGTTACCGTTAATACTGTTGGAATACCCGGTGGTTAAAACACAGTAATACGCGTTGTTGCACAGTAGCACACGGTATTGCACCAATTATTGATTCTTACGTAAGAAGACACTACTCAATAATTGTTACAGTAATTACTGTTCAATATTGTATTTTATTGATTCAATAATTGCTGCGTTGATATTTTATATTACTGTTGTTTTAATAATTGTCACTACACAATATTTTCTATTATCGGAACAATAATTCATATTATCTGAATAATATTATTAGATAACATTATTGGTAATGTCTAGAAAGTTCTGTCTAAGGAGAGGTTTGGTCATCTAATTGCGCGCCAGTAAGGAGAGATCCTTATTGGAAAGCCCCCTCTTTCCTGGGAACGGCCTGGTTGCCAGTACTGTGGTTCTGTAATATTATTTGTGTATAATTAATTATTGATTTATATGATGAGGAAAATAGTGATTTTATGTGGATATAGATGGAGAAAATTTTTAATGTGACAATTGTTAAAAATTAATATTTTATCTTTTTTTGATAAAATAATTCGTTTAAATATATTATTTTAATAATATATTGATGGTGATATTTTTATAATGAATGTGGGATATATGAGTATATGAGGAGGAAGAGTATTTTTGTGGCATTAAATGATTAACACATGTTTTGTGTGTTGGTGGACACAATTCTTGACCGAAAATTTATTATTGACTGTAAAATCGTCCGTTTATGGATTTCGGTCAATTTCTGTTTGGAATTTGAAAAAACTTTCTTCTGTAAAGTTGTAGAGAATTGAATTTTCAATAAAAAAACGCGAGATTCAAATTTTCTGACAAAAGGGCTATTTATTATGAATTATTGAAGTTTCGAAGTTCCGAAATAATTAATTTTTGGGAGTTTTAGTTAATTATTTTGAGAAAAACATTTTTTGTATTTTTTTTTGGACATCATAAACATGTGCAAGGTGGCTGATTTCAGATTTTCTAAGGTGGGCTTGAAAATTTATATATATATATTATTATTATATTAAATTTTCTGCTTTGGTGTTCTAAGTATTTTCCTATAAATAGGGTGCTTAGGTTAGAATTAAAAATCACACCAGAAACACAAGTTTCTCTCTCTTTCTCTCTCTATATTAGTGAACGTATTCTTGTGAGTATTCTAATACTTTGAGTATTGCTATACGGTGCAAGTTCAAGTCATAACATATATCCGGTGTTTCAACTAGAAGTACTGTTTTTGCTGAGGTAAGGGATGTTATTTCTTCTTAAATGATATTATTTTTTTCAATATCATTATGCCGAAGTATTGATCTGAACTTTTTATCAAATTTGAAACTTTTCATGTCGGGGTTACTATTCATGAGTTACTATTCATGAGTTACTATTCATGAGTTACTATTCACGAGTTACTATTCACGAGTTACTATTCATCGAAAAATGAAATTTTTTTCTTTTCGTCCAAAATATATATTCTGTATACTAGCTTTGATTGTATCCATGTTTTGATCATTCTTGAATTTAACTCCACTATGATTATTTATGAAGTATTTTTGGACATGGAATAGCTAAAATACGAATCTTTAATATTTATTATTTTGTTTCACTGGATTCGTTTCCTTAAAAATATTTTTCATCATCCTCAGTCCTAAATGATGATATAAATGAATATCTTTGGCCTGTAGTGCAAAGATTAATGATTTCTAATGAATATCTTTGGCCCGTAGTGCAAAGATGAACATGCGTTGAGGTGAACATGACCAACTGATGAATATCTTTGGCATGTAGTGCAAAGATGACTATTTGATTCAAGATATTTTTATTGATTGATATTACAGAGATAAAATGTTGATGATGGGCTTTTAAATTCATAGATAATCGTAGATTTCATTCTCTACGTAACTTTTCTATGAATTATTATTTTTCGCTGCGAATATTGATTTAAACTTGTTGTCTATTGTATTCTATTAAATTTGTCCCTGTTGAAGACTAACGATAATTTGTTGTATATTATCTTAGTCATAATATTCTTTACTGGGCTAGTTGAGCTCACACTTTTCCTTGTTGTTCCATTTTCTTCTCAGGAGGCGAGAATGTAGCAAGTACTAGTCAGGGTATGGAATGAAGGTTCTAGGAAGTTGTTTTAGTAGTCCTCACAATTTTTTTTGTAAAATATTGTACCAATAATTGTAATGAGGACTTATTTGAGTGTGGATATTGTCCAGATGACAATATTTGTATTTACACTCACAGTTTTTATGTTGTATTAATAAAGTTTTAGTTGTTTCTATACCATGTTATTGACGACTCAGAATGGGTGTTGTATACCTGTTTTGGGGGCGTCACAGTTGGTATTAGAGCTTAGGGATATGATCTCTAGCGGAGATCGGGGAATAGAACTAGGAGGGGAGAGACGAGTAAATCCTTCGCTAGTGTGTCCTACCAAAGTTTATTTGTTGGTCGGTCATAATATAGGGATATTATGTGATTTGTTAATTTGTTAAATTAACCCTTGTTTTATGGTAGTATTTGAGAATGTCGACTGAGAATGTTAACAGTGGAGTAAATGAAATCGTGGAGACACCTGTACTCACCAACGAGAAGAACGTGCAACAGGCTGGCAATGTTCCTCCTGTGAACAACACCACTGAGCAGACGGTGAACGATGAGATGTTAAGAAGCTTTTTGCGATTCATGCAAAACTAGACGAAGGAGATTCCTGTTCAAAATATAGGAAGAAACAATGGCAACGCACAGCTGGTCACAGCCAAGCAGTTCAAAGAGTTGGGACCACCAGAATTATGGGGAAAGCCGGATCCGATTAAGGCGGAGACATGGGTCAAGCAAATTACCAAGATATTTGATGTCTTGGGATGCACGGAGGAACAGAATGTTCCATTCGCCACCTTTATGTTCCGTGGCGAGGCAGACTACTGGTGGCAATCTGTGAAGCGTACCCATCCAGCCGCACTCAGCATGTCTTGGGAGATATTTTAGAAGCTATTCAATGACAAGTACTTTCCTGAAAGTATTCGTCATATGAAGGAGGTAGAGTTTATTAGACTGGAGCAGAATAACATGACGGTGTCCCAGTACGAGGCGAAGTTTGCAGAGTTGTCCAGGTTTGCACCTCATTTGGTGGAGAATGAAGAACGTATGACGCGGATGTTTCTGAGAGGTTTGAAACCCGACATACGTCAATATCTCATTTCTCATAAATTTTTTCTCTATTCAGATGTTGTCAACAAGGCTCAATTATTAGAGCGAGATAACGAGTACGGTCAACCGAGGGACCACAACCAGGATCATATCGGTGACAACAGTCATCAGAACAATGATAACCAGCGGAGAAAGAAAAATACAGACAAGAACGGCAACCACTCTGGTGGTAATCGTGGCCATGAAAATAGAAGAAGCGAGTAGGGAGGAGATTTTAAAAAGAGGAGATTCAACAATGACCATATGAAGACATCAGCACCAGCAGCAACTGGTTCCAAGGGAGGAGAACGACCACCGGTCATATGCTATAAATGTAGAAAAGAGGGACATATCAGCCCAAACTGTCCACAACAGTTCAAGGTATGCTATAATTGTGGAAAGGAAGGACATATCGCTCGAGATTGTACGGTAGCGAAACCAAGTTCAGCGGGGACGGTGACTCAAAAGGCTGCCCCAGAAAAGTCAAAGTCAACGGTTCCTTGAAGAGCGTTTGTCGTGACTGGTCAACATGCGAGGAACCCAAACGAGGTGATCACGGGTAAGCTAATCATAAATTTATGTGAAGTTTATACCTTACTAGATACCGGTGCTACCCATTCATTTATTTCTCCTGCTTGTGCTCAACGTTTAAACTTGACTCCGGAGAAATTAGACTTTGATTTATCCGTGGAGACTCCGTTAGGGGAAACTTTCATCACATCCACTGTTTATAAATCTTGTTTGATCCAAGTTGGTACCATCACCTTACCTGTTGACCTTATCTCTTTAAAGATACTTGCATTTGACGTGATTTTAGGAATTGATTGGTTAACTACTCATCATGCCAAAATTGATTATTTTCGTAAGGTGATTAGTTTTCATATTCCTAATCAACCTGTTGTTCGAATTCAAGCAACAAAGCCATTAAAATCAATCACTGTCATATCAAGTCATAAAGCCATTCGTTTATTGAAAAACGGATGTCAAGCTTTCTTAGCCCATGTTATGGATTTGAATAAAGACGCGTCAAATTTGAATAATATTCCTGTTGTTAGCAACTTTCCTGACGTATTTCCTGAAGAACTTCCCGGTCTACCCCCGAAACGTGAAGTTGAATTCTTTATTGATCTTAAACCTGGTACAAAGCCTATTTCTAAAACCCCATATCGAATGGCTCCTATTGAACTTCAGGAGTTGAAGGTCCAACTACAAGAGTTATTGGACATCGATTTCATTCGTCCTAGTACATCTCATTGGGGTGCTCCTATTTTATTTGTAAAGAAGAAAGACGAGAGTATGTGACTTTGTATCGATTACCGGGAATTAAACCATGTCACTATCAAGAATAGGTATCCGCTACCTCGTATTGATGACCTGTTTGACCAGTTACAAGGAGCACAATTCTTTTCAAAAGTCGATCTTCGTTCTGGATATCATCAGCTGAAGGTTAAAACTGAGGATATTCCGAAGACTGCCTTTAGAACTCGGTACGGGCATTATGAATTCTTAGTCATGACTTTGGGATTGACTAATGCTCCTGCGGCTTTCATGGATATGATTAACCGAGTATTCAAGGATTATTTGGATCAGTTCGTTGTTGTCTTTATTGATGACATCCTCATATATTCCAAAAGCCGTGAAGATCATGAGCACCATTTGAAGTTGGTACTCCAAAGGCTGCGTGAAAACAAGTTATATGCTAAGTTAAAGAAATGCGAGTTCTGGCTTGAGGAAGTAGCATTCCTAGTTCACGTGGTGTCGAAACATGGAGTATCTGTGGACCCGACGAAGATTGAAGCAATACAAAGCTGGGAGCAACCGAAGACGGTGACCGATGTACGTAATTTTTTGGGCTTAGCTGGTTATTATCGGAGATTCGTAGAAGGGTTTTCTCGAATCGCTATCCCGTTAACTCAGCTGACTCGGAAGGATATCAAATTCGTATGGAGCGAAGAATGCGAGAAGAGTTTCCAAGAACTTAAGAGGAGACTCATTTCGGCACCTGTTCTGACAATACCATCTAGTTCGGATGGATTTGTTATCTACAGCGATGCTTCAGGCAAAGGGTTAGGATGTGTTCTCATGCAACGTGGGAAAGTCATAGCCTATGCCTCGCGACAACTTAAAGAATATGAGAGTAATTATCCTACTCATGATCTAGAGTTGGTAGCAGTCGTTTTCGCGCTAAAGATCTGGAGGCACTATCTATATGGGGAGAAAGTAGAGATATATTCAGACCATAAAAGCCTCAAATATTTCTTCACTCAAAAAGAACTCAATATGCGGCAACGACGTTGGCTCGAGCTGTTGAAAGATTACGACCACACTATTCAATACCATCCTAGAAAAGCAAACGTGGTAGCTGACGCGTTGAGTAGAAGATCATATGCAGGAATGAGTGTGATGATGTAAAGTATACGCGTAGAACCAACTTTAATCGATAAAGTTAAAGTTGCTCAAGCTACAGACCCGAAGCTGATGCGTATGAAGAAGAAAGTGCAAGAAGGTGCTATTCCAGAAGCAAGAATCGATGAAGAAGGAATACTTCGAGTCCACTCCAGACTTTGTGTTCCTAACGATTCTGATTTGAAGTACAAGATCATGATGGAGGCACACAATACACCATTTGCAATCCATCCTGGAAGTACTAAAATGTATCGTGATCTTCGACATACATTTTGGTGGAACAATATGAAGAGAGAGATTGCAAAGTTTATCTCGAGGTGTTTAACTTGTCAACTTGTAAAGGCGGAGCATCAAGTACCAAAGGGTCCATTGCAACCACTTGAGATTCCGAAATGGAAGTGGGAACACATTACCATGGATTTCGTTGCGGGTCTTCCCACGGTTTCTCAAGGCATAAATGCTATTTGGGTTATAGTTGATAGATTAACCAAGTCTGCTCATTTCTTGCCGATACGGGAGACTTATTCCCTTGAACGTCTTGCTAGTATGTACGTGAATGAGATTGTAAGGTTGCATGGCATTACAGTTTAACGCTTACGTTTCATATTAACATTCTCTCTCTGACTCACACTCGAACTTTCATTAATCTTATTACCGTTCGTTATGGCTTTCTTGATAATTCATAACTTATTTACTACATTCGTCAATATTTAAGTCATACAACCAATGCATACTTAGAATGTAAGACCCCAAATTATTAATAAATGAAATTTAATGTCCTCTATTTATTATTCTGAAATAGTAAGGGTTGATTTGATTAATGTGGTCAGTTATGGGCAAAATGCGCAAATATTTTAAATAAGCAAGTGGTTATAAAATATTCATTGTTATCGGGGAATATTCGCTTGGTCGTGGAATATTCTTACTGTCGGAGAATATTCGTACGATGGCGCAGTCTTTTGTGGGCCCCATAACGGAAAGCGATTGGATGAAGAAAACGACAAAAATAAGTTACTTATAAATAACGGCATAGTTGTTACCGTTAATACTGTTGGAATACCCGGTGGTTAAAACACAGTAATACGCGTTGTTGCACAGTAGCACACGGTATTGCACCAATTATTGATTCTTACGTAAGAAGGCACTACTCAATAATTGTTATAGTAATTACTGTTCAATATTGTATTTTATTGATTCAATAATTGCTGCGTTGATATTTTATATTACTGTTGTTTTAATAATTGTCACTACACAATATTTTCTATTATCGGAACAATAATTCATATTATCTGAATAATTTTATTAGATAACATTATTGGTAATGTCTAGAAAGTTCTGTCTAAGGAGAGGTTTGGTCATCTAATTGCGCGCCAGTAAGGAAAGATCCTTATTGGAAAGCCCCCTCTTTCCTGGGAACGGCCTGGTTGCCAGTACTGTGGTTCTGTAATATTATTTGTGTATAATTAATTATTGATTTATATGATGAGGAAAATAGTGATTTTATGTGGATATAGATGGAGAAAATTTTTAATGTGACAATTGTTGAAAATTAATATTTTATCTTTTTTTGATAAAATAATTCGTTTAAATATATTATTTTAATAATATATTGATGGTGATATTTTTATAATGAATGTGGGATATATGAGTATATGAGGAGGAAGAGTATTTTTGTGGCATTAAATGATTAACACATGTTTTGTGTGTTGGTGGACACAATTCTTGACTGAAAATTTATTATTGACTGTAAAATCGCCCGTTTATGGATTTCGGTCAATTTCTGTTTGGAATTTGAAAAAACTTTCTTCTGTAAAGTTGTAGAGAATTGAATTTCCGATAAAAACCCGCGAGATTCAAATTTTCTGACAAAAGGGCTATTTATTATGAATTATTGAAGTTTCGAAGTTCCGAAATAATTGATTTTTGGGAGTTTTAGTTAATTATTTTGAGAAAAACGTTTTTTGTATTTTTTTTGGACATCATAAACATGTGCAAGGTGGCTGATTTCAGATTTTCTAAGGTGGGCTTGAAAATTTATATATATATATATATATATATATATATATATATATATATATATATATATATATTATATTAAATTTTCTGCTTTGGTGTTCTAAGCATTTTCCTATAAATAGGGTGCTTAGGTTAGAATTAAAAATCACACCAGAAACACAAGTTTCTCTCTCTTTCTCTCTCTCTATATTAGTGAGCGTATTCTTGTGAGTATTCTAATACTTTGAGTATTGCTATACGGTGCAAGTTCAAGTCATAACATATATCCGGTGTTTCAAGTAGAAGTACTGTTTTTGCTGAGGTAAGGGATGTTATTTCTTCTTAAATGATATTATTTTTTTCAATATCATTATGCCGAAGTATTGATCTAAACTTTTTATCAAATTTGAAACTTTTCATGTCGGGGTTACTATTCATGAGTTACTATTCATGAGTTACTATTCACGAGTTACTATTCACGAGTTACTATTAATCGAAAAATGAAATTTTCTTCTTTTCGTCCAAAATATCTATTCTGTATACTAGCTTTGATTGTATCCATGTTTTGATCATTCTTGAATTTAACTCCACTATGATTATTTATGAAGCATTTTTGGACATGGAATAGCTAAAATACGAATCTTTAATATTTATTATTTTGTTTCACTGGATTCGTTTCCTTAAAAATATTTTTCATCATCCTCAGTCCTAAATGATGATATAAATGAATATCTTTGGCCTGTAGTGCAAAGATTAATGATTTCTGATGAATATCTTTGGCCCGTAGTGCAAAGATGAACAGGTGTTGAGGTGAACATGACCAACTGATGAATATCTTTGGCCTGTAGTGCAAAGATGACTATTTGATTCAAGATATTTATTGATTGATATTACAGAGATAAAATGTTGATGATGGGCTTTTAAATTCATAGATAATCCTAGATTTCATTCTCTACGAAACTTTTCTATGAATTATTATTTTCCGCTGCGAATATTGATTTAAAACTTGTTGTCTATTGTATTCTATTAAATTTGTCCCTGTTGAAGACTAACGATAATTTGTTGTATATTATCTTAGTCATAATATTCTTTACTGGGCTAGTTGAGCTCACCCTTTTCCTTGATGTTCCATTTTCTTCTCAGGAGGCGAGAATGTAGCAAGTACTAGTCAGGGTATGGAATGAAAGTTCTAGGAAGTTATTTTAGTAGTCCTCACCATTTTTTTTGTAAAATATTGTACCAATAATTGTAATGAGGACTTATTTGAGTATGGATATTGTCTAGAAGACAATATATGTATTTACACTCACAGTTTTTATGTTGTATTAATAAAGTTGTAGTTATTTCTGTACCATGTTATTGACGACTCAGAATGGGTGTTGTATACCTGTTTTGGGGGCGTCACATAAAACGTTTGCACGACGCGGATACGATTCACGAGAATCGTTTACGTATTCTACATTCACATTGTTCGTCGTTTAAACCTTCATTAAACTTTTACTTAAGGTTTTAATCACTCTCCTTCGTGATCCATTACATGAACACCGATATCCGGGGACCGTAGTCATGATAAAACGAATGTGTGGAATTGCTATGGCTATGATTCCTTAGACGTTGAGTGACGAAGGTGATTTATAACATTTTGATGTTATGATGTCGTAATGAGAGTTAAATGTAAAATGTATAAACGTTATGAATGCAATGTAGTTGCAATGAACGATCGGTCTTAGCATACAACGAGCCGTATGGCTTCGACATTAAGAAAGGATGACGGTTATGTATTGTGCGCTCGTTGTTTTATAACCTTTATTCAAAGTTTCATCGTCAAACTCAAGGTTTTAATCATAATTCTAGATATTTTTCCATATGAATAATACATTCATGCTTGCCCCATAATTACCATCCAAAAAGTTGGATAATAAAAATCTTCAGTCGGGAAAAAATCCCTTAAGGGCACTGCGGCGCCACTTCCTTTGTTAAAACCAGCGCTACGGCACCTCTAGGCAGTTGTTGGCTCACCGGGCTGACACTGCGATGCAGCCTTTCAAGGCTTAACTGACGCTGCGGCACCAATACTAAAACTCAAAAAAAAATTCTAAGTGTTCAACGTGTTTGAGACGCCTACTTTGAAATCTCATAACTTCTTCGTTATAACTCGGAACGAGGTCGTTTCAAAGCCATTTTCTTCCTTATATTACGTACTTCAACTTCCCTCTGATAGAATTTCATTCTAAAATAGTTAACATGCCATTTGATTGGCTTAAATTTCATCGTTCGTTCATTTTATGTTATTAACGTTCTTCGTTCGTTCGTCCATAATTCGATCATCTGAACTCAGAATTCGTTCATTCTTGAGTCCACGACTCATGTTTTCAACATTTTCTTACATTCTTATGAAAACTTAATTATTTGGGTTTCTTTACTTACTTTCAACTTTTCGTTCGTCTTTTACGAAAATTAGCCATAACTTCTTTATAGCCTAGTACAATCCGTTCATCATGAACTTTTCTCTAAATCCTAAACAAGCAATAAGAATCTAACTTATACGCGATGGTTTAAAACTTTTCCATTAACAACAAGTTTTAACTACGATGGTTTTCAATTTGTCCATCAATTATGTTCTTCGCATTCTTCGCGTGCTCTTCGCGTTCTTCATTTGTTCTTCATTTTAATCGATACTTTGATTATGATTTCACTTTTTCTTGAAATTTGGTATTATAACTCACCAATCCTTACTTATTTCACCGAATCGTTCATATGATTCATTCAGATCGCTCAAATACATCAAGCAATTCATACTTCCTTAATAAAGCTTTTAAGAAATTTATAAACTAAACCTCTAATTCTTATTTCTTCGTTTCCTCATGATTTCAACCATATGAAAATTATTCTTAACATCTCTTACTTCTATTCTCATTAGATTATATGATTTCCATATAAAACCTTAAGAAAATTAGATTAAAGGTAGGTTTTAATACCTTTCTTCTTGGATTTTCTTCCATTTTCTTCTTACTCTTGCTTAATCTTGCGATTTGCTAGCTTTTACGTTTCTTCTCTTTCTTCAATCCTAGCGTTCAAGCTCTCTTTCTCTTTTTCTCTCTCATTTTCATGTGTTAGTTGAAAAAACTAACAAATAAAATGAAATAGTTTAGCTTATATAGAACTTCAAAGCTTAGGGGCATTATGGTTATTTAGTAAACTGCCTTACTATTCACACCTCCTTACTACTCATAAAGCTTCTCCTAGAAGCTTAGTTGTCCAGCCTTTCGGGATTTGTCCAACCTTTCTAAAAATTGCGATTCTCAGAATCCAAATATTTTTCGATATTCCATCTTTCCTCTACAGACAGCCTTTCAGGATTTGTCCAACCTTTCTAAAAATTGCGATTCTCAGAATCCAAATATTTTTCGATATTCCATCTTTCCTCTACAGATTTACCTTTACGAATTCTTCAAAACTTTAAAAAATTGAAAAACAATTTTTGATGATAAGCGTTTTTCTTCACATTTTTCCCTAACGTAGTTAAACGAATGAAAAGTACATAAAAGTACTTTTTGTTGTTTTTATTTTATCCGATTTTTATATGTTTTTTCAGAAAAACTTTTATCGGCTAACTTAACTTTTCACAACATCTTATCGTCAAATTTTTCGACGGACGGTCATTTCGACATACCGATCTCTCGAAAAGGCTTAGGTTATTCAAACCCTAACCCTTAGGGTTTGTCAGGTGAATAGTGCATATTTTGTCTTTTTCCTCAAAAATATTTTTATTCCCGAAAAAATTTTATTTTCATCTTGAAAATTCTTACTCGTTCATTCTAGCTCGTAGCCAGAATTCTCCTGTTTTATAATCATCCTAGGTTCTAGAACGATTAATAAATACGTAGCACTGAATATTATTGTAAATATTCGGTAAAAAAAGAAAAAAAAAGAAAAGAAAAAAACAAAGATAAAAGATAAATATAATTAGATAATAGAAGTGTAACTAATAAGTATTTATACATATCTAAAACCTACAAGGATAAGAAAAGTCATTCAAGTTTAACAAATTTTTAATTTTAAAAAGGACTCTTTTACCTAGTAATCTATTTTGCAAAGGAATTACATATATTTAAACAACTAGAGAGAGAAGAACGTAAAAATTTATGTGGCTTTGGAGTATTCCAAAACAGTGAAGAAGAAAAGAAGAAAATTCAAAAAGGTAAAACTTAAACCCTTATTTTTTTTTATTATGAGATGATATTTGCCTTATATATATATGGTTAATTTTGTAATTAATTTTTATAATAATTAACTACAAATTTATTTAAAACTTAAGATTTATGTGCATAATATTCGAATAAAGAGTATGATTGTGTTATAATATTGTATTCTAATAATTCTATTTGTCTTAATTTTATATTTAGGATTTTTTCGTTTTTAATTTCGTGTTTTGCAATATCGAGGTAAGTGGGTTTCCGAACTATTTAGTATTTTTAAGATTATCGTTACTTTTAAGTATGTCTTATTAATTATTCGAATGCCTAAATGTACAGTTTCAAAATTCGTTATGTTTTATTTAAGGCTTCCATTTAAATTAAATTGTTATGTTCTTTTATTTCAAAATTCGAATCAAGTATTTATTTTTGAACTCTGAATGAGATTATATGATTTTGAACTGTGAAAAAGTATCGTTTATATTATCAATAATATTGAGAAAAGATTTTGAAATCCTCAGTCTGACGATGTATAGAACCCGTTATTGATTACGTTTAGTTCTGGAGCTAATATAGGACCTACTAAGGCGCACACCTTTTAGATGCCCTTCGGGGAGCGTGCATTTTATAGATACCTTAGTAGGGTGCGTATCATAACATTATCAAACATTTGTGTCGTATTACAGGGCTAATATAACCTTAGTCGCTAAGGCTGTGGATTAAAAGATATATGATATACATTGAAATCATTTTTGAATTGTTTTAGTTTTGAAAGTTTTTATACTACTGTTATTGAACAAAAAGTTATTTCAAAAAAGTATTTTGTAAATTGTACTTGATTCGGCTAGATAGAGAGGATTGCTACTTGCTGGGCTTCATCGCTCACCCCCTTACAGATTTTTACAGGTCCCATTGTTGAAAGCTGAGCCCTTATTTGATACACTTGGACTAGTTGGAGTTTTGTTTTAGATATTATTTCTTTTGTTGATGGATTTTGATAAAACTCTTAGTTTCGAGGAGCTGCGTCTCCATTAATTGAATGTGGTATTTATTAGTATTTCATTTGGATTGATTTAAAATATATTTATTGTTGGGTTTTAAGTTAAGATTATTGTTAAGTTATTTTGTTTGGGCTGCGCGCTATTGATATTGTTGCCTATAGGCTTGCGACGTGTAACACTTTGGGCCTATATCGGGTTCGGGGTGTATCAGAGGTGGTATCAAAGCAGTGGCCCATCGCAATGTGTTAAATTGAAAAACCTACATATTTCTTGGGGAGTGATTTTGGGAGTTAGCTGTGGGTAAGAGTATTGACTAAATTTAATGATTTTAAAATTAATATAGAATAAGGTAAGAAATCGATATTTTGTTTGACGTTTGGTACTCAGGCTAATTGGGTATTTTATTTTATTCGTTATTAGTTTTGTATAGTGTTGTTGAGTGAGGATTTCTTTTTATAGGGAAAATGTCGTCTAGAAGAAGCAACCCTACTAACACCAATTTTAGTAATTAGATAATGAATTTCTTGATTCTGTGATATTCGTGTTTTCTTTGGAATTGTAATTTGGGAATTTGGAGGACCAAATTCTTTTAAGGAGAGTAGAATGTAATATTTCGTAAAAAAAAAGAAAAAAAAAGCAAAGAAAAAACAAAGAAAAAAGATAAATATAATTAGATAATAGAAGTGTAACAAATAAGTATTTATACATATCTAAAACATATAAAGATAAGAAAAGTCATTCAAGTTTAACAAACTTTTAATTTTAAAAAGGACTCTTTTACCTAGTAACCTATTTTGCAAAAGAATTTCATATATTTAAACAACTAGAGAGAGAAGAACGTAAAAATTTATTTGGCTTTGGAGTATTGCAGAACAGTGAAAAAGAAAAGAAGAAAATTCAAAAAGGTAAAACTTAAACTCTTATTTTTTTTATTATGAGCTGATATTTGCCTTATATATATATATGGTTAATTTTGTAATCAATTTTTATAATAATTAACTACGAATTTATTTAAAACTTAATATTTATGTGCATAATATTCGAACAAAGAGTTTGATTGTGTTATAATATTGTATTCTAATAATTCTATTTGTCTTAATTTTATATTTAGGATTTGTTCGTTTGTAATTTCAAGTTTTACAATATCGAGGTAAGTGGGTTTTCGAATTATTTAGTGTTTTTAAGATTATCGTTACTTTTAAGTATGTCTTATTATTTATTCGGATGCCTAAATGTACAGTTTCAAAATTCGTTATGTTTTATTTAAGGCTTCCATTTAAATTAAATTATTATGTTCTTTTATTTCAAAATTAGAATCAAGTATTTATTTTCGAACTCTGAATGAGAATATATGATTTTGAACTGTGAAAAAGTATCGTTTATATTATCGATAATATTGAGAAAAGATTTTGAAATCCTCTGTCTGACTATGTATAGAACCCGTTATTGATTACGTTTAGTTCTGGAGCTAATATAGGACCTACTAAGGCACACACCTTTTAAATGCCCTTCGGGGAGCGTGCATTTTACAGATACCTTAGTAGTGTGCGTATCATAACATTATCGAACTTTTGGGCCGTGTTACAGGGCTAATGTAACCTTAGTCGCTAAGGCTGTGGATTAAAAGATATATGATATACATTGAAATCATTTTTGAATTGTTTTAGTTTTGAAAATTTTTGTACTATTGTTATTGAACAAAAAGTTATTTCGAAAAAGTATTTTGCAAATTGTACTTGATTTGGCTAGATAGAGAGGATTGCTACTTGATGGGCTTCATCGCTCACCCCCTTACAGATTTTTACAGGTCCCATCGTTGAAAGCTGAGCCCTTATTTGATACGCTTGGACTAGTTAGAGTTTAGTTTTAGATATTATTTCTTTTGTTGATGGATTTTGATAAAACTCTTAGTTTCGAGGAGTTGCGTCTCCATTAATTAAATGTGGTATTTATTAGTATTTCATTTAGATTGATTTAAAATATATTTATTATTGGGTTTTAAGTTAAGATTATTGTTAAGTTGTTTCGTTTGGGCTGCGCGCTATTGATTTTGTTGCCTTACGAGCCTATGGGCTTGCGGCGTGTAGAACATTGGGCCTATATCCGGTTTAGGGTGTATCAGAGGTAATATCAAAGCAGTGGCCCCTCGCAATGTGTTAGGTTGAAAAACCTACATATTTCTTGGCGAGTGATTTTGGGAGTTAGCTGTGGGTAAGAGTATTGACTACATTTAATGATTTTAAAATTAAATATAGAGTAAGGTAAGAAATCTATGTTTTGTTTGACGTTTGGTGTGACAACCCCAAAATAGGTCCATTCCATCCAACCTATTCTGAGTCGCCAAATACATGGTACAAAAAACAACTACAACTTTATTACAACAATTGTCGTGCAAAATACAACAACACATATGCTGTAAGTTTGGATACAAATATATACCAAATGTGACTTATGTTCCAACCGTGGACATCACCTCACAATGACACCTTACATAAAGGTATAGTCAAAAACTGTTTTAGAAATTAGAATCTTTGGAAAGTGCTCAAGGAAACCTTCGTATATGGGAGGCCATGCGTCTAGGTTATGATAGATATCATATGGCCACAGAATTATCCTTGGTTGACCCAATAGACTCCAAAGAAAAATGAGAAGATTACTATCATATTCTTCCCAATGGTGAGTCTTCTCTTGACATATCATTATCTCTACTGTCTCTAATTGAGAATTATACTTCAAACAAACACCAAGATTATATAGGTAGTGCTCGTATATATACTCAGCAAGTGGATGAGCACATCTCTATCTTATGATGACACGAGGTTATATGTCGTTAGACATCTTGTATGATAGTGGAAAAATACCCTTCCAACATTGGGTACACCTTACCCTATTTGATTCACCAAATAAAACTACTAAATGAACTTTTCTATACTGCTTCGGGAGAACATCCACAGCTAGAGACCACCGTTCTATTTTCCCGTTACCCTCGCTCGACCCAGCTACACTCTTATTACCTGAAAGGAATTGTGAAGCAAAAGGGTGAGCACAACTAGCTCAGTAAAGAATATCATGACTAAAGATAATTAAATTATCAATAACCTTCATCAATAATAAATCAGAGATTTAGAACATATGGTAAATGATAAAAATTTTAACCATAGTTGCAGCGGAACGAGCAATCCATTAGAAGAGTCAAATAGACTATAAAGTTTATTATCTTCTCCATGTTAAAAATCCACCAACAATATTTTATCCCTGTAACATTAATCAACAATTCTGGTCCACAATCATATGAATAACTCATAATCATAACTGTAGTTCTAAATTCCTCTTCTCATCCAGGACGAAGATAATTTTCATCACCTATCTTTACCTGAAATATCAAAGATCATATTTACACCAAATCACATTTTCTGTTCATAATCATACTAATAACTTCATCTTTGCACTACGGCAAAAGATATTCATTTGTATCACCAGTTGGTCATGTTCATCTCAACATCTGTTCATCTTTGCACTACTGGCCAAAGATATTCAACATGTCATCTTTGCACTACAGGCCAAAGATATTCATCAACAATTCATCTTTGCACTACATGCCAAAGATATTCATCAATAATTCATCTTTGCACTACAGGCCAAAGATATTTCTCAACAGTTCATATTTGCACTACGGCTAAATATATTCATCAACAGTTCATATTTGCACTACAGGCCAAATATATTAATATCTCAAAGAAATATATAATCATTTCAAAATTTATATAAATAATAATTATAACCATGTTGATCAATTCACCTTTGTACTTAAGCTAAAGATATTCACTTATAAATTCAATGGTCATGATCATACCAATCAACAATTCAACTTTGCACTACTGGCCAAAGAGAACCCATAGTCATGATCATACCAAAAATCTACCCATCTTTACATTCAAGTCAAAGAGAAATATCATCATTAGGGTTATAAAAATGTTATATATAATAATAAAAATAATATCATCAACATATAGTTTTAATCTCAAGAGTAATATTCGTAAATCAACTATAATTTGGTGAGAAAAAGAAACCAATTTTTTCGTAAATAGTAACTCGTGAATAGTAACTCATGAATAGTAACTCGACACAAAAAGGTAGAAATTCCACAATAAAATACATACCAATATTTCGGTATAATGATATTGAAATAATAATATTTCTTAAGCTTATAAACAATTTATTTTAATTGTTTACACTTTACTAAATAATACATTTAATCATTCTAAAATGTCAAACTCATAAGATTTTATCACCAATAACCAAAAACACTCATCAAAAATCTGCATATACCTCATATAGGATTCTCAAGCCATAAAATCCTATTTTTCAATTTTCTTACTTCACATAATATATTTAATTCATTTACTCATAACTAGTCCCTTTTCATGAAAAATACCAAATCAATGTAACCAATTTTTCTTTTCTGGGATTTAACATAATATAGTCCCATATTGAACATATATTTTTTTCGGAATTTTTTAAACTCATTTACTATTTTTCATATGGCCAAAACAGCCGAATATTTAGACATTTATCATAAATTGTACTTTTATCCAAAAATTCTGAAATTCACAAAGTATACTCCTATCATATACATGTACTCCCAATAAACATTTCATCAATTTTGGAGTTAACCACAAGGAGTTATAAGCGGTTACTTTTAAAATAGTCTTTTCTCATAAAATTCATAACTCTTAATCTATACATCCAAAAATCACCATTTTTGGATACAATCAAGAAAACTCATCAAAATACCATTTCAAATTTTTCCAGAATTTTTGAAGGTCAGAAAAATTACGAAACTAAAAAACATAACAACCCTTAAAATTCCTTACTATCCCTTACCTCAAAAGAGCAGTACTTCTGATCGGTATAAAGCTGAAGGAAACTTGCACTGATGAATAGAAACTCACAGAGTATCTAAATACTCACAAAATACACTCAATAATCTAGAGAGAGAAAGAGAGAAAACTAATGAATTCTGGTGTGATTTTCAATTCTAACTTAGCCCTCTATTTATAGGAAAATGTTAGCACGCCGAAGCAGACTTAACCTGCAACCTGATGGCTTTACCTGCTACTATTCCCACCCACCACATTTGAATAAAAATCTCAGCATATTTCTTCACCAATCAAGAGTGGGGCCCACCAATTCTAGAATTTTCTACCAAAATGATTAATTTCGAAAATTCAACAATTTCTGAACCAGTCATCTCGTAAAATTCATAACAAATCATACGTTCATTTTTAACGGTTCAAAATTTGTGGATATATACTCAACTTATATATATATATATATATATATATATATATATATATATATAACATATCCAAATATTACCACGATCCAACGGTCGGATTAAAAATTATAACCCTCGCACAATATCTTAAAAATTCTGATTTTTAATACCTCCATTTCGACAAAAATACTGATAAAAATCTCAACATTAACTCCTTCATTTTTAACCACAAAAATATATCCCTCATTTATATCCACATAAAATAAATATTTCCTTATCATATGAATCAATAATTAATTATTCACAAATAATATTACAGAATCACATTTATGACAACCAGGCCGTTCCCAGGAAAGAGGGGACTTTCCAATAAGAATTTCTCCGTACTGGCGCGTAATTAGGTGACCAAACCTCTCCTTAGACAGAAATTTCTAGACATTGCCAATAATATTATCTAATAATATTATTCAAATAATATGAATTATTGATCTGATAATAGGAAATACTGTGCAGTGACAATTATTGAACAACAATAATATAAAATTTCAATGTAACAATTATTGAATCAATAAAATAAAATATTGAACAGTAATTACTGTAACAATTATTGAGTAGTGCCTTCTTACGTAAGAATCAATAATTTCAAAAATACTATGCAATACCGTGTGCTACTGTGTAATAACGCGTATTACTGTATTTTAACCATCGGGTATTTCAATAGTGTTAACGGTAACAACTACGCTGTTATTTGTAAAAACTCAAATTTATCGTTTTCTTCACCCAACAGTTATTCTGTTATGGAGCCCACAAATGGCCACAAATGGCTGCGCCGTCGTACGAATATTCCCCGACAGAAAGAATATTCCACGACCAAACGAATATTCCCCGACAACAATGAATATTTTATAACCACTTGTGTATTTTGAAAAAAAAAATTCATATATCACCCTTAACTTTAACATTTATCAATTTAACCATTACTGAATAGTAATTATAAGAAAAATTGAATACTTTTATTTCATAAAATCCAGGGTCTTACATTTGGTACTCAGGCTAATTGGGTATTTTATTTTATTCGTTATTAGTTTTGTATAGTGTTGTTGAGTGAGGATTTATTTTTATAGGGAAAATGCCGTCTAGAAGAATCAACCCTACTAACACCAATTTTAGTAATTAGATAATGAATTTCTTGATTCTGTGATATTCGTGTTTTCTTTGGAATTGTAATTTGAGAATTTGGAGGACCAAATTCTTTTAAGGTGAGTAGAATGTAATATTCGGTAAAAAAAAAGAAAAAAAAAGTAAAGAAAAAACAAAGATAAAAGATAAATATAATTAGATAATAGAAGTGTAACTAATAAATATTTATACATATCTAAAACCTATAAGGATAAGAAAAGTCATTCAAGTTTAACAAACTTTTAATTTTAAAAAGGACTCTTTTATCTAGTAGCCTATTTTGCAAAGGAATTGCATATATTTAAACAACTAGAGAGAGAAGAACGTAAAAATTTATTTGGCTTTGGAGTATTGCAGAACAGTGAAGAAGAAAAGAAGAAAATTCAAAAAGGTAAAACTTAAACCCTTATTTTTTTTTATTATGAGATGATATTTGCCTTATATAAATATGGTTAATTTTGTAATCAATTTTTATAATAATTAACTACGAATTTATTTAAAACTTAAGATTTATGTGCATAATATTCGAATAAAGAGTATGATTGTGTTATAATATTGTATTCTAATAATTCTATTTGTCTTAATTTTATATTTAGGATTTGTTCGTTTTTAATTTCGTATTTTGCAATATCGAGGTAAGTGGGTTTCCGAACTATTTAGTGTTTTTAAGATTATCGTTACATTTAAGTATGTCTTATTAATTGTTCGGATGCCTAAATGTACAGTTTCAAAATTCGTTATGTTTTATTTAAGGCTTCTATTTAAATTAAATTGTTATGTTCTTTTATTTCAAAATTCGGATCAAGTATTTATTTTCGAACTCTGAATGAGAATATATGATTTTGAACTGTGAAAAAGTATCGTTTATATTATCGATAATATTGAGAAAAGATTTTGAAATATTCAATCTGACTATGTATAGAACCCGTTATTGATTATGTTTAGTTCTGGAGCTAATATAGGACCTACTAAGGCGCACACATTTTAGATGCCCTTCGGGGAGCGTGCAGTTTATAGATACCTTAGTAGGGTGCGTATCATAACATTATCGAACTTTTGGGTCGTGTTACAGGGCTAATGTAACCTTAGTCGCTAAGGCTGTGGATTAAAAGATATATGATATATATTGAAATCATTTTCGAATTGTTTTAGTTTTGAAAGTTTTGTACTATTATTGTTGAACAAAAAGTTATTTTGAAAAAGTATTTTATAAATTGTACTTGATTCGGCTAGATAGAGAGGATTGCTACTTGCTGGGCTTCATCTCTCACCCCCTTACAGATTTTTACAGTTCTCATCGTTGAAAGCTGAGCCCTTATTTGACACGCTTGGACTAGCTGGAGTTTAGTTTTAGATATTATTTCTTTTGTTGATGGATTTTAATAAAACTCTTAGATTTGAGGAGCTGCATCTCCATTAATTGAATGTGGTATTTATTAGTATTTCCTTTGAATTGATTTAAAATATATTTATTGTTGGGTTTTAAGTTAAGATTATTGTTAAGTTGTTTTGTTTGGGCTGCGCGCTATTGATATTGTTGCCTTACGGGCCTATGGGCTTGCGGCGTGTAGCACTTTGGGCCTATATCGGGTTCGGGGTGTTACAATTATTAATAAAATTTATTTTATTAATAACTAATTTTTTAAACTTAAATTCTAGACAATCTGATTTTTCGGCTTGTCACATTGTGTGTGTGTGTGTGTGTGTGTGTGTGTGTGTGTGTGTGTATATATTATATATATATATATATATATATATATATATATATATATATATATATATACCTGTCTAAATTCGTGGCCTTTTACTGCTTTATTATATATATAATCGTATATATTTATTTATATTTACCTGTTTGACTTGAATTGCTAAATTTGTGGCCTTTTACATTTTATATATATATATATATATATATATATATATATATATATATATATATATATATATATATATATATATATAATAAACTGGTTATTGTGTTTAAATATATATTTTAACTGCTCATTCAATGTAAATCCATATTATTTAAATTTGTGGACTAGATTTATTTAAATCTAGTTTTCTTTCTAGTTTTTTTTTGTGTGAGCCTAGGAGCCACGGTATCTAATGTAAGATCTCGAATTTTATGAAATAAAAGTATTCAATTTTTCTTATAATTACTATTCAGTAAATGGTTAAATTGATAAATGTTAAAGTTAAGGGTGAAGAAATGTGCTGAGATTTTTATTCAAATGTGGTGGGTGGAAATAATAGCAGGTAAAGCCATCAGGTTGCAGGTTAAGTCTGCTTCGGCGTGCTAACATTTTTCTATAAATAGAGGGCTAAATTAGAATTAAAAATCACACCAGAATTCATAAGTTTTCTCTCTTTATCTCTCTAGATTATTGAGTATATTTTGAGAGTATTTAGATACTCTGTGAGTTTCTATTCATCAGTGCAAGTTTCCTTCAGCCTTATACCGATCAGAAGTACTGCTCTTTTGAGGTAAGAGATAGTAAGGGATTTTAAGGGTTGTTATGTTTTTCAGTTTCGTAATTTTTCTGACCTTCAAAAATTTTGGAAAAATTTGAAATAATATTTTGATGAGTTTTCTTGATTGTATCCAAAAATGGTGATTTTTGGATGTATAGATTAAGGGTTATGAATTTTATGAGAAAAGACTATTTTAAAAGTAACCGCTTATAACTCCTTGTAGTTAACTCCAAAATTGATGAAACTTTTATTGAGAGTACATGTATATGATAAGAGTATACTCTGTGAATTTCGAATTTTTGGATAAAAGTACAATTTATGATAAATGTCCAAATATTCGGCTGTTTTGGCCATATGAAAAATAGTAAATGAGTTTTAAAAATTCTGGAAAAAATATATGTTCAATATGGGACTATATTATGCTAAATCCCAGAAAAAAAAAATTGGTTACATTGATTTGGTATTTTTCATGAAAAGGGACTAGTTATGAGTAAATGAATTAAATATGTTATGTGAAGTAAGAAAATTAAAAAATTGGATTTTATGGCTTGAGAATCCTATATGAGGTATATGCAGATTTTTTATGAGGGTTTTTGGTTATTGGTGATGAAATCTTATGAGTTTGGCATTTTAGGATGATTAAATGCATTATTTAGTAAAGTGTAAATAATTAAAATAAATTGTTTATAAGCTTAAGAAATATTATTCTTTTAATATCATTATACCGAAATATTGGTATGTATTTTATTGTAGAATTTCTACCTTTTTGTGGCGAGTTACTATTCACGAGTTACTATTCATTAGTAACTATTCACGAGTTACTATTCACGAAAAAATTGGTTTCTTTTTCTCACCAAATTATAGTTGATTTACGAATATTACTCTTGAGATTAAAACTATATATTGATCATAATATTTTTATTATTATATATAACATTTTTATAACCCTAATGATGATATTTCTCTTTGACTTGAGTGTAAAGATGGGTAGATTTTTGGTATGATCATGACTATGGGTTCTCTTTGGCCAATAGTGCAAAATTGAATTGTTGATTGGTATGATCATGACCATTGAATTTATAAGTGAATATCTTTAGCTTAAGTGCAAAGGTGAATTGATCAACATGATTATAATTATTGTTTATATAAATTCTGAAATGATTATATATTTCTTTGAGATATTAATATATTTGGCTTGTAGTGCAAATATGAACTGTTGATGAATATATTTGGCCGTAGTGCAAATATGAACTGTTGAGGAATATCTTTGGCCTGTAGTGCAAAGATGAATTATTGATGAATATCTTTGGCATGTAGTGCAAAGATGAATTGTTGATGAATATCTTTGGCCCGTAGTGCAAAGATGACATATTGTTGAATATCTTTGGCCAGTAGTGCAAAGATGAACAGATATTGAGATGAACATGACCAACTGGTGATACAAATGAATGTCCTTGGCCGTAGTGCAAAGATGAAGTTATTTGTATGATTATGAACAGGAAATGTGATTTGGTGTAACCATGATCTTTGATGTTTCATGTAAAGATAGGTGATGAAAATTATCTTCGTCCTGGATGAGAAGAGAAATTTAGAACTACAGTTATGATTATGAGTTCATATTATTGTGGACCAGAATTGTTGATTGATGTTACAGGGATAAAACATTATTGGTGGATTTTTAACATGGAGAAGATAATAGACTTTATAGTCTATTTGACTCTTCTAATGGATTGCTCGTTCCGCTGCAACTATGGTTGAAATTTTTATCATTTACCATATGTTCTAAATCTCTGATTTATTATTGATGAAGGCTATTGATAATTTAATTATCTTTAGTCATGACATTCTTTACTGAGCTAGTTGTGCTCACCCTTTTGCTTCACAATTCCTTTTAGGTAATAAGAGTGTAGCTGGGTCGAGCGAGGGTAACGGGAAAATAGAACGGTGGTCTCTAGTTGTGGATGTTCTCCCGAAGCAGTATAGAAAAGTTCATTTAGTAGTTTTATTTGGTGAATCCAATAGGGTAAGGTGTACCCAACGTTGGAATGGTGTTTTGCCACTATCATACAAGATGTCTAACGACATACAACCTCGTGTCATCATAAGACAGAGATGTGCTCATCCACTTGCTGAGTATATATACGAGCACTACCTATATAATCTTGGTGTTTGGTTGAAGTATACTTCTCAATTAGAGACAGTAGAGATAATGATATGTCAAGAGAAGACTCACCATTGGGAAGAATATGATAGTAATCTTCTCATTTTTCTTTGGGGTCTATTGGGTCAACCAAGGATAATTCTGTGGCCATATGATATCTATAATAACCTAGACGCATGGCCTCCCATGTACGAAGGTTTCCTTGAGCACTTTCCAAAGATTCTAATTTTTAAAACAGTTTTTGACTATACCTTTATGTAAGGTGTCATTGTGAGGTGATGTCCACGGTTGGAACATGAGTCACATTTGGTATATATTTGTATCCAAACTCACAGCATATGTGTTGTTGTATTTTGCACGACAATTGTTGTAATAAAGTTGTAGTTGTTTTCTGTACCGTGTATTTGGCGACTCAGAATAGGTTGGATGGAATGGACCTATTTTGGGGTTGTCACACCGAACGTCAAACAAAACATAGATCTCTTACCTTACTCTATATTTAATTTTAAAATCATTAAATTTAGTCAATACTCTTACCCACAGCTAACTCCCAAAATCACTCCCCAAGAAATATGTAGGTTTTTCAATCTAACACATTGCGAGGGGCCACTGCTTTGATACTACCTCTGATACACCCCAAACCCGATATAGGCCCAAAGTTCTACACGTCGCAAACCCATAGACCCGTAAGGAAACAAAATCAATAGCGCACAACCCAAACAAAACAACTTAACAATAATCTTAACTTAAAACCCAATAATAAATATATTTTAAATCAATCTAAATGAAATACTAATAAATACCACATTCAATTAATGGTGACGCAACTCCTCGAAACTAAGAGTTTTATCAAAATCCATCAACAAAAGAAATAATATCTAAAACTAAACTCTAACTAGTCCAAGCGTATCAAATAAGGGCTCAGCTTTCAACGATGGGACCTGTAAAAATCTGTAAGGGGGTGAGCGATGAAGCCCAGCAAGTAGCAATCCTCTCTATCTAGCCGAATCAAGTACAATTTGTAAAATACTTTTTCGAAATAACTTTTTGTTTAATAACAATAGTACAAAAATTTTCAAAACTAAAACAATTCAAAAATGATTTCAATGTATATCATATATCTTTTAATCCACAGCCTTAGCGACTAAGGTTACATTAGCCCTGTAACACGGACCAAAAGTTCGATAATGTTATGATACGCACCCTACTAAGGTATCTGTAAAATGCACGATCCCCGAAGGGCATTTAAAATGTGTGCGCCTTAGTAGGTCCTATATTAGCTCCAAAACTAAACGTAATCAATAACGGGTTCTATACATAGTCAGACATAGGATTTCCAAATCTTTTCTCAATATTATCAATAATATAAACGATACTTTTTCACAGTTCAAAATCATATATTCTCATTCAGAGTTCGAAAATAAATACTTGATTCGAATTTTGAAATAAAAGAACATAACAATTTAATTTAAATGGAAGCCTTAAATAAAACATAACGAATTCTGAAACTGTACATTTAGGCATCCGAACAATTAATAAGACATACTTAAAAGTAACGATAATCTTAAAAACACTAAATAGCTCGGAAACCCACTTACCTCGATATTGCAAAATACGAAATTAAAAACGAACAAATCCTAAATATAAAATTAAGAAAAATAGAATTATTAGAATACAATATTATAACACAATCATACTCTTTATTCGAATATTATGCACATAAATCTTAAGTTTTAAATAAATTTGTAGTTAATTATTATAAAAATTGATTACAAAATTAACCATATTTATATAAGGCAAATATCATCTCATAATAAAAAAAATAAGGGTTTAAGTTTACCTTTTTAAATTTTCTTCTTTTCTTCTTCACTGTTCTGCAATACTCCAAAGCCAAATAAATTTTTACATTCTTCTCTCTCTAGTTATTTAAATATATGTAATTCCTTTGCAAAATAGGCTACTAGATAAAAGAGTCCTTTTTAAAATTAAAAGTTTGTTAAACTTGAATGACTTTTCTTATCCTTATAGGTTTTAGATATGTATAAATACTTATTAGTTACACTTCTATTATCTAATTATATTTATCTTTTATCTTTGTTTTTTCTTTACTTTTTTTTTCTTTTTTTTACCGAATATTACATTCTACTCACCTTAAAAGAATTGTTCCTCCAAATTCTCAAATTACAATTTCAAAGAAAACACGAATATCACAGAATCAAGAAATTCATTATCTAATTACTAAAATTGGTGTTAGTAGGGTTGCTTCTTCTAGACGGCATTTTCTCTATAAAAATAAATCCTCACTCAACAACACTATACAAAACTAATAACGAATAAAATAAAATACCCAATTAGCCTGAGTACCAAATGTAAGACCCCGAATTTTATGAAATAAAAGTATTCAATTTTTCTTATAATTACTATTCAGTAATGGTTAAATTGATAAATGGTAAAGTTAAGGGTTATATATGAATTTTTTTTTTTTAAATACACAAGTGGTTATAAAATATTCATTGTTGTCGGGGAATATTCGTTTGGTCGTGGAATATTCTTTATGTCGGGGAATATTCGTACGACGGCGCAGCCATTTGTGGGCCCATAACAGAATAACTGTCGGGTGAAGAAAACGATAAATTTGAGTTTTTACAAATAACGGCGTAGTTGTTACAGTTAACACTGTTGGAATACCCGGTGGTTAAAATATAGTAATACGCGTTATTACACAGTAGCACACGGTATTGCATAGTATTTTTGAAATTATTGATTCTTACGTAAGAAGACACTACTCAATAATTGTTACAGTAATTACTGTTCAATATTTTATTTTATTGATTCAATAATTGTTACGTTGAAATTTTATATTATTGTTGTTCAATAATTGTCACTGCACAGTATTTCCTATTATCAGATCAATAATTCATATTATTTGAATAATATTATTTGATAACATTATTGGCAATGTCTAGAAAGTTCTGTCTAAGGAGAGGTTTGGTCACCTAATTACGCGCCAGTAAGGAGAAATTCTTATTGGAAAGATCCCTCTTTCCTAGGAACGGCATGGTTGTCATAAATGTGATTCTGTAATATTATTTGTGAATAATAAATTATTGATTCATATGATAAGGAAATATTTATTTTATGTGGATATAAATGAGGGATATATTTTTGTGGTTAAAAATGTAGGAGTTAATGTTCAGGTTTTTATCAGTATTTTTGTCGAAATGGAGGTATTAAAAATCAGGGTTTTTAAGATATTTTGCGAGGGTTATAATTTTTAATCTGACCGTTGGATCGTGGTAATATTTGGATATGTTATATATATATATATATATATATATATATATATATATATATATATATATATATATATATATAAGTTGAGTATATATCCACAAATTTTGAACCGTTAAAAATGAAAGTATGATTTGTTATGAATTTTACAAGATGACTGGTTCAGAAATTGTTGAATTTTCGGAATTAATCATTTTGGTAGAAAATTCTAGAATTTGTGGGTCCCACTCTTGGTTGGTGAAGAAATGTGTTGAGATTTTTATTCAAATGTGGTGGGTGGGAATAGTAGTAGGTAAAGCCATCAGGTTGCAGGTTAAGTCTGCTTCGGCGTGCTAACATTTTCTATAAATAGAGGGCTAAGTTATAATTGAAAATCACAACAGAATTCATAAGTTTTCTCTCTTTCTCTCTCTAGATTATTGAGTATATTTTGTGAGTATTTAGATACTCTGTGAGTTTCTATTCATCAGTGCAAGTTTCCTTCAGCCTTATACCGATCAGAGGTACTGCTCTTTTAAGGTAAGGGATAGTAAGTAATTTTAAGGGTTGTTATGTTTTTCAGTTTCGTAATTTTTCTGACCTTCAAAAATTCTGGAAAAATTTGAAATGATATTTTGATGAGTTTTATTGATTTTATCCAAAAATGGTGATTTTTGGATGTATAGATTAAGAGTTATGAATTTAATGAGAAAAGACTATTTTAAAAGTAATCGCTTATAACTCCTTGTAGTTAACTCCAAAATTGATGAAATTTTTATTGGGAGTACATGTATATGATAGGAGTATACTCTGTGAATTTCAGAATTTTTGGATAAAAGTACAATTTATGATAAATGTCTAAATATTCGACTGTTTTGGCCATATAAAAAATAGTAAATGAGTTTAAAAAATTTCGAGAAAAATATATGTTCAATATGGGACTATATTATGCTAAATCCCAGAAAAGAAAAATTGGTTACATTGATTTGGTATTTTTCATGAAAAGGGACTAGTTATGAGTAAATGAATTAAATATGTTATGTGAAGTAAGAAAATTGAAAAATAAGATTTTATGGCTTGAGAATCCTATATGAGATATATGCAGATTTTTAATGAGGGTTTTTGGTTATTGGTGATGAAATCTTATGAGTTTGGCATTTTAGAATGGTTAAATGTATTATTTAGTAAAGTGTAAACAATTAAAATAAATTATTTATAAGCTTAAGAAATATTATTTTTTCAATATCATTATACCGCAATATTGGTATGTATTTTATTGTGGAATTTCTACCTTTTTATGTCGAGTTACTATTCACGAGTTACTATTTATGAGTTACTATTCACGAGTTACTATTCACAAAAAAATTGGTTTCTTTTTCTCACCAAATTATAGTTGATTTACGAATATTACTCTTGAGATTAAAACTATATGTTGATCATATTATTTTTATTATTATATATAAAATTTTTATAACCCTAATGATGATATTTCTCTTTGACTTGAGTGTAAAGATGGGTAGATTTTTGGTATGATCATGACTATGGGTTCTCTTTGGCCAGTAGTGCAAAGTTGAATTGTTGATTGGTATGATAATGGCCATTGAATTTATAAGTGAATATCTTTAGCTTAAGTGCAAAGGTGAATTGATCAATATGATTATAATTATTGTTTATATAAATTCTGAAATGATTATATATTTCTTTGAGATATTAATATATTTGGCCTGTAGTGCAAATATGAACTGTTGATGAGTATATTTGGCTGTAGTACAAATATGAACTGTTGAGAAATATCTTTGGCCTGTAGTGCAAAGATGAATTATTGATGAATATCTTTGGCATGTAGTGCAAAGATGAATTGTTGATGAATATCTTTGGCCCGTAGTGCAAAGATGACATGTTGTTGAATATCTTTGGCCAGTAGTGCAAAGATGAACAGATATTGAGATGAACATGACCAACTGGTGATACAAATGAATATCTTTGGCCGTAGTACAAAGATGAAGTTATTAGTATGATTATGAACAGGAAATGTGATTTGGTGTAACCATGATCTTTGATGTTTCAGGTAAAGATAGGTGATGAAAATTATCTTCGTCCTAGATGAGAAGAAGAATTTAGAACTACAGTTATGATTATGAGTTATTCATATGATTGTGGACCAGAATTGTTGATTGATGTTACAGGGATAAAACATTGTTGGTGAATTTTTAACATGGAGAAGATAATGGACTTTATAGTCTATTTGACTCTTCTAATGGATTGCTCGTTCCGCTGCAACTATGGTTGAAATTTTTATTATTTACAATATGTTCTAAATCTCTGATTTATTATTGATGAAGGATGTTGATAATTTAATTATCTTTAGTCATGATATTCTTTACCGAGCTAGTTGTGCTCACCCTTTTGCTTCACAATTCCTTTCAGGTAATAAGAGTATAGCTGGTCGAGCGAGGGTAACGGGGAAATAGAACGGTGGTCTCTAGCTGTGGATGTTCTCCCGAAGTAGTATAAAAAAGTTCATTTAGTAGTTTTATTTGGTGAATCCAATAGGGTAAGGTGTACCCAACGTTGGAAGGGTGTTTTGCCACTATCATACAAGATGTCTAACGACATACAACCTCGTGTCATCATAAGACAGAGATGTGCTCATCCACTTGCTGAGTATATATACGAGCACTACCTATATAATCTTGGTGTTTGTTTGAAGTATAATTCTCAATTAGAGACAGTAGAGATAATGATATGTCAAAGAAGACTCACCATTGGGAAGAAAATGATAGTAATCTTCTCATTTTTTTTTGGGGTCTATTGGGTCAACCAAGGATAATTCTGTGGCCATATGATATCTATCATAACCTAGACGTATGGCCTCCCATGTACGAAGGTTTCCTTGAGTACTTCCCAAAGATTCTAATTTCTAAAATAGTTTTTGACTAACATGAGTCGCATTTGGTATATATTTGTATCCAAACTCACAGCATATGTATTGTTGTATTTTACACGACAATTATTGTAACAAAGTTGTAGTTGTTTTCTGTACCATGTATTTGGCGAGTCAGAATAGGTTGAATGGAATGGACCTATTTTGGGGTTGTCACATCTAAGATCCAGCTGACGGATCTAGATCTGGTTCCCATGATAGACTTTTTTAGTTGTACAATTAGCTTACAGATCATATTTGTGGTGTTTGGACATCCTTAGATGGCTTTCATGCCCACAAGGAGCCTGACACTTATATGTATATTATTTTGCCGAAGATGCTTCGTATCTAGAGAATAAAATCAAATCAAGTCGAATACGGAACAAAATAGAAGTATCAAAGGCCTCAATTAATATGTGAGCATAAGGGTTTGAAAACCTATTTTCAAAACATCATTTCTGAACATATTGTTTAAAATTGAACTATTATACAAATCAAACCCTTTGTATATAGGTGCAAATGAGGCATGGCACTACTTCCAAATAAAAGCACTTAGGCGCAATTAACACACACACACACATGCACACACACTTCAGATAACTTAGGGAATTTAAAAGACGCAGTAACCGTGTTTTCACGGAAGTCGGGGGGTGCCTAACACCTCCCCCCCCCCCCCCCCGCTTAATCAAGCCCCCGAACTCTATTAATCTCGGTTTCCAAGGCCTGTTAAGCAGAGTCTTATAAATTGGGCCTTGTTGCAAACCTTTTCAAATTCGGTTGAGTTGGTACAACCATTTCAAAACTACCAACTAGCGACCCTAAATTTTCAAATCGTTGATATTTTGTGTAAGACTCTTTTCGAACTCTCCTTTTTAAATGAAATTCAACGCATACAAAACAGAAAAGAGAAAAAAAAGGAATTCCAAGAAAAAGGAATTTTTTTCCCGACGTCGACACGGGGCGACTCTGCTGGGGACAGTAGAGGGCATATGCTGCATTTTAAACTTTTCAAAAGCCCTTCTTATCTACTTATGTGTGAATGTTGTCTTTACATTGAATGGATGTAAATGGATGCTTTATTTACTGCACTTTAGTGCCTCGTAATATCTCTGCATTTTGTATTAGTGCCTTGCATAATTTCATCATTTCATACGATGAGACACAATGTATGTGATTGTATGTTGTGTGATTCCTCCACCATGTGGCAAACCCATCGGTGTTTGATTACTAGACTCAACGGAGAATAATCCCGCGAGGCTCAGGAAAGGCACCACTTAGATCTTAAAAGATCGGATTAACTCCCATCTAGTAAATTGCAATGATCTGGGGACCTTCATGCCGAGTAGCCTATGATAGGTCAGCCTCTGATAAACCAAACGCGAAGGGGAGTCTCTTCATGCCTTTCCTTTTTAATTCCATTCTGGTTCAATGTAAATTACAATTCCATGTAAATAAAAGAAAGAAGTAAATATACATTCCATTCCATATCAAAAACTGTCATGATATCCTCTCATCGAAATAATTGACAACGGTTTTGCAGGAAAACATTAAAAAAAACCCCTAAAATAGACACATTTCATAGCATGCATACTATTAGTGTTTATCCAGACTAAACTACATACTCATTTTGTAGGGAAACAAGTGGTCCAGTTACTCATTCAAAGTCCAAAAAGGCACTAAGCCCACCTTCAGACATGGTTGCAGGTGCCCAACCTGAATCCACTTCTGTTTCTCGAGAGGAGTTTGAGGGACTAAGAAACCAGATAGCAGAATTAGCTGACTTTTTGAAAGAATAAAATAAAAAGACTCAGGGTCAACAAATACCCACTCAAATAGAAACCTCTACACAAGGAGGAAGTCAGGGTACTGACAAGAAAGAAAAGGAAGTACATATACCTGAACCTCAAATCCATGAAAAGCTTAACAAAACCCCTAAAATCACCAATCTTAAATAAGATCGAGAAACTGGTGATATTCAAAAGAAAGTTTAGCAAATGGAAGAAACCATATGGTCAATTAAAGGGACTGGAGCGTATGGAAGTGTGACTTATTCAAATATTTGCATCTTTCCTAGGGTTCATTACCCAGACAAGTTCAAAACTTCTGATTTTGAAAAATATGACAAATTAAGAGATCCTTACACGCATTTAAAAGTGTTCATTGGAGAACTTGGATCCTATGTTGAGGATGAAAAACTAAGAATGCAGTTATTTCAGAAGAGTCTAACTAGAGAGGCCAGAGCATGGAATGCCAGATTAGACAATTCTAAAATCTGTAGCTGGGAAGAATTAGCCCATATTTTTCTAAACCAATACAGTTTTCAATCATAAATGGCTCCAGATAGATATCAAATTACTAAAGTTAAAATGAAAAATATTGAGTCATTCAGAGAATATGCCCAAAGATGGAGACGTATGGCTGCTCAAGTAATCCCATCAATGACAGAAACTGAGATGGTAATGACCTTTATTGAAATACAAGATGCTCCGTTCTATGAGAGGGTCCTCGCAGGCATAGGAAAACCATTCTCAGAAATGGTTAAACACAGAGAAATGGCTGAGATGAGGTTAAAGTCTGGAAAGATTAAAGACCTTACAGCTCTAGAAGTCGTGGCTGAGCACATTCAAGTTGAAAATTATGGAATTAACCCTCGAAGGGCTCATAAAAAGAAAGAAAAAGATGTATCCTTGGTACTACAAGGACAAACTCTGAGAGGAAATCAAAACTTGCCCATCCAAAGGAAAAATTATTCCCCTTTTCAAGCATCTGCACAATCCTTAAATCCTCCATTGCAAAAAGTTAGAGAGGCTAGACGTCAAAGAGTTTTCACACCCTTAGGGGACTCATTGGAAAATATACTCAAGCTTCTGATAGAACAAAAGAAAATTGTCTGACTCTTTCCTCTAGCCAATCCAAGTGGAAGGAATTTTGATATAAGCAAGAAATGTGCTTATCATTTTGGAGTTTCGGGTCATGATACCCAAGATTACTGGTATCTCAACCATAAAATCTAATATCTGATAGACAGTGGTGAGATCGTGGTGACAAAACCAAAGCATTCACATGTGCGAGATAACCCTCTGCCTCAACACAAGGAAGAGAATGTCAATATTATTAGCAGAGAGAGTGGAAAAAGTTCCAATTACCTCAAATATGTAGGTGATTGACCCCAAACAAGCATAGATAATTCTGATAAATGGGATTATTCAGAATTCAAGTTTATGATAGAGCGAGAAATGAAGTCTATCAAAGAACGGGTTGATCAACTGGCAGAACTAGTGATACATCAGCACCAAGTAACTTGGCAACTGATCAGTCAGGGGCATATAAGTCTCCTCTCCTTTATCACAAGGAATCAGTAACAAGTCCAAGAAAATGAACTTTTGGAAGAAAAACTTGCAAGGAAAGCTCGTCATAACTATGCAGACCAAAGGAAATTCACTCCTTTGGGTCAACCAATGGAGGAGATTTTGCAGATGTTGATCAATGGAGGGAAGATCACAACATTGTTACCCCCAATCAATCCATATTCCAAGAGATTTGATGCTACAGGGGTCTGTCAATACCACTCCATTACCCTGGGTCATAGCACTGAAAGTTGATGGGCACTTCGTCATCTAATCCAAAATATGATTGACAATAGTGACCTACAAATGGCAAATAACGGTATTGTATTGCTTGAAGAAGAGAAGTTGTTTCTTCCAGGAACACAGAGATGGAGGGAAGTTATATTAGTCATAGCCTCTGAAGGAGACTCGTCTACAACACCTCTTACAATCCAAGGAATGATGGTTAAAGGAATAAAGAACCCTTTGAAGGTGGCTGCACCAGAACCATTGGTGTTGCCATTATCAGCTTGAAAAGAGTCCCATAGAAATATGGGAAGGATGATGGATTAACTTCAAATTAAAATGCCGCTATATTAAAGTATAACCCGATATATCTACCTCAGCGAGTAATGAAGACAGTCATCAAATCCAAGGGGAAAGTGCCCGAGGAAAAAGTTGAAGAATTCCTCCACAAGATGGGACAGAATGAAGCCAAAGTGGTGCAAAGATTGAAAGAAGCACCCGGACAGATATCCATTCTGGACTTAGTATTGTCCTTTGAAGATCATCGCAAAGTCTTAGTAAAAATAATGAAAGAAGCTCATCTGCCAAAGATGGTGGACACTGAAAAGTTTCACCATTTGGTAGATCATATTTTCAACAGTAATGCGATATCTTTCACCGATGATGACATACCACCCGAAGGGATGGGTCATTGTAAGTCATTGCACATAGCAGTGATGTCTTCAGGATATGTGGTCGAAGGTGTGTTGATAGATGGAGGATCTTCCTTGAACTTCTGTCCATATGCCACGTTGGAAAAAATAAAGATCAATCCCAATCGATTCCGAAGCAACCACATAGTCATAAGAGCCTTTGATACCAACCTGTGACGCCCCCCAAATTTAGGTACTTGCAACCCGAACTCGGTGCTTCACAATACCATTTCTATGAGCGGAATGATACTAATAATAATAACAATAATATAGATACCAAACTTAATTTACATATGCATCAGAGTCTACTCCCAGGTACGCGACCTTTAAACATTCATTACAATACATGATAGATAATTAATATCATTGTCTTACTAAAGTTAAACTATTATATATTATATCACCAACTTATTCTGCAACCTTTCCTTTTCCCTTATTCTTAGCCGAGCCTTCTGGTTGTTCACACTTAGCTGAAAACATTTTAAATTAAGCAAGGATGAGCATTTGGGTGCCCAACAAGTAATAGCAATTATAAATATTAGCTAAAAGGATTAAATATTTTCTTTGTACGACACTTCTATAACGAATCAACAGTTGTGAAGTAAGCTGAACCAATAATAACAATATATTAATTCTATATCAAATTTTTGAAACTACGTACTGACTATAACTTGAGATTAGTCGATAGACTATGAACATTATTTTCTATTTTGGAAAGGTTAAACAGGACTTCATCTGCAAACCTTCATAACTGACAGGCATGGGGGGTGATCAGCCCGTTATGCCATGTATTGATCAATACTACATGCAAGAACGATGTTATCGTTCATCTATCCGCCTTTGGCGCATAAAAGTTTTCCCATGTGCGGGATGTTCATACTTAGTTAGGAATCCAAACCAAATTAATTTGGTCGGATAATAATAAGGTTTTATCTTGTTCAACAATATTTTTAAGTTCGTGTCTAGCCAAAGTAAATAGCTTAGACGGCTCTTAAGTTAACATATACATATTGGAAATTTATAAATGTGTATCATCATGTGATTAAATACAATAATTATCCAAGTGAGGACACTTGTATAACCATATTTAGAAATTAACGAATAGAATAAATATCTAAATTATAATATAGTACTGTGTTGATAAACAATGATCGAATATAATATATATAACAATAGGGTTAATAATCTGGCACAATAATAATATAATTCTGAAACTTTCTTACTTATGTCCATTACATAAAGTAAATGTAAAGGTAGGATACTTGTCTGGTCTACTGCTTACAATATGCAACTTAATTTTATCTTTTATATAGCAACCTATCAGTAATAAGATCATTTTACTGATTAGAATAATATATCGTAACACATAATACTACTTATTGCAATTAGCACATAACCTAATCACATTGTCACACATGTTTAACAGTCATTGGATCACAAACATACACATATCTAATCAAATTATCTAAGTTCAGATCAATTTTTAAAATATATCGGTGTACCGACTGCTTTATCGGGTAATTATCGGTCTAAGACTCTATCATGTAATTCAATAACTATAAATATCAATCATATTATTTTTAAATGACTTATAATAATTTTTAATTAATTATTATAATTTATCATGATTTTTCAAACACCGAAATCATTATTAAATGATTTAAATATTAAATAATTTTATAATCATTAATATTTAATTAATATTAAACTATTAATAAAACCATGGCAAAAATATCAAAGTTATTTATAATAACTCAAAATATTTTTAAAGTATTAATATTACCCTTAAATGATTTTTTAAAATATTTAAAATTATTTTTAAATAATTACCATTAATATTTAAATATTAATGTACTATTTATCAAAATATTAAAAGTCATTAATTAAAACTTAAAATATTTTTAATTCATTTATATCCTTTTTAAATGATTTTTAAATCAATAAAATCATTTTAAAACTATTTATTTAATATAATTATTAAATAAATTTAATATCATTAATATTAAATTAATATCATTAATATTAAATTATTAATGAAATTATCCTTTAAATATTAAAAGTTATATTTTATAACTTAAAATATTTTTAAATACCTTATTATTATTTAAAATGATTTTTAATATAATAAAATTATTTTTAATTTATTTATTTAATGCATTTATTAAATAACTTAATTATCATTAATATTAATTTATTAATGAAATTTATCACAAAATATTAAAAGTCATTAAAAATAAGTTAAAATATTTTCTTATATCATAATATAATTTTAAATGATTTTTCAAGTATTAAAATTATTTTTAAATAATTTATTTAATATAATAATTAAATAAATTAAATACCCTTATTATTTCAAAAATATTAAATATTTATGAAATATATTAAAAATTATTAAAAACTAATTTTTAGACTTTAAAATAATTTTTAGTAATTTAATTTGTATTTTTAATAATTAAAAACTAATTTTTTTTTAATTATTAAATAAAATAATTACCTTTAGAAATAAAGTGTCGCTAAAGACTGCCTATAGCGACAGAACCGTCGCTATAGGTGTTCTTCACGTTTTTCACCCAAATCCAGAACATTCATGTCAGTTTCGAGTGGGTGGGTTTGACCAAGAGTATTTCAGTGTATATTGTGTTTTTGGGTAAGTTGTTGGTCAGATCTTATAGTGATAGTACAAGACTACATGATACAACAACAAACATGGTCATAACATGCATCAAATGAAAGATCTAAATGTGACAAACGAGATTTTATAATTTAATTTTAATATTTATTGAATTAAATAGATATTTTTTTATGAATTAATTATTAGATTAAATAATTAATTGATGAAGTTGTGGAAGATTAATTTAATTATGTGTTACATTTATTAAATTAATGTGGAGAATTTTATTATTCGATGTATGTATTTATGTGAGCTTATTGAATGCATAGTTAGCTTATTGTTCGTGAAGTCTTAATTTTGACAATAAGTGTAGTAATTGACCAAGTATAGTTATGAATTCGAGTTAGACAAAAGAATAAACTTGTGATGACTAGTACGTTATAATTGACTGGTATTATAAATGTAAATGATATGTAGGATTTAAATCAAGCAACGAGTTTAATTAAAGTGTAATCTATACACGAGACAAATTTTTCTAACCCTACTTGTTATCGTTATAGAAGTGATGAATTCACCTTTCTACATTGAGCAAGTTCTCATTATTATTGATCAAGTTTGTTTTGTTATATTAAAGCCTATTAATCTTTCAAGCATGATGCTGTTATACAATACTTATTCTATTGTATACCTTTTGAGATTTTATTCAAGTTAAATATTCAGTTATTGTTAAACCTTGTTAGACTAGCGAACCATTAATGATTCGACTAGTCCATAGTTGATTAGCGTTATAAATTTCAGAACCCTTGATGAATTATCCAAACAAAACTTCCTTTGGTGCGGACTCAAATGTCAAACTGAGATGAACAACCATGTATAGGGGATTACTTATGTGTTAGCGTTAAGATATTGTGCACAGTATGGTACTAAGGGCTGATCCCCCTAAGTACGAGAAGAAGAGTCCATAGTCTTATGACTGTTAAAGGTTTCAAGTATAACCCTTGATAACCTAGGACATAGTTCAAGGTCTTATGACCCTCAGAATTCTTTTGATTCTTAGTAATCATTTTTGGTTCAAAAGTTGAGCTTTATTTCAGAAGTCTTTGATTCACTCGCATGTTATTATATTATTATTTTATTATTATACTTGTGGGCAATCGTGCTCAGTCTTGCATAATAATAACATTGCAGTTAAGAAAGAAAGAACCGATGAGCCTTCTACTAGCAAAGGCAAGGGAAAAGCTATTAAGTGATGAAGACGTGTTATTAAGTTTTAAGAATGTTATTGTCAAGACTTGATGTTGTTTAAGACTTATTATTTGTTTATGTTTCCGCACAGATGTTTAAGGTTAGTATGACCTGGGATTGTATTTATTATTCAGATGTTGTAACCCCATAAGGGGAGGATTTATTTCTATCTATTGCATGGTTTGCATTTATTATGGGTAGATAGATATATAATGTTATTATAGTGAACACCAAATCATGTGGGAATGGAAGTACCCGGACTTGGGGGTGTCACACTAAAGGCCTAAAGTGGCTGTCAGAGAAGTTCTTCATTTCCGGGTTTGCCCAGAAATGAAGAACAGATCGTTGGTCTTACTTTGGACTTCCACTACATGCTAGTCTTATAATCATTTTATGATCTAATGATTTCAGTGTATATAAAACATGTAACTAAAGAGATCTATTACAAAAAACACATCTAACAACAACACATTAAGCAGATAAGGTCCGGTCAAAACCATGTCAAAACCGTGTTCTTAAGTTTTCTAGGTTACCCAGAAAACTGCAATCGTGATCGTCTGGGCTAGTTTGACCATCAATTAAATCAAATTCGTATGTTATTTAGGTGATCTATAAGCCGTAATCTGTAGTCCATTTACCATACAACAATCGTGTTACAACAACAGAAACAAAACAATAAACAACTAACAGATCAAAGCCCATGAACTCGCTGTCAGACCGACCTGGGGAAATCTGGGTTACCTAGAAATCTCCCGGTCAATGACGGTTAACGTGGTTTGACCACGAATAACATGAAATCTGTTCATGTTCTGACCTTGATACAAGTTCCAGTTTAAAGAGCTCATAGCATACTACAAGATCAAAGCTTAAAACAATCAAAAACATAAACAGAGAAAGATCTACAGGGTCTGACATTACGTTGTCAGACACAAAAAAAATTCCCAGATTTTTGAAATTTTCAATTTTGAGCACTTAGGTGTTATGGATCTAAAAGATATCAGCCCAGATCACTTAAATAGACTACAAAAAACATGTTTTAACATAAAATCATAACATCTAACATAGCAACTGAGATCAGATTTCAAGTTAGGGTTTATACCTTCTATGATCAAATTCTGATTCAAGGCTACTGATTTTGTTATGGGTGTTAGTGGGGCTGGTTTTGGGGACTGAATTGCCAAAGGATTTCGTGGGTTTTGAGTTGAGAGAAAATGGTTGAGTGTTTTGTGCAAAATGAGCTAACAATTGATATTTTCTCTCTCCCAAACTATTTATACAAGTTTTAGATGCATGTATTGGCTGATAATGGACTGATTGTTGGCATTATTTAAGTCAAATAAGTTGGTCACCAACTCCTAGATTTGGTAGGATTTGCAAGCAAGCTTAATAAAGAATACAAAAGGGCATTTTGGACAATTAACTTGTGATTTTAACGGCTAATTTGTCATTTGGCAAACCCTTAGGGTTTGATCCTTAGGGTTTAACCCTAAGGTTTTGACACAAAGATTTTTATAAGATTTCTAGGATTTTGCAATTATGGTAAAAATGAAAATTTTAGTTTCTTAAAATTGTAATTAAGGTTTTCTTTAATTAACATAGGTTATCTAATTTCATAGAATAGAAAATTTAGATTTAAGTTATACTAATTATCATTAAGATTGCTAATTTTGCAATTAGGGCTCCAATTGGATAATTAGGGTTATTAATTTGTCAATTAGGGTTTCCCAATAATTAGGATTTCCAAAATTAATTAGGGCTTTCACTAATTAACATTAAATTTCACAATACATAACATATGCCACATAACACAGTGACTTAATAGATTTTTAAAATCCCATCTGTCTTCGAAACTAGGGTTTATCAGGTTATAATAAAACTGCTCCCCAGATTAACCTTACACACATAACATACATATTTATGGCACTGAAATATAATTAATACAATATTATTATTCTCATTCCTTAGCCAAAAATCTAAAATTATGGTTTGGATTCCATATCTGATTTATCTTGTATATATAACATTATTAATTAAGTTAAAAATAATTAACTTAAATAATCTGAACAAATTCATACAATAAAATATTTATTATAATAATTCTAATAATCATTTCATATATTATTTAAATAATATATAATCATATTTTCATGAAAAATAATTAATAAAAATATTTATACTATAAAATTTATTATTATAAGAATATACTTTATAATAATCAATAATTCTGAAATAAAATTATTTTTAATTATTCATGTAATAAATATATTTTTATTTATCACATAAATACATACGGTTTGACTTAAACATATTCCCCATATTTATTTTAAAAAAAAATTATACGCAAAATTTTTGATTTTTATATATAGAAAATTTCGGGTTATTATAGATCTCGATGAAATGTTGTAGGAGAAATTGAACTGCCAATAGAGATCAGTCCACATACCTTTTACATATCCTTTCAAGTGCTAAACATCACCACAGGATATAATTTGTTGGTGGGAAGGCCATGGATCCATATGGCAGGAGCAGTTCCCTCTACCCTTCATTAACAAGTCAAATACATCATCAACGGTAATCTAGTAACTGTCAATGCTGAACCAGAATATCATGTTCATACCCAAAGCGATATACCTTTAATTAGTCTCAATGAGGGAGTTGAGCCTGTCAATTTTCAAGCCCTTTAGGTGAGCAACACTCAATATCAAACTATTAGGGCCCCAGCTTTGAAGCTCAGAGTTTACACTGAAGTAATATGGGTTAGTTAGGAAATGATATCATTGGGTTTCTAGCCTGAACAAGGATTAGGGAAAGGCCATCAAGGAATCAGAAGTCCGATTCAAATTCCTAGCCAGACAGGGAAGGCTAGATTAGGTTATTCCTCTATATCAGATCATCGGAACCCGCACAAACATCCACTGGTTCCTTCCTCTACCATTTTGCTACCTAATCTTACAGATTCAGGATTTGTAAAGCATGTGAGGAAAATTCCTATTTTCGTGGCGGGTATGCTCGAAGGCCAAGCCGGCTAGTGGAAAAGAAGTCCTAATTTCAGATAAAGAAAGCAAGGAAAGGAATTAGAGACTCAAACAAGAAGTGCAAAGCCGATTATCAAAGATGTACTTTCTGGTACAAACTGAGGGTATGAACAAGGATATCCCAGATGATGGCTATCTAGAAGATCAAATCTTGACCCCTCGCATAAATAGGGCTAAGGAGAACCGGTCAAAGGAAACTACTGACCCTAATATAAATTCAGTCATGGTCATCATTAAAGAGGAGGAGGACATCAACTATCCCTTCATCACAGCTGTCCACAAAGACTTGACCCTAGACAATTGGAGCAACACTCATTGCATGTGACACCCCCAAATTTGGATGCTCCTTTCCCATAGGATTTAGTGCTCACTATCCAAAATAATTACATCTAACTACCCATAATAATGATAAAGACATAACTTAAATAACTTAAACAATTATCTTCCCCATTAAAGGGTTACATCAACTTTAAACATTCTCAGGTAATCCAACCTTTAATTATTACATAAGTTTGCGAAATACATCACAAGGTAACATAAGTCTTATAACATAAAATCATTAAAGTAAATCTTCATCACTTGGACATCTTGCCCTTTCCTTTGCTAGAAGACGGTTCATCAACTCTTTCAACTTTAGTTATAGTGTTAATTACAAGAGTGAGCAAACAATTGCTCACTAATATAAAGAATAATACTAGTAACTGTGACACCCTTAAAATCGAGTCCTCTGACCCCGGTCCGATCATCACGATAAAATACGAACATCCACCTCTAAACAACATATGATAACTAAAATGCAAAAAATAATAAACGTTCGTCGTTCATTCAAAAGGTATTACTAGTCTCAAGATTCGATAACCTTAAAAAAATCTTACAAACATACCCTCTAATAGTAATTAGGGTTCATATTACATAACAGTAATTTAAACTAAGCACAAAGTAAAATCTGCTCCTAACAACAATTCTACATCGTTCCTTTACCCATGTCCTTTCCTGAGGTCTCGGGCTTAGCTGCAATATAATTCATGATACAGCAAGGATGAGCAACAAGTTTGCTCAACAAGTTTAAATACTACAATAAGGATATATCATGATGAAGGAACTTGCACAACCAAAGAGTGAAGTTCAAGGAAACTTCCTCAATAATAATTGGAGTAAGTTTAGGGAACTTACCTATTTGCTTAGCTACAATTTAATTCTACCTTTAATTAACTTGCGTTGAAACGACCTAACATTAACAAGTCGGTCTTTCCAATTAGTATGTGTAAACAAATATGAGTCTACACTTACAAGAATCAAATCATCACATAGCATGCTTTTATACATGTATCATTACATTACACGATTAGTTTCTAATACACTATGTCATAGTTGAAATCACCATTTACTTTAAAGTTGTGAACACTAATTCATCATAGGATTCTTTCAATAACATGCTTATTATCATATGAATACTATACTGGACAAGTATTATAAATTAGAGTAACCATATAGGCATGCATCATCTTTCAAATTATTAACAGAACTCAGATCCTGCTTCAGGATTGCGCGGCCGCGCTTGGTTTGTACTAGGGAGTGGCGTGGCCGCACTGCTCTTGGTGCAAACCAAGACATGACTGCTTCTGCAGTAAGCCAGTGTACACACGTCATGCACATAAGCGAATAATCATGCACAACACATATGTTATTATACGAATAACTAATTTTAACCCTTCATCAAACATATCATAGGTCATTATTCATTTTTTTTTCATTTACTCAAGACTTCACATGTTAAGCTAACAAGGTCGATCATGTTTAGTCATTATACACAAGCTATATGATCCTTTGGCCTCAACTATACATTCATATGTTGGATGTCAAAAGCATACTTACAAGTTTTCAACTTATAGTTTATCAAGTTCATTTTCAAAACTTTAAGTCTCCATTAGTAAAATTCATTCAAGCATGCAAGATACGTCTATATTGTCTAATTCATGCTTTCATATGCATTTGTACACATACTCAAGTTATCTACATATGTTCACAAGGTTTGAATGCATATTACTCCATTGTGTACAATTTCTAGTTTTCAAATATTTAAGCCTTCGTTGAATAACCAAGTCAAAACAAACCTATTATGGCTTACTATATACATAACTACCTTAGTCCACATGTTCAGGTCATTTGTATGCATATTCGTTCCAAAGTAACATACTCAGAATATCTTAAGGAGCTAACATGAGTAACTGTAATATACTACCTGCGCAACTCCAACCATTGCCAAACATCTTATGCTGCAACTCAAACTACATCTAATACTTCTAAGTATGCATACTAACTAAAACAACACACTCTTAAGCCAATTCATACCAAATAACAAAGAATTCATAAGTATTGCAATAATTTGCTAAAATTCAAACTAAGAACAAAAATTAGATTTTATACCTCCTGAAGCTTAAATGAACTTAGTTTCCTCCTTCTGAATTTGCTAACCTCTTCTTTAGACCACAACTCACTTACTCTCAAGTTATCAGAGCTTTAAGAACTAAAACAAGGCAACGTGATTTAAAAATTATGTCTGCCATTTATAGAAGAAACTTGGACTGGGTAATCACATAGCACTGAGGTTGAATTCATGGTGTATTAGCAGGAAACATTGGTTAATAAGGAGTGGTTTAACAACCCACCACTAGTCATCACCATAGCCAATGATTTCATGCTTGGAAGTTACGTATATTAGCCTTAGGTTACTGTTTATGTACCATTGTGACTCTAAATTTGGGATAAGAGTAATATCTCGGCAACAAGCTGGGTTTGGATACTATAATTCCCAAAATGTAATAGTAATGTGTTAATGCTACTACACAATGGAAAGTTGGGGATTATTTATATACTCTCATGAATGCAATAATTCTTACTATATAGCCTATATATAATATACAGACATATTAATGTGTTACCATGTACTATATAAAATATATAGTTAACTACCATATAATAAAGGTTTACTATATTGCATGCTTGCACAAATAAATCAAGTAAATATAATCATATCATATTTATTAATCTCTTACTCATTAATTATTATTTATTCATAATAATTATTAATTAACACATTATCAATTAATTTCTCATAATTGCAATTAATCAATAAGTTCACATCATGTCACTATATTCAACTAAATTGAATATTTAATTATTAATAATCCTATAAATTATAATAACCCAGAATTTTGGATTATCCAGAATTTAGATTTAAAGAAGTAGTTATTAATAAAATGAATTTTTATTAATACTATTATGTGCTATGTATTTATTAATCTTTCTATAACCTAGGATGATTATAAGTCGGGAGTATTCTAGCTATGAGCTAGATTGAACGAGTAAGAATTTTCAAGATGAAAATGATATTTTTTCGGGAACAAAAATATTTGCGGGGAAAAAGACGAAATAGGCACTATTCACCCAATGAAACCCTAAGGGTTAGGGTTTGAATAACCTAAGACTTTCCGAGAGTTCGGTATGTCGAAATGACATTCTGTCGAAAGATTTGACGATAATATATCATGAAAAGTTAAGTAAGCCGATAAAGGTTTTTCTCGAAAAAAATGCAGAAGTTGGACGAAATAAAAATGACAAAAAGTACTGCTATGTACTTTTCATTCGTTTAGCTACGTTAGTGGAAAACGTGAAGGAAAACGCTTAACGCCAAAAGGTGTTTTTCAGTTTTTCAGAAATTCAAAGAGTACGTAAAAGTTAATCGGTAAAGAAAAGGCGAAATATCCAAAAATATCTGGATTTCAAGAATCGCAGTTTTTAAAACTGTTGGACGAAACCCGAAAGACGAAACCACGAAACTTATAGGCTAAGTTTCGTGAATAAAAAGGAGGTGGAATAAGGAGTAAGTAAACTTAAGGAGTAAGAAGACTTAAGGGCTAAGAAGACTTAATGGTTAAGTAAGTGTGGAGGCTAAGTAAACTTGGTAGCTAAGCCTTGAATAGTAAGGAGGTTAAGGGGGGCGAAATGACCAAATTGCCCTAGCCTTGGAAATTCTATAAATAGGAAGCTAACTTTCATTATTTTGGGATTTTGAAAATTCTGCACTTTAAGAGATAGAGAGAGAGAGTTTGGATGGGAGATGAAGAGGAAGAAGAAGAGGAAAAGCTTGCCCGAGTGCACGCTTTGTCCAACGGAGGAAGATTAAAGAAGAAAGGTAATCCGAAACCTAGCTTCTAATAAATTTTATTTAAGTTTTTATGTTTAAAAACATAACTTAATGAAGATAAGGAGTGGTTGAGGTTAGGAATGATTTCATATGGTTGAAATCATTAGAAAACAAAGAAATAAGAATTAGAAATTTATTTTATAAATTTCTTAAGGAAGTATAAGATTCGTAAGGATTTTAAGCCATCCAAATGAATATTATGAATGAGTAGGTGAAATAAGTAAGGAATGGTGTTCTATAACATCAAATTCCAAGAAAAAGTGGAATCGTAATCCAAAATATTGATTAAAAATGAAGAACGAACGAAGAACACGAAGAACACGAACAACGTTGTTGATGGACAAATTTAAAACCATCGTAGCATAATTATTGTTGATGGATAAGTTTAAAACCATCGCTTATAAGTTAGTTGCATATTGCTTGGTTAGGAACGGTAGAAACGTTCATTAAAACTTAGCTATAACGAAGTTATGGCAAAAAAATTTATAAAAGACGAACGATAATTAGAAAGTTAGTAAATGGACCCGAACATGTAGCGTTTCATAAGAAAGTAAGAGAATGTAGAAAACGTGAGTCGTGGACTCAAGAACGAACGAGTTCCGAGTTTGGATGACCAAATTACGGACGAACGATAATTAGAAAGTTAGTAAATGGACCCGAACATGTAGGGTTTCATAAGAAAGTAAGAGAATGTAGAAAACGTGAGTCGTGAACTCAAGAACGAATGAGTTCCGAGTTCGGATGACCGAATTACGGACGAACAAACGAAGAGCGTTAAAAACGTAAAAATAAACGAAGGGTGAAGATTAAGCCAATCGAATGGCACGTTAACGGATTCAGAATGAAGTTCTGTCCAAGAGGTATTGAAGTACGTAAGATAAGGAAGAGAATGGCTTTGGAACGATCTCGTTCTGAGTTATAACGAATAACTTACGAAATTTCGAAGTAAGCGATTCAAGCTTGTAAAAGACTTGGGAAAAATTTTCTAAGGTTTAGGCTCGACGCCGCAGCGCCGGCTGAGCTTTGAGAAGTGGCACCACAGCACGAGCTCGGCTATAAACTACTGATGAGTGGCATTGTAGCGCAAGAGGAAACGAAGTGTTTCGCGCCGCAGCGCCAAACCAAAGGGAAGAGGGTGACGTAGGTCGCGCCGCAGCGCAAAAGATAGGAAGGGGCACGGCGCCGCAGTGCCGGTGCAGTGTAATGCCCAGAAATGAGATTTTTATTGCTCAAGTACAAGGGGATGTGCAAGAAAGAAATATGAACATGTAGTTCACCTAATGTAACACTTAATCAAGTGTTTTAAATCTTTAGTAAAGGTTGAACGGAAAGATTAAACAAGATTAAAAGACAAAGATTGTAGGTGCAGGTTATGGAACCTATATCCGGGGACTGTAGTCACGATGAATGAACGTGAGGGATTGCTATGATTGTGATTCCTTAGACGTTGAGTGACGAAGGTATTGACATTGAATGAGCATTCTGAGTATACAAAAGACTGTATGACTTAGACGATAAATAATGAATCCTGAGGTATGACATTTAGTTGCCAGAAAGCCATAAGGAGTAGAAAATTTACTTAACGAACGTTATGGTTTAATGGTTCGGATAAGTTAAGTTGTGGTACAATCGTAACCTTTGATGGTTGACATATGGGAGCTAGGCTAAACAATTCCTTTAGAGAGCGAAGGTATATACGAAACTTGCAACCAATCTAACTCACTGTTATGGGCAGTGTAGATGAGACGGGAACTTGTTTGTTAGTTGTTTGTGGAAAACCACTCAGAGTACCATATGGACTACTAGCAGAGAAGCGATGTGTGCTGAGTCCTAGAGAAGTTATAAGAAGAAGATAAGAATGTAAATAATCAAAGATGATGAACGTTTTGAGTAAGACATCTCCGTATGTTATGAAGCTGTAAACCGGTAATGAAAGTTAGTCGCGTAAGCTTAAATTACAAGAGCGCAAACCTTAAGAACCAATACGTAAGTCAAGTATATGACTAATTGGTGTACATGTTATTTCCTCATGTGTTATATAGGGATTTGGAATAAGCAGTTCAACGTAAACTATAAGCTGTAGATGTGCGTAAGGTAAGTTTTCTAACTTCATTCATATTTTACATGAATGATGGTTTCTTAAACTTCTCAGATGTTGGACTTAAGAAGTTCTGTATGTGTGCAAATGTGTGATATTTGTACAAGGTGGTAGAACGTATGAGGCCTTGTGCCACAATGTGAACACTTCGGTGTTTCTATGAGATGAACTGTTTTGTGTTCGAGCTGTTCAATGCAAGTATGTTCGGTTTATACATGAGCCGTTATTGTTAAGTCTGTGCTAATGATTCTAGCCAGACAGGATTTGTATGAAAAAGGTAGAAGAACGAAAGTATTTCAAAGTGAAAGTGACTGATGTTTTAAGATGATAGGAATCGAGACTATTCCTATATTCAAGCTGCTTCATAACCTTTGTTCGGTTATCGAAGTTCTGAAGAATATTTAAACTCTTGAAGTTATTTATTCAACTATTTGACATGCTGGGCAATTGAATGCTCACACTTGCTTTAAATGAAAAATATTTTCAGTGTACGATGTTAGAAAAAACTTAAGGATTCCGTAAAGATCAAGCTGATCGGTATCCAGACGAGGTGTCATTCATTAGATGAATGAGCGTGAAGATCAAGTGAAGACTTGTAATATAGAATGATAGAATTAAACTATAGACTAGTTTAATGAACAGTTATGTATCCTTGGTGGCGGATGAAAGTCACTCGTGTAAGATGAAAAGAATAATGTAATTATCATTATTTGTAATGAAAGAGATTATAAGGTTTTGAGAACCTGGGATTTGAGAATGTATGTCATTATATTGAGTATATAATGATGTATGTATGGAAGAAGATGGAATCGTGACGCACAGAATCCGAAAGGGAAGATAGATCGGATTTAGGGGCGTTACAGATTGGTATCAGAGCTAATTGGTTATAAATCTTAAGTATGAGTATCTAAGACTATAATCGTAGAGAGAAGGATAAGAAGATCACCACGTGATCATAGTGAATCGTAGTAACAAGTGAGCTATTAAACGATGAATGATTTATAGCTAATGCAATGAATGAAAGGTACTACGAAGTAGTACGGAAAGAAGAACTCAGATTGTGTTATAAAGGATAGCATACGAATTAAAGAAAATTCGTATTAAGTAAAGAGAAATTTAGAAGTTGTAAGATTTTAATTGAGGACTCATATGATGGCTGAGTTGTATAAACCTTTGTTATGGGCAGAGGTTTGTGCTTTGGTGTAACAACTACTCAGTTTATTACAGTGATAATCATTGGAATTGGTCGCGCTATTAAGATGTATATGACGAGAAGGTGAATCTTTTCTTATGTATATACTTGATAGGTAGAGAACGATAAGGTATGTGCGAGTTCTTGAAACTCATACTTATGGTAAGTTCGTGACTCATAATAATATGGTATGTTTTCGAACGTCTCAGCGAATGGACGCCTATGGTCTATCTCGATGTTTCTTAAACTCATACTATTGTGGAAAGTTCATGAATTCATAATGTGCGGTAAGTTGATGGACTGTACTAAGGTATAGGAATGTTTAGACTGAAAGTAAGTATTTTCAGTAGAATTAGCATTAAAGGTGCTAGAGAAGATTAAGTATTGTCGCAGTAAAACAATGAAGGAAGATGAAGAATAGGATATTCCAAATCATCTAGATATGCTAGATTTCGAAGTTTTTTTGAAATCGTGCTTATGTGTACATTTCAAAAAGGAAAGAATTTGTTCAAATTTTGGAACCAATGGATTTTAAAAGAGCTATGCTTTGTATGTCTATGCCAATTGCTTCGGCTAGACAGAAATTGATTTAAAAATATCAAAAGGAATTTTATATCATCTGTGCATTTGATGCAAGTATGGTAAAAAGATAGAGTTGTTAATGCAATTGAACCTGGTGAGATGTGATCTTAGGATCAACAACCCGCTATGGTATGATGTATAATGACGAAGTCATAAACTAACGAAGTCCTCAACGTACTGTGAAAAGTGTGGTATCATGACGTCATAAAACGTTTTGATGTATTGCGAAAAGAATTTAAAGAAGTAGTTGATGTCAATTGAGTTGACTAGACGAATGTGTCAAGTGATATCCAAAATTTTTGGTATTAAGTCTGAGATGAACATACCCCGAAACGGGGTTATACGATAGGTTGATCACTTACGTATGGAAGATGTAGTTTACTTTCTTTATGATTGTAAACTGATCGTTAAAGAAGGGTTTACAGCGAAAGGCTGTTTAACCTAGTAAGAGTTCATGGTCGAATTGACCCCTCAGCAAAAGTATGAAATGTTTTAAAGGAATTTTGTTTCCTCTTTATTCCTTCTGCTCCATATTCATGATAAGTTATGAAGGGAGGGGAGGGGAGATGATGGAAAGATAAGAACTTCTTTGAAGAGAAGTTGAGAAGAAGGGTAAGCTAAAATTTCGAGTACGAAATTCTGTGAAGAAGGGGAGAATGTGAGAACCCGGGTAAGTGTTTGGTTTTAAGAAATTTCGAGGACAGAATTTTTATAAGGAGAGAAGAATATAACAACCCGAAATTTTGGATTATCCAGAATTTAGGTTTAAAGAATTAGTTAGTAATAAAATGAATTTTTATTAATACTATTATGTGCTATGTGTTTATTAATCGTTCTATAACATAGGATGATTATAAGTCAGGAGTATTCTGGCTACGAGCTAGATTGAACGAGTAAGAATTTTCATGACGAAAATGAAATTTTTCCGAGAACAAAAATATTTTCTGGAAAAAAGACGAAATAAGCTCTATTCACCCGATGAAACTCTAAGGGTTTGTAACAACCCGATATTTTATATATAAATAAATCAAAAATTTTGCGTATAAATTTTTATTTATTTATTTAAGGATGAGGATTTGTACAAGATAATGTGTATGTGTATTTATGTGGTAAATAAAAATATATTTATTACATAAATATTTACAAATAATTTTATTTTAGAATTATTGATTATTATAAAGTTTATTCTTATAATAATTATTTTTATAGTAGAAATATTTTTAATAATTATTTTCCATGAAAATATAATTATATATTATTCAAATAATATATGGAGTGATTTTTTTGAATAATTATAATAATTATTTTATTATATGAATTTTAGTACGGATTATTAAATTAATTATTTTACCTTAATTATTAAGGTTAAATATGAGGAATAAATCAGATATGGAATCTAAACCCTAATTTTAGATTATTATCAAGGAATGAGAATAATAATATAATATTAATTATATTTTGATTTTTCAGTGCTATAAATATGTATTGTATGCACGTATTGATGATGGTTGGTCAATTATGGTGTTTGATTTCAAAACCCTAATATTAATTGGTTAAACCCTAATTTTACTGGGTAAAACCCTAATTTGAAAATCAACTATGAGTTTAAGACTGTTATATGACGGTGTTATATGTTTTATGATGTCTATTATATAATAATTTGATTAATTAGGTAAACCCTAATTATAATCTAGAAACCCTAATTAATTAATTTTTTAGAAAACCCTAAGATATTTTAAAAACCTTAATTTGGGAAATGAGAAACCCTAATTTGAAACTCAAATCAGAGTTCAAGATGGGTTATAATTGTGTTAATGTGATAACTTAACAAGTATTAGAATTACAAATATTAATTATGAAAACCCTAAATTGTTCGTAATTTAGTAATTAGAAACCCTAATTTTAATTTGGTAACCCTATTTACCAAAAGAAGAAACCCTAATTACTATTTTAGCAATAATGAGTGATATTAAACCCTAATGTTCATGGATAGTGTAATTAGAAAATTTATCATAATTAAGAAACCTTAATTTCAAATTATTGGAAACTAAAATTATTTATTTATTTTACAAACCCTAGTTGCTATTTCCCACAAATGTTATGTGCTAAACATTAGGGTTAAACCCTAAGGGTTTGACAAGTTACAATAATGCCCTTAAATATCCAAGCCAAATGACCATTATACCCCTAGTTGCATTATTTTGGTTAACAAATAGGTTTTGACATTTAGGTGAGTTGGTGAACCACCCCATGTGCTTAAAATTCCAGCAACAAGTCACCATACTCAGCCATACATGAATCTAACATATATATATATATATATATATATATATATATATATATAGATCAAGGAGAGAGAAAGCCATTTATTAACTTACATTTTGTGCAACACTCAACCATTCTCTCTCAAGCCCCATACATCCGAAATATTAAGCTAGATCAGTCCCAAATACCAGCCCCACGAAAATCACTAACAAATCAGAAGCCCAAATACAAGAAGATCAAAGTAAAGGTATAAACCCTACATGAAAATCTGTCCAACGATCTGTTGTTAGATGTTTTTTTGTGTAAAACATGTTAGATATAGTGTCTAAGGATGATCTGGGTTGCTAAATGTTAGATCCATAGCATTTAGATGCTCGGATTTGAAGATTTGCAAAATCTGGGAAAAAGTTCAACGGTGGTCTGACAGTGAATGTCAGTGGCTGTAGATCTTTTCATGTTTTTGATTTTTATTGTTTTTAAGTTGTTATGTGTAGCTTGTAATGTGGTCTTTAATTTACAAAAGGAATCAGGGTCATTTGATGTCTAGATTAGAAGTTATTTACGGTCAAAAGTAGTTGACCGGCCATGATCGGGCGTTTCCGGGTAACCCAGAAACAGCCCAGAACCGGCCTGACAACGTTTTGATTCGACCAGATCTGTCAGTGTGTGTATGTTTTGGTTCATTTGTTGCATTAAAGTTATAGTATGGTAGTTATACTACAGGTTAATACTCTTAGATAGCTTTTATCACAAACGTATGAGATTTGGAGGATGGTCAAACTAGGCAGAAAGTCCATGGATGAACTTTCTGGGTAACCCAGAAAGTTCATGAGCATGGTTTCTGACAACGTTTGACCAGACAAGATCTTGGTATTATGTTGCTTTTTTGTTTATGTGTTGTAATAGAAATGTTGTCCTACATGCTAGCTACAACCTAAAACTTTTAGATCACAAAAACGTAACACTAAAAGCAAGTTGTGGAAGCCCAAAAGTGATCAGTCGAGCTGTTCTTGTTTTCTGGGTAACCCAGAAAACGAAGAACAGGTCTGACAGATAGTTTGATCTTCCATATCTTGCTTGTATGTTGTAATCTGACCCAGACCTTGATTAATTCTTGTAGTACTACACTAACACTATAATATTTGATCAATAGCTAACCCAGAAACACAATACACAGTGCACGATTGTTGGTCAAACGAGGCATCTCGTATACTGCCTATGAATGTTCTTGAGGGCTCAAGAACACCTAAGGCAACGGTTTCTGTCGCTAAAGGGCTTTAGCGACAGACAATATATATTATTTTCCAAAAATTAATTAATTTAATTAAATAAATAGAAAAAAATAATTTTTAATTATTAAAAATACAAAATAAATTATTAAAAATTATTTTAAATTTTGAAAATTAGTTTTTATTTATTTTGAATATATTTCATAAATATTTAATATTTTTAGAATATTAAAGGTATTTAATTTATTTAATTATAATATTAAATAAATTATTTAAAAATGATTTTAATACTTAAAAAATTATTTAAAATTATATTATGATATAAGAAAATATTTTAAGTTATTTTTAATGACTTTTAATATTTTGTGATAAAATTCATTAATAAATTAATATTAATGATAATTAAGTTATTTACTAAATGAATTAAATAAATTAATTAAAAATGATTTTATTATATTAAAAATTATTTTAAATAATAATAAGGTATTTAAAAATATTTTAAGTTATAAAATATAACTTTCAATATTTAAAGGTAAATTTAATTAATTAATTATTATTAATGATATTAAAGTTATTTAATAATTATATTAAATAATTTAGTTTAAAAATAATTTTAATATTATAATAATCATTTTAAATAAAAATAAAGTGTTTAAAGATATTTTTAAGTTATAAAATATAACTTTTAATATTTAAAGGATAATTTCAATAATAATTTAATATTAACAATTATTAATTTATTATTAATGATATTAAATTTATTTAATAATTATATTAAATAAATAGTTTAAAAATAGTTTTATTAATTTAAAAATTATTTAAAAAGGATATAAATGAATTAAAAATATTTTAAGTTATACTTAATGACTTTTAATATTTTGATAAATAAAACATTAATACTTTAATATTAATGATAATTAATTAAAAATGATTTTAAATATTTTAAAAATCATTTAAGGGTTATATTAATACTTTAAAAGTATTTTAAGTTATTATAAATAACTTTAATATTTTGAAAATGATTTCATTAATAGTTTAATGTTAATTAAATATTAATGATAATAGGATTGTTTAATACTTAAATCATTTAATAATGATTCTGATGTTTGAAAATTCATGATAAATTATAATAAATGTTTTAAAATTATTATAAGTCATTTAAAAATAATATGACTGATATTTATAGATATTGAGTTACAGAATAGTGTCTTAGACTCGATAATTACCCGATAAAGCTATCGGTACACCGACATGTTTCAGAAATTGATCTGGACTTAGATAATTTAATTAGATATGTAATTATTTGTGATTCAATGGTTGTTAAACATGGGTAATAATGTGATTAGTGTAAGACCCCGAATTTTATGAAATAAAAGTATTCAATTTTTCTTATAATTAATATTTAGTAAATGGTTAAATTGATAAATATTAAAGTTAAGGGAGATATATGAATTTTTTTTTTTCGAAATACACAAGTGGTTATAAAATATTCATTGTTGTCGGGGAATATTCGCTTGGTCGTGGAATATTCTTACTGTCGGAGAATATTCGTACGACGGTGCAGTCTTTTGTGGGCCCCATAACGGAAAGCTATTGGATGAAGAAAACGACAAGAGTAAGTTGTTTATAAATAACGGCGTAGTTGTTACCGTTAACACTGTTGGAATACCCGGTGGTTAAAACACAGTAATACGCGTTGTTGCACAGTAGCACACGGTATTGCACCAATTATTAATTTTTACGTAAGAAGGCATTACTCAATAATTGTTACAGTAATTACTGTTCAGTATTTTATTTTATTGATTCAATAATTGCTGCGTTGATATTTTATATTACTGTTGTTTTAACAATGGTCACTACACAATATTTTCTATTATCGGAGCAATAATTCATATTATCTGAATAATATTATTAGATAACATTATTGGCAATGTCTAGAAAGTTCTGTCTAAGGAGAGGTTTGGTCATCTAATTGCGCGCCAGTAAGGAAGAGATCCTTATTGGAAAGCCCCCTCTTTCCTGGGAACGGCCTGGTTGCTAGTACTGTGATTCTGTAATATTATTTGTGTATAATTAATTATTGATTTATATGATGAGGAAAATATTGATTTTATGTGGATATAGATGGAAAAAAATTTTAATGTGACAATTGTTGAAAATTAATATTTCATCTTTTTCTGATAAAATAATTTATTTAAATATATTATTTTAATAATATATTGATGGTGATATTTTTACAATGAATGTGGGATATATGAGTATATGAGGAGGAAGAGTATTTTTGTGGCATTTAATGATTAACACATGTTTTGTGTGTTGGTGGACACAATTCTTGATCGAAAATTTATTATTGACTGTAAAATCGCCCGTTTGTGAATTTCGGTCAATTTCTGTTTGGAATTCGGAAAAACTTTCTTCTGTAAAGTTGTAGAGAATTGAATTTCCTATAAAAACTAGCGAGATTTGAATTTTCTGATCAAAGGACTATTTATTATGAATTATTAAAGTTCCGAAGTTTCGAAATAATTGATTTTTGGGAGTTTAAGTTAATTATTTTGAGAAAAACGTTTTTTTGTGAGATGGTGGGGCCCACTGGTTGTTAAAATGTGCTGAATTCAGATCTTCAAAGGTGGGCTTGAAAATTTATATATATATATATATATATATATATATATATATATATATATATATATATATTATATTAAATTTTCTGCTTTGGTGTTCTAAGCAATTTCCTATAAATAGGGTGCTTAGGTTAGAATTGAAAATCACACCAGAAACTGAAGTTTTCTCTCTATTTCTCTCTCTATATTATCGAGTGTATTCTTGTGAGTATTTTAATATCTTGAGTGTTGCTATACGGTGCAAGTTCGTTCAGCGTTATTCTAGTCAGGAATACTGCTCTTTTGAGGTACGGGATTTTGTCGTAAGGGATACTAAGAGATAGTAAGGGATGTTATTTCTTCTTAAATGATATTATTTTCTTTAATATCATTATGCCGAAGTATTGATCTGAAATTTTTATCAAATTTGGAACTTTTTCATGTCGGGGTTACTATTCATGAGTTACTATTCATGAGTTACTATTCACGAGTTACTATTCATGAATTACTATTCACGAGTTACTATTCACGAGTTACTATTCACGAGTTACTATTCATGGGTTACTATTCATGAGTTACTATTCATGGCAAAATTGGTTTTTTTTCCTAACCAAATTATAGTTGATTTATGAATATTATTCTTGAGATTAAAACTATATGTTGATCATATTATTCTTTTTATCATATATAACATTTTTATAACCCTAATGATGATATTTCTCTTTGACTTGAGTGTAAAGATGGGTAGATTTTTGGTACGATCATGACTATGGGTTCTCTTTGGCCAGTAGTGCAAAGTTGAATTGTTGATTGGTATGATCATGACCATTGAATTTATAAGTGAATATCTTTAGCTTAAGTGCAAAGGTGAATTGATCAATATGATTATAATTATTGTTTATATAAATTCTGAAATGATTATATATTTCTTTGATATATTAATATATTTGGCCTGTAGTGCAAATATGAACTGTTGATGAATATATTTGGCCGTAGTACAAATATGAACTATTGAGAAATATCTTTGGCCTGTAGTGCAAAGATGAATTATTGATGAATATCTTTGGCATGTAGTGCAAAGATGAATTGTTGATGAATATCTTTGGCCCGTAGTGCAAAGATGACATGTTGTTGAATATCTTTGGCCAGTAGTGCAAAGATGAACAGATATTGAGATGAACATGACCAACTAGTGATACAAATGAATATCTTTGGCCGTAGTACAAAGATGAAGTTATTAGTATGATTATGAACAGAAAATGTGATTTGGTGTAACCATGATCTTTGATGTTTCATGTAAAGATAGGTGATGAAAATTATCTTCGTCCTAGATGAGAAGAAGAATTTAGAACTACAGTTATGATTATGAGTTATTCATATGATTGTGGACCAGAATTGTTGATTGATGTTACAGGGATAAAACATTGTTGGTGGATTTTTAACATGGAGAAGATAATAGACTTTATAGTCTATTTGACTCTTCTAATGGATTGCTCGTTCCGCTGCAACTATGGTTGAAATTTTTATTATTTACAATATGTTCTAAATCTCTGATTTATTATTGTTGACTGGTATGATCATGACCATTGAATTTATAATTGAATATCTTTAGCTTAAGTGCAAAGGTGAAATGATCAACGTGATTATAATTATTGGTTATATAAATTCTAAAATGATTATATATTTCTTTGAGATAATAATATATTTGGCTTGTAGTGCAAATATGAGCTGTTGAGGAATATCTTTGGCCTGTAGTGCAAAGATGAGTTGTTGATGAATATCTTTGGCACGTAGTGCAAAGATGAAATTATTAGTATGATTATGAACAAGAACTGTGATTTGGTATAACCATGATCTTTGATGTTTCAGGTAAAGACAAGTGATGAAAATTATCTTGTTCTGAATGAGAAGAGGAATTTAGAACTACAAATATGATTATGAGTTATACATGTGATTGTGGACAAGAATTATTGATTGATGTTACAGGGATAAAATATTGTTGGTGAACTTTTAACATGGAGAAGATAATAGACTTTGTAGTCTATTTGACTCTTCTAATGGATTGCTCGTTCCGCTGCAACTATGGTTGAAAAATTTTATCATCTAACATATGTTCTAAATCTATGATTTATTTCTGACAAAGACTATTGATAATTTAATTATCTTTAGTTATGATATTCTTTACTGAGCTAGTTGTGCTCACCCTTTTGCTTCACAATTCCTTTCAGGTAATACGAGTGTAGCTGGGTCGAGCGGGGGTAACAGGAGAATAGAACGGTGGTCATCATTTAGTAGTTATATTTGGTGAATCATCTAGGGTGAAGCGAACCCAACGTTGGAAGGGTGTTTTGCCACTATCATATCAGATGTCTAATGACATACAACCTCGTGTCATCATAAGATAGAATTGTGCTCATCCACTTGCTGAGTATATTTACGAGCACTACCTATATAATCTTGGTGTTTGTTTGAAGTATAATTCTCAATTAGAGACAGTGGAGATAATGATAAGTCAAGAGAAGACTCACCATTGAGAAGAATATGATAGTAACCTTCTTGTTTTTCTTTGGGGTCTATTGGGTCAACCAAGGATAATTCTGTGGCCATATGATATCTATCATAACCTAGAAGCATGGCCTCCCATGTATGAAGGTTTCCTTGAGCACTTCCCAAATATTCTAATTTCTAAAAAAAAATTTGACTATACCTTTATGTAATGTGTCATTGTGACGTGCTATCCAAGGTTGGGACATGAGTCACAGTTGGTATATATTTGTACCCAAACTCATAGCATACGTGTTGTTGTATTTTGCACTATAATTGTTGTAATAAAGTTATAGTTGTTATCTGTACCATGTATTTGGCGACTCAAAATGGGTTGGATGGAATGAACCTATTTTGGGGGCATTACAATTAGGTTATGTGCTGACTGCAATAAGCAGTGGTATGTGTTATAGTATGTTATTCTAATCGAACGAACGATCTTATTAATGATAGGTCGTGAGATAAACGATAAAACTAAGTTGTGAACTGTAAGCAGCGCATCAGGCAAGTATCTTACCTTTGCATTTTCTTTATGCAATGGACATGAGTAAGAATATTTATGAATTATATTATTACTGTACAAATTATTAACCCTATATTATACACGCTCATTGATTATCAACATGTTAGTATATGGTAATTCAGATATATATATGTATATATATATATATATATATATATATATATATATATATATATATATATATTATGTTCGTTAATTTCTATAAATGATTATACAAGTGTCCCCACTTGGATAATCATTGTATTTAATCACATGTTGATATGCCTTTGTCAATTACCCGTATACATATATGTTGAATTATAGATTATTGTTGAACAAGATAAAACATTTGATTTGAAACCCAGACAAGTATGAACATCCCTACACGGGAAAATTTTTATGCACCTAAGGCGGATAGAGTGAACGATACCCTCGTTCTCGCATGTAGTGTTGATCAATTACAAGGTACAACGGGCTGATCACCCCCGTGCCCGTAAGTTATGACGGTTTGCAGATGAATTTTTGTTTAATCTTTTCGAAAATAAAAATAATGTTCATAGTATGTCAACTTAACCCTATTTATAGTCATTACGTAGTTTCAAAAATTTGAAAGAGAGTTGTTATGTTATTATTATCGGTTCAGATTACTTCACAACTATCGATTTGTTGTAGAAGGGTGGTATAAAAAAATATCTAAATTCTTTCATCTTATATATATATATAATTGCTATTACTTGCTGGGCACTCAAATGCTCATCCTTGCTTAATTAAAATGTTTTCAGCTAAGTGCGAGCAACCAGAAGGCTCGGCTAAGAACAAAGGGAAAGGGAAGGTTGCAGAGTAAGTTGGTGCTATTTTATGTAATAGTTTATCCTTAGTAAGACAATGATAATAATTATCTATCATGGGTTTTAATGAATGTTTAAAGGTAACGTACTTGGGATTCAGACTCTGAAAATTATGTAAATTAAGTTGGTATCTATATTATTGTTATTATTATTAGTATTATTCCGCTCATAAAAATGGTATCGTAAAGCACCGAGTTCGGCTTTCAAGTACCCGGATTTGGGGACCTTACAGGTTGGTATCAGAGCTTAGGGTTAAAAGCCTTAGGTGGGCTAGACCTTAGGCTATAACCTTAGAACAGAGGGAAACGTTGAAAATAAAATTAACTCATATAGAGTTTAAAAAGAGTTGAATTGAATAAATTCATCGTCAAACAAAATAAAAGATAACTTATATAAAACTATTATTTATTGTGTGTATATATAATATGCTAATCAGGATAATTTATGTGTGTAGATGTCTGGTGGAAAAGGCTTGTTATATGCATATAGCATGAAGAAGAATCAAACCCATACACCCGAGCTAATATCGAAGCCAATAGTTGAAATGGAGGCTCACAATGAAAACAACTCAGACAATGTGGTTATCGTAGAAAATGTAGTACCAGATCCGGAGATGGTGGAGCTGACAGATAGTGATTCGGACACTAAAGTTGAAGCTGATCAAGCATCAACGGAGGTGCAGGATCTGAAGAACAAGGTTTCTTCTCTGGAGAAGCTGTGGGAGATAGAAAAGCTGTTGAATAGTAAGTTGCGTCAACCATTAATAGAAACAATGGAAGAACAAGATAAGCTTAAAATCTAAATTGATCAAATGGGAGCCACAAGCAACACATCGTGTGCAGCTCCGAGCAAGAAGGGGAAAAGAAAGATAGAAGACCATGACTTAGGAAAACCTGATAAGAAGAAAGGGAAAACAATATGTTACCTTTGCGGTTATGAGGGACATACCACTCTGTATTGTCCTGACTATAAACCAGGAGCATGTTTTATCTGTGGGATAGAAGATCATTAGGCGAGAAGTTGTCCAAGAAAAAGGTGTAATAAATAAGTAGTATAGGTTCTGGGATGTAGGTGTGTTTAATGTAATATATAGGATAAGTATGTTTGTTTAATGAAATGTTCTAAAACTTTTGTAATGGTCAAGGTTGTAAATCCCGACTTTTGTAGTCACAAAGGGATAGTTGATGTTTAAAGCAATATGTGTTATAATATGTAAAGTATTTTGAAATCGTTGAATGAATATGAATCTATGTTTGAGTAATGAAACGAGTTTAATATATTAAACTTATGTGACAAGGTTTAGAATGTAAGTTAAATTTATGATTTTATTCTATCAGATAATGCCGCCAAGACGTCGAACTCGCAACCAAAGGGTAGAAGAATCTGTCAACAACGCTGAGGGACAACAACAAGCAGACCCGATGCAGAACTTCACAAATATGATAGCTCAGGATATGCAACAGGGAATACCAGTCGCTGGGAATCAGCTGGACAATCGCCTAGCGAATTTTAAAGATTTCAAAACTGTAGGACCGCCAGAATTCAAAGGTACAACTGACCCTGTTGAAGCCCAAACTTGGGTCAAAGAGATTGAAAAAGTATTCGTGATAGCTAGGGTAACTGAAGGGCAGAAGACCGCTTTTGCCACCTACATGATGAAAGGTGAGGCAAATTTTTGGTGGAAAGCGAATCAGGCGAGGGCAAGAGAAGGTGTAGTCACACGGGATAGGTTCAAAACTTTGTTTTTCGAAAACTATTTTTTACCTAGTATGCAGGCTAGGATGGAGGTGAAATTTTTAGAGTTAAAATAGGAGAATATGACGGTGTCCGAATACGCCGCAAAGTTCAATGAGTTGGCTAGGTTCGCTCTGCATCAAGTTGATACGGAGGATAGGAAAGCGAGAAGGTTTGAGCTGGGATTGAAATCCTAGCTCTACAACAAGGTGGCAGTGTTGCAGATCCCTACATTTACAGTACTCATGGAGAAAGCGATCATAGCTGAGGAGGGAAGTGAGGCCATGAGCCTCTACAACAAGGAGAGGAAAAATAAGGGTAAGACCGAAGGAGCTGGGAAGGTAGGAATTAATAGTGGGAGCAAGAGTGGAGATGGCAAGAGGAAGGTGAACAACTTTGGAAATGTCCAGGTAAAACAAGAAGGTGCTAAGAAGCAGGTGGTACAGTGTAAGACATGTGGGAAGAACCACTTGGGGGAGTGTTTGAAAGGAAAATTTATTTGCTATAAGTGCGGGTAGGAGGGCCATATCTCTCCCAACTATCCCAATCCTACGATGAATAGTGGGTGTTTTCTGTGCGGATCGACTGAGCACAAGGTGAAGGATTGTCCGAAGAGGAGGGTGGAGGCAGGAAGTGTAAGCACAGGTACTGGCAGCAGGACGTTAGTAATCACGGGACCTACGTCATCGAGCAAGCCAACAAAATCTACTACAAGGGTCTACAATATGACAGTCCAGGATACGGCAGTAGCTGGTAATGAAACTTCAGGTATTATTCATACAACTTTTATTTTATTATACATGATTTTCCTATATATAGTAAATTATTTTATAAAGAAATTTTGAGGAGGAATTTGAGTTCTTTTAGAAATCAAGTTTCCGTTTAATCAGAAAGACAAGCTTTATGTGAATAGTTAAAAATCAATTCGATCAAATTATGATCGAGATCTACTTGCAATGATTGTGTATGTATGTACCCGTGTATGTATAGGTTTTAAAACGGTGATTCCGGGGATGGAATCTTTATAAGGGAGGGTGAATGTAACAACCCGATATTTTATATATAAATAAATCAAAAAATTTGGGTATAATTTTTTTTTTATTTAAGGATAAGGATTTGTACAAGATAATGTGTATGTGTATTTATGTGGTAAATAAAAATATATTTATTATATAAATATTTACAAATAATTTTATTTTAGAATTATTGATTATTATAAAGTATATTCTTATAATAATTAATTTTATAGTAGAAATATTTTTATTAATTTTTTTCCATAAAAATATAATTATATATTATTTAAATAATATATGGAGTGATTTTTTTGAATAATTATAATAATTATTTTATTATATGAATTTTAGTACGAATTATTAAATTAATTATTTTACCTTAATTATTAAGGTTAAATATGAGGAATAAATCAGATATAGAATCCAAACCCTAATTTTGAATTATTATCAAGGAATGAGAATAATAATATAATATTAATTATATTTTGATTTTTCAGTGCTATAAATATGTACTGTATACACGTATTGATGATGGTTGGTCAATTATGGTGTTTAATTTCAAAATCCTAATATTAATTGGTTAAACCCTAATTTTACTGGGGGAAACCCTAATTTGAAAATCAACTGTGAGTTTAAGACTGTTATATAACGGTGTTATATATTTTATGATGTGTATTATATAATGATTTGATTAATTAGGTAAACCCTAATTATAATCTAGAAACCCTAATTAATTTTTTTTAGAATACCCAAAGATATTTTAAAAACCCTAATTTGGGAAATGAGAAACCTTAATTTGAAACTCAAATTAGAGTTCGAGATTGGTTGTAATTGTGTTAATGTGATTAATTAACAAGTATTAGAATTACAAATATTAATTATGGAAACCCTAAATTGTTAAACCCTAATTACTAAACTAGAACCGTAATTTAGTAATTAGAAACCCTAATTTTAATTTGGTAACCCTATTTACCAAAAGAAGAAACCCTAATTGCTATTATAGCAATAATGAGTGATATTAAACCCTAATGTTCATGAATAGTGTAATTAGAAAATTTATCATAATTAAAAAACCTTAATTTCAAATTTTTGGAAACTAAAATTATTTATTTATTTATTTATTTATTTTACAAACCCTAGTTACTATTTCACACAAATGCTATGTGCTAAACATTAGGGTTAAACCCTAAGGGTCAAACCCTAAGGGTTTGACAAGTAACAATAATGCCCTTAAAAATCCAAGCCAAATGACCATTATACCCCTAGTTGCATTATTTTGGTTAACAAATAGGTTTTGACATTTAGGTGAGTTGGTAAACCACCCCATGTGCTTAAAATGCCAGCAACAACTCACCATACTCAGCTATACATGAATCTAACATATATATATATATATATATATATATATATATATATATATATATATATATATATATATATATATATAGATCAAGGAGAGAGAAAGCCATTTATTAACTTACATTTTGTGCAACACTCAACCATTCTCTCTCAAGCCCCATACATCCGAAATATTAAGCTAGATCAGTCCCAAATACCAGACCCACGAAAATCACTAACAAATCAGAAGCTCAAATACAAGAAGATCAAAGTAAAGGTATAAACCCTACTTGAAAATATGTCCAACGATCTGTTGTTAGATGTTTTTTTGTGTAAAACATGTTAGATATAGTGTCTAAGGATGATCTGGGTTGCTAAATGTTAGATCCATAACATCTAGAGGTTCGGATTTGAACATTTGCAAAATCTAGGAAAACGTTCAACGGTGGTCTGACAGTGAATGTCAGTGGCTGTAGATCTTTTCATGTTTTTGATTTTTGTTATTTTTAAGTTGTTATGTGTAGCTTGTAATGTGGTCTTTAATTTACAAAAGGAATCAGGGTCATTTGATGTCTAGATTAGAAGTTATTCACGGTCAAAAGTAGTTGACCGGCCATGATCGGGCGTTTCCGGGTAACCCAGAAACAGCCTAGAACCGGCCTGACAACGTTTTGATTCGACCAGATCTGTCAGTGTGTGTATGTTTTGGTTCATTTGTTGCATTAAAGTTATAGTATGGTAGTTATACTACAGGTTAATACTCTTAGATAGCTTTTATCACAAACGTATGAGATTTGGAGGATGGTCAAACTAGGCAGAAAGTCCATGGATGAACTTTCTGGGTAACCCAGAAAGTTCATGAGCATGGTTTCTGACAACGTTTGACCAGACAAGATCTTGGTATTATGTTACTTTTTTGTTTATGTGTTGTAATAGAAATGTTGTCCTACATGCTAGCTACAACCTAAAACTTTTAGATCACAAAAACGTAACACTAAAAGCAAGTTGTGGAAGCCCAAAAGTGATCAGTCGAGCTGTTCTTGTTTTCTGGATAACCCAGAAAACGAAGAACAGGTCTGACAGATAGTTTGCTCTTCCATATCTTGCTTGTATGTTGTAATCTGACCCAGACCTTGATTAATTTTTGTAGTACTACACTAACACTATAATATTTGATCAATAGCTAACCCAGAAACACAATACACAGTGCACGATTGTTGGTCAAACGAGGCATCTCGTATACTGCCTATGAATGTTCTTGAGGGCTCAAGAACACCTAAGGCGACGGTTTCTGTCGCTAAAGGGCTTTAGCGACAGACAATATATATTATTTTCTAAAAATTAATTAATTTAATTAAATAAATAGAAAAAAATAATTTTTAATTATTAAAAATACCAAATAAATTATTAAAAATTATTTTAAATTTTGAAAATTAGTTTTTAATTATTTTGAATATATTTCATAAATATTTAATATCTTTGGAATATTAAAGGTATTTAATTTATTTAATTATAATATTAAATAAATTATTTAAAAATAATTTTAATACTTAAAAAATCATTTAAAATTATATTATGATGTAAGAAAATATTTTAAGTTATTTTTAATAACTTTTAATATTTTGTGATGAAATTCATTAATAAATTAATATTAATGATAATTAAGTTATTTACTAAATGAATTAAATTAATTAATTAAAAATGATTTTATTATATTAAAAATCATTTTAAATAATAATTAGGTATTTAAAAATATTTTAAGTTATAAAATATAACTTTCAATATTTAAAGGTAAATTTTATTAATTAATTAATATTAATGGTATTAAAGTTATTTAATAATTATATTAAATAATTTAGTTTAAAAATGATTTTAATATTATAATAATCATTTTAAATGAAAATAATGTGTTTAAAGATATTTTTAAGTTATAAAATATAACTTTTAATATTTAAAGGATAATTTCATAAATAATTTAATATTAATAATTATTACTTTATTATTAATGATATTAAATTTATTTAATAATTATATTAAATAAATAGTTTAAAAATGATTTTATTAATTTAAAAATCATTTAAAAAGGATATAAATGAATTAAAAATATTTTAAGTTATACTTAATGACTTTTAATATTTTGATAAATAAAACATTAATACTTTAATATTAATGATAATTATTTAAAAATGATTTTAAATATTTTAAAAATTATTTAAGGGTTATATTAATACTTTAAAAGTATTTTAAGTTATTATAAATAACTTTAATATTTTAAAAATAATTTCATTAATAGTTTAATGGTAATCAAATATTAATGATAATAGGATTATTTAATACTTAAATCATTTAATAATGATTCTGATGTTTGAAAATTCATGATAAATCATAATAAATGTTTTAAAATTATTATAAGTCATTTAAAAATAGTATGACTGATATTTATAGATATTTAGTTACAGAATAGAGTTTTAGACTCGATAATTACCCGATAAAGCTGTCGGTACACCGATATGTTTCAAAAATTGACCTGGACTTAGATAATTTAATTAGATATGTGATTATTTGTGATTCAATGGTTGTTAAACATGGATAATAATGTGATTAAGTTATGTGCTGACTGCAATAAGCAGTGTTATGTGTAATAGTATGTTATTCTAATCGAACGAATGATCTTATTAATGATAGGTCGTGAGATAAACGATAAAACTAAGTTGTGAACTGTAAGCAACACATCAGGCAAGTATCTTACCTTTGCATTTTCTTTATGCAATGGACATGATTAAGAATATTTATGAATTATATTATTACTATACAGATTATTAACCCTATATTATATACGCTCATTGATTATCAACATGTTAGTATATGGTAATTCAGATATATATATTCTGTTCGTTAATTTTAATAAATGATTATACAAGTGTGCCCACTTGGATAATCATTGTATTTAATCACATGTTGATATACCTTTGTCAATTACCCGTATACATATATGTTGAATTATAGATTATTGTTGAACAAGATAAAACCTTTGATTTGGAACCCAGACAAGTATGAACATCCCTACACGGGAAAACTTTTATGCGCCCAAGGCGGACAGAGTGAACGATACCCTCGTTCTTGCATGTAGTGTTGATCAATACAAGGTATAACGGGCTGATCACCCCCTTGCCCGTAAGTTATGACGGTTTACAGATGAATTTCTGTTTAACCTTTTCGAAAATGAAAACAATGTTCATAGTATGTCAACTTAACCCTATTTATAGTCATTACGTAGTTTTAAAAATTTGAAAGAGAGTTGGTATGTTATTATTATCGGTTCAGATTACTTCATAACTATCGATTTGTTGTAGAAGGGTAGTATAAAGAAAATATCTAAATTCTTTCAGCTTATATATATATATATATATAATTGCTATTACTTGCTGGGCACTCAAATGCTCATCCTTACTTAATTTAAATGTTTTCAGCTAAGTGTGAGCAACCAGAAGGCTCGGGTAAGAACAAAAGGAAAGGGAAGGTTGCAGAATAAGTTGGTGCTATTTTATGTAATAATTTATCCTTAGTAAGACAATGATAATAATTATCTATCATGGGTTGTAATGAATATTTAAAGGTTACGTACTTGGGATTCAAACTCTGATAATTATGTAAATTAAGTTGGTTTCTATATTATTGTTATTATTATTAGTATTATTCCGCTCATAGAAATGGTATCGTAAAGCACCGAGTTTGGGTTTCAAGTACCCAGATTTAGGGGCCTTACAAGGTTAGGGTTTGAATAACCTAAGCCTTTCTAAGAGTTCGTTATGTAAAAATGACATTCCACCGAAAGATTTGATGATAATATATCGTGAAAAGTTAAGTAAGACGATAAAAAAATTTCTCGAAAAACGTGCAGAAATCGGACAAAATAAAAATGACGAAAAGTACTACTATGTACTTTTCATTCGTTTAGCTACGTTAGGGGAAATTGTGAAGAAAAACGCTTAACGCCAAAAAGTGTTTTTTAGTTTTTCAGAAATCCGAAGAATACGTAAAAGTTAATCGGCAAAGGAAAGACGAAATATCTAAAAATATTTAGATTCCGAGAATCGCAGTTTTTAAAACTGTCGGACGAAACCCGAAAGACGAAACCACAAAACTTATAGGCTAAGTTTCGTGAATAGTAAGGAGGTGGAGTAAGGAGTAAGTAAACTTAAGGAGTAAGTAAATTTTAGGGCTAAGTAAACTTAAGGGCTAAGAAGACTTAATGGTTAAGTAAGTGTGGAGGCTAAGTAAACTTGGTGGCTAAGCCTTGAATAGTAAGGAGGTTAAGGGGGGTAAAATGACCAAATTGCCCTAGCCTTGGAAATTCTATAAATAGGAAGCAAACTTTCATTATTTTGGGATTTTGAAAATCCTACACTTTGAGAGATAGAGGGAGAGAGTTCGGATGGGAGATGAAGAGGAAGAGGAAGAGGAAAAGCTTGCCCGAGTGCACGCTTTGTCCAACAGAGGAAGATTAAAGAAGAAAGGTAATCCGCAACCTAGCTTCTAATAAATTTTCTTTAAGTTTTGTTGTTCAAAAATATAACTTAATGAAGATAAGGAGTGGTTGAGGTTAGGAATGATTTCATATGGTTGAAATCATGAGAAAATAAAGAAATAAGAATTAAAAATTTAGTTTATAAATTTCTTAAGGAAGTATAAGATTTCTAAGGATTTTAAGCGATCTGAATGAATATTATGAATGAGTAGGTGAAATAAGTAAGGAATGGTGTTCTATAACATCAAATTCCAAGAAAAAGTGGAATCGTAATCCAAAATATTGATTAAAAATGAAGAACGAACGAAGAACACGAAGAACACGCGAAGAACACGAAGAATGTTGTTGATGGACAAATTTAAAACCATCGTAGGAAAATTGTTATTGATGGACAAGTTTAAAAGCATCGCTTATGAGTTAGTTGCATATTTCTTGGTTAGGAACGGTAGAAACGTTCACGAAGAACGGATTAAAACTTAGCTATAACAACGTTATGGCGAAAATTTTTGTAAAAGACGAGAATTAAAAAGTTAGTAAATGGATCTGAACGTGTAGGGTTTCATAAGAAAGTAAGAGAATATAGAAAACGTGAGTCGTGGACTCAAGAACGAACGAGTTCCAAGTTCGGATGACCGAATTACGAATGAACGAATGAAGAGCATTAAAAACATAAAAATGAACGAAGGGTGAAGATTAACCCAATCGAATGGCACGTTAACGTATATAAAATGAAGTTCTGTCCGAGGGGTATTGAAGTACTTAAGATAAGGAAGAGAATAGCTTTGGAACGATCTCGTTCTGAGTTATAACGAATAAGTTACGAAATTTTGAAGTAAGCGATTCAAGCTTGTAAAAGACTTAAGAAAAATTTTCTAGGATTTAGGCTCGGCGCCGCAGCGCCGGCTGAGCTTTGAGAAGTGGCGCCGCAGCACGAGCTCGGCCATAAACTACTGCCGAGTGGCACCGCAGTACGAGAGGTAATGAAGTGTTTGGCGCCGCAGCGCCAGACCAAAGGAAAGAGGATGACGTAGGTCACGCCGCAGCGCGAAAGAGAGGAAGGGGCACGGCGTCGCAACGCCGGTACAGGGTAATGCCCAGAAATGAGATTTTTATTGCTCAATTACTAGGGGATGTGCAAGAAAGAAATATGAACATGTAGTTCACCTAATGTAACACTTAATCAAGTGTTTTAAATCTTTAGTAAAGGTTGAACGGAAATATTAAACAAGATTAAAAGACAAATATTGTAGGTGCAGGTTACGGAACCGATATCCGGGGACTGTAGTCACGATGAATGAACGTTAAGGATTGCTATAATTATGATTCTTTAGACGTTGAGTGACGAAGGTAATGAATAACATTTCGATGTTATGTCGTGGTAACGAGAGATAAGTGTAATGCGCTTAGACGCTGTGAATGCAACGTTGTTGCGATGAACGATCAATCTTAGCATAAAACGAATCGTATGGCTTCGACATTAAGAAAGAATAATGAACATGGGGTTCATGGGATGGATAACAAATGAAAGCGATTAAAACCTTGAGCAAAGGTTGAATGAGAGATTAAGAGACGAGCAACGTGAACGTTGGATACGTAAACGATCCTCGTGAATCTTATTTGTGACGCCCCCAAAATTAGGTATACACCACCCATCTTGGGTCGTCAGATACATTGTACAGAATACAAATACAACTTATTAATACAACTGTCATGTACAATACGACAAAACATAAACTGTGAGTTTGAATACAAATATTGTCTTCTAGAGAGTATTCATACTCAAAAGGAGTCCTCATTACATTTATTATCACACTATTACATAGAATAGTGAGAACTACTAACTAATATTATCATTCAGACCATCACTCCGTTTCCCGACTTTCCCCAGGTACGTTCTCATTTCCTGAAGAGAACAGTGAAAGAAAGGGTGAGCTCAACTAGCCCAGTAAGAAATATTATGACTAAGATAATGCAGAATAAATTATCATTAGCCTTCAACAATGTTAAACTGATAAAATATAATAGACATCAAGTTTAACTGCAGCGGAACAAGCAATCCATTAAAAGAGTCAAGTAGAAAATAAACTCTACTATCTTTTATGATTTAAAAGGTTTTTTAACACTGTGATCGCTGGGACTCAGTTTAATAAAATAATCCACATCATCGAATCACCCCTGCACTACGGCCAAGGATATTCGTGTATTCATTAATGGTCATGATCATGCCAACAACTGTCCATCAATGCACTACGGGCCAATGAGGACTTTTACCACATCATTTGTAATATTACGGTCATGATTATACCGAATAATCCCTGATCATAATCACACCAAGTCCATCTATGCACTACAGGCCACAGATGCCTTTCAACATTTTATAAACAGGAGGATAATGACAATGATATAAGAATTCAATAAAACAAGTTCAAGAATTAATTTATCCAAGAATTAACAACGTCCAAATTGTCAACATGATACTGCTTTGTGGAGTAAAATTCAAGAATGCTTAGAAGATTATTTTCATGAAAAGATACTGGATAAAACGCAATTATCAAGGATATTCCACAAATTTTATGGAGTATAGAAGTCAAAACTTAACCAACTAAGTATAATAAAGAATGGAATAACAAAAGAAATCACCATGCATGCGATAGATCGCACAGACAGGTTATTTCAATAGAATAATAAATAATGAAACCAGGTCCGGCGTAAAACGCACAGACAGGATATTCCAACAGAATAATAATAAAGACGAAACCAGGTCCGGTGTAAAACACACAGACATGATGTTCCAACAGAATAATAATAAAGACGGAACCAGGTCCGGTGTAAAACACACAGACAGGATGTTCTAACAGAATAATAATAAAGACGGAACCAGGTCCGGTGTAAAACACACAGACAGGATGTTCCAACAGAATAATAATAAAGACGAAACCAGGTCCGGTGTAAAACACACATACAGGATATTCCAACAAAATAATAGAAGAATGTCACCAAGTATAGGGTAGACCGCGTATACAGGTTATTCTAACAGAATAATAAGAAATGGAATAACAACAGTTCTCTTCATGAATAAGAAAGAATAACATCCCTTACCGTTTTAAAGAAGAGCTGAAATAAGGAAGTAGTTAAGTAGCAGAATACTCTTCTTCTCTCTCTCTATAGTTTCTCTCTATAGTTTCTCTCTCTAGAGTTCAGTGAATTCGTAAGAAATAATGAAGGAATGAGCTGCTATTTATAGAAAAATAGAATGCATAGTAACTAATCCATGAACGGTCCAGATTGATTACTTTAATCTGACGGTCCATATTTAAAGAAAAATCTTTTAAATAAAATATAATATATTTTATTTATAGAATAACTTTAATAAAGTATTCTGTTTTATATAAAAAGATGTTTCTGTTTTATTACGTTAATAATACGAATAAAACAAAACGTCATTATCGCTAAATAATTCATATTATTAACTGACAATAATTGAATCAAAATGAGTGACTTCTCACATAAGCATTAACAATTAATACCGTGTGCTACTATGCAACCACACGTATTATTGTACTTTTACTACCGAGTAGTTCAACAGTATCAATGGTAAAACTTCCGCCGTTATTTTTAATAAAATATTTTTGTTGTTTTCTCAATCCGATAATAATTCTGTTGTGGGGTCCACCAATGATTGTGTCGTTGTACGAATATTCCCTGTTAAAACGAATATTCCCCGACCAATCGAATATTATATAACAACTTGCGTACTTTGCAAAATTTATAAATATTACTCACAACTATAATATTATATCAAATTAACACCATAATATTTAAAAATAATATTTATAGAAAATTTATCTTTATTTATAAAAGTTGGGGTCTTACAACCTCCCCTTCTTATAAAATTTCGCCCTCGAAATTAGGGTACGTACCTGGTATGTCGAAGAGGTAAGGATACCTTGATTTCATTTCAGATTCTAACTCCCAAGTTATTTCCTCAACATCGTGGTTTCTCCACAAAACTTTAACTTGAGGTATAACCTTGGAGCGTAGAATATGTTCCTTCTTATCCAAGATTTGAACAGGAACTTCTTCATACGTCAAATCCTCCGCTATTTCGTCCGGTTCTAACTCAATAATGTGGTTCGGGTCTTCCACATATTTTCGTAACATGGATATGTGGAAAACGTTATGAACACGAGACATACTTGGCGGTAAAGCGAGTCTATAAGCCACAGTTCCTACTCGATCGAGGATTAAAAATGGACCGATGAATCGAGGATTTAGCTTTCCTCTCTTTCCAAATCTTGTAACTCCTTTCCATGGAGCAACACGTAAGAACACATGATCTCCTACATCAAATTCCACGTCCTTTCGATGAAGATCAGCATAACTCTTTTGTCGATCTTGTGAGGTTTTTATACGTTGTCGGATCGTTTGAATCTTTTCCATATTGCATGAGAACGCATCCCAACCCTTTGCTCGAAGCATCACTGTAGATGACAAATCCCTCCGAGCCAGATGGTATTGTTAGAACAAGTGCTGAAATGAGTCTCCTCTTGAGTTCTTGAAAACTCTTCTCACATTCTTCGCTCCAACCGAACTTTGTATCTTTCCGAGTCAGCTGAGTTAGTGGAGTAGCGATTCGAGAAAATCCTTCCACGAATCTCAGATAATAACCAGCTAAACCAAGAAAGCTATATACTTCGGTCACTGATTTAGGTTGTTCCCAGCTTTGAATAGCTTCAATATTTGCTGGGTCAACAGATATTCCACGACTTGATACTACATGCCCAAGGAATGCTACCTCCTCCAGCCAGAACTCGCATTTCTTCAACTTGGCATAAAGTTTGTATTCACGAAGCTTTTGGAGTACCAGCCTCAAGTGTTGCTGATGATCTTCACGACTTTTGGAATAAATAAGGATGTCATCAATAAAGACGACCACAAAGGGATCCAAATATTCCTTGAATACCCGGTTCATCATATCCATGAAGGCAGCAGGAGTATTAGTCAATCCAAAGGACATGACTAGGAATTCATAATGCCCGTACCAAGTTCTGAAAGCCGTCTTTGGAATATTCTCAGTTCTAACCTTCAGCTGATGATATCCAGAACGAAGATCAATCTTTGAAAAGAATTGTGATCCTTGCAACTGGTCAAACAGGTCATCAATACGTGGCAATGGGTACCTGTTTTTGATGGTGACATGATTCAACTCCCGATAATCAATATAAAATCGCATACTTTCATCTTTTTTCTTCACGAATAGCACAGGAGCACCCCAATGAGAAGTACTAGGACGAATAAAGCCAATGTCTAACAATTCCTGCAGTTGGATCTTTAACTCCTGAAGTTCAATAGGAGCCATTCAATATGGGGCTTTGGAAATGGGTTTTGTACCGAGTTCAAGGTCGATACAAAATTTAATTTCACGCTCTGGGGGTAGGCCAGGAAGTTCTTCAGGGAATACGTCAGGGAATTTATTAACAATAGAAATATCATTCAAAACTGACGTATTTTTGTTTAGATCTGTGACATGAGCTAAGAAAGCTTGACATCCATTTTTCAATAAACGAATAGCTTTATAGCTTGAGATGACAGCGATTGATTTTAATGGTTTGGTTGCTTGAATTCGCATAATAGGTCGATTAGGAATACAAAAGCTAACAACCTTACGAAAACAAGCAATTTTTGCATGATGAGTAGTTAACCAATCAATCCCTAGAATCACGTCAAATGCAAGTATTTTTAATGAAATAAGATCGACAGGTAATGTGTGGGTACCAACTTGAACCAAACAAGACTTATAAACCGTGGATGTAATGAAAGTTTCTCCCAATAGAGTTTCAACAGATAAATCAAAGTCTAATTTCTCCGGAGTCAAATTTAATCGATGAGCGCAAGTAGGAGAAATAAAAGAATGGGTAGAACAGGTATGAAATAAACTATAGACTTCGTTAGAGTTTATGGTAAGCTTACCCGTGATGACCTCATTCGGGTTCCTTGCTTTCTGGGAGGTCACAATAAACGCTCTCCCTTGCACTACCGATTTTGACTTTTCTGGGACGGCCTTTGGTGTCTCCATCCTGACTGAACTTGTTTTTGGTAAACGACAAAATCGAGCTAAATGACCTTCTCTTCCACAATTATAACATGCTTTAGACGGCATCGCGCAGTTTGGACTGATGTGCCCCTCCCCTCCGCATTTGAAATATATGATAGGTGGTCGTTCTCCTTCCTTAACAACGGGTGCTGGTGCTGACGTCTTTCCATTATTGTCGAATCTCCTCTTCTCGAAATGACCATTCTTATTGTTTTGGCCCTGATTACCACCGAAGTGGTTAAAATTTCTGGCCTGTTGATTCCCTCTACGCTTGTTGTCACCACTTCGATGACTGCTGCGACGCCCCCAAAATTAGGTATACATCACCCATCTTGGGTCGTCAGATACATAGTACAGCATACAAATACAACTTACTAATACAACAGTCGTGTACAATACGACAAAACATAAACTGTGAGTTTGAATACAAATATTATCTTCTAGAGAGTATTCATACTCAAAAGGAGTCCTCATTACATTTATTAACACACTATTACATAGAATAGTGAGGACTACTAACTAATACTATCATTCGGACCATCACTCCGTTCCCCGACTTGCCCCAGCTACGTTCTCATTTCCTGAAGAGAACAGTGAAAGAAAGGGTGAGCTAACCTAGCCCAGTAAGAAATATTATGACTAAGATAATGCAGAATAAATTATCATTAGCCTTCAACAATGTTAAACTGATAAAATATAATAGACATCAAGTTTAACTGCAACGGAACAAGCAATCCATTAAAAGAGTCAAGTAGAAAATAAACTCTACTATCTTTTACGATTTAAAAGATTTTTCAACACTGTGATCGCTGGGACTCAGTTTAATAAAATAATCCACATCATCGAATCACCCCTGCACTACGGCCAAGGATATTCTTGTATTCATTAATGGTCATGATCATGCCAACAACTGTCCATCAATGCACTACGGGCCAATGAGGACTTTTACCACATCATTTGTAACATTACGGTCATGATTATACCGAATAATCCCTGGTCATAATCATACCAAGTCCATCTATGCACTATAGGCCACATATGACATTCAACATTTTATAAACATGAGGATGATGACAATGATATAAGAATTAAATAAAAACAAGTTCAAGAATTAATTTATCCAAGAATTAACAACGTCCAAATTGTCAACATGATACTGCTTTGTGGAGTAAAATTCAAGAATGCTTAGAAGAATATTTTCATGAAAAGATATTGGATGAAACGCAATTATCAAGGATATTCCACAAATTTCATGGAGTATAGAAGTCAAAACTTAACCAACTGAGTATAATAAAGAATGGAATAACAAAAGAAATCACCATGCATGCGATAGACCGCACAGACAGGTTATTCTAACAGAATAATAAATAATGGAACCAGGTCCGGCGTAAACGCACAGACAGGATATTCCGACAGAATAATAAATAATGGAACCAGGCCCGGTGTAAAATACACAGACAGGATGTTCCAACAGAATAATAACAAGACGGAACCAGGTCCGGTGTAAAACACACAGACAGGATGTTCCAACAGAATAATAATAAAAACGGAACCAGGTCCGGTGTAAAACACACAGACAGGATGTTCCAACAGAATAATAATAAAGACGGAACCAGGTCCGGTGTAAAACACACAGACAGGATATTCCAACAGAATAATAGAAGAATATCACCAAGTATAGGGTAGACCGCGTATACAGGTTATTCCAACAGAATAATAAGAAATGGAATAAAAACAGTTCTCTTCATGAATAAGAAAGAATAACACCCCTTACCGTTTTAAAGAAGAGCTGAAATAAAGAGGTAGTTAAGTAGTAGAATACTCTTCTTCTCTCTCTCTCTATAGTTTCTCTCTATAGTTTCTCTCTCTAGAGTTCAGTGAATTCGTAAGAAATAATGAAGGAATGAGCTGCTATTTATAGAAAAATAGAATGCATAGTAACTAATCCATGAACGGTCCATATTGATTACTTTAATCTGACGGTCCATATTTAAAGAAAAATCTTTTAAATAAAATATAATATATTTTATTTATGGAATAACTTTAATAAAGTATTTTGTTTTATATAAAAAGACGTTTATGTTTTATTACGTTAATAATACGAATAAAACAAAACGTCATTATCGCTAAATAATTCATATTATTAACTGACAATAATTGAATCAAACTGAGTGACTTCTCACATAAGCATTAATAATCAATACCGTGTGTTACTATGCAACCACACGTATTACTGTACTTTTACTACCGAGTAGTTCAACAGTATCAATGGTAAAACTTCCGCCGCTATTTTTAATAAAATATTTTTGTCGTTTTCTCAATCCGACAATAATTTCGTTGTGGGGTCCACCAATGATTGTGCCATTGTACGAATATTCCCTGTTAAAACGAATATTCTCCGACCAATCGAATATTATATAACAACTTGCGTACTTTGCAAAATTTATAAATATTACTCACAATTATAACATTATATCAAATTAACACCATAATATTCAAAAATGATATTTATAAAAAATTCATCTTTATTTATAAAAGTTGGGGTCTTACAACCTCCCCTTCTTATGAAATTTCGCCCTCGAAATTAGGGTACGTACCTGGTATGTTGAAGAGGTAAGGATACCTTGATTTCATTTCAGATTCTAACTCCAAAGTCATTTCCTCAACATCGTGGTTTCTCCGCAAAACTTTGACTTGAGGTATAACCTTGGAGCGTAGAATATGTTCCTTCTTATCCAAGATTTGAACAGGAACTTCTTCATACGTCAAATCCTCCGCTATTTCGTCCGGTTCTAACTCAATAATGTGGTTCGGGTCTTCCACATATTTTCGTAACATGGATATGTGAAAAACGTTATGAACACGAGACATACTTGGCAGTAAAGCGAGTCTATAAGCCACAGTTCCTACTCGATCGAGGATTAAAAATGGACCGATGAATCGAGGATTGAGCTTTCCTCTCTTTCCAAATCTCGTAACTCCTTTCCATGGAGCAACACGTAAGAACACATGATCTCCTACATCAAATTTCACGTCCTTTCGATGAAGATCAGCATAACTCTTTTGTCGATCTTGTGAGGTTTTTATACGTTGTCGGATCGTTTGAATCTTTTCTGTAGTCATACGTACCAACTCTGGTCCCAACAACGTTACTTCACCCACCTCATCCCAGCATACTGGAGAACGACATTTGCTTCCATACAATGTTTCGAATGGAGTCATGCCAATACTTGCTTGATAACTGTTGTTGTAGGAAAACTCCACCAATGGTAAGAACTTGTCCCAACTTCCCTTGAAGTCAAAGACATAAAGTCTTAATAAATCTTCTAGAGGTTAAATAGTCCTCTCTGATTGTCCGTCCGTCAAAGAATGATATGACGAACTAAATCGCAAATCTGTACCCATAGCTTTTTATAAACTAACCCAAAATCGTGAAGTGAATCTTGGGTCTCGATCAGAAACTATGGATACTGGCATACCATGCAGTCTTACAATCTCGTTTATGTGCATACGAGCAAGACGTTCAAGTGTATAAGTTTCTCGTATCGGTAAGAAATGGGCAGACTTGGTCAATCTATCCATAATGACCCAAATCGCATCAATACCTTGAGAAACCTTAGGAAGACCAGTAACGAAATCCATGGTAATGTGCTCTCACTTCCATTTTGGAATTTCAAGTGGTTGCAATGGACCTTTTGGTACTTGATGCTCCGCTTTGACTCGTTGACAAGTTAAACACCTTGAGATAAACAGCGCTATCTCTCTCTTCATATTGCTCCACCAAAATGTATGACGAAGATCATGATACATTTTGGTACTTCCAGGATGGATTGCAAACGGTGTGTTGTGCGCCTCCATCATGATTTCATACTTTAAATCAGGGTTGTTAGGAACACAAAGTCTGGAGTTGACTCGAAGTATTCCTTCTTCATCAATTCTTGCTTCCGGCATAACACCTTCTTGCACTTTCTTCCTCATACGCATCAGCTCCAGGTCTGTAGCTTGAGCAGCTTTAACTTTATCGATTAAAGTTGGTTCTACTCGTATATTCGCCATCATCACATGGTCCCTGGAGTCTTTAACTCTATCTCCATCCTTTGCAAGTCACACAAAATGGCCTTTGTGTTGACAATATTGCACTCGTACTTGCATATGATCTTCTACTCAATGAGTCAGCTACCACGTTCGCTTTTCCAGGATGGTATTGAATGATATGATCATAATCTTTCAACAGTTCAAGCCAACGTCTTTGTCGCATGTTGAGTTCCTTTTAAGTGAAGAAATATTTGAGGCTTTTATGATCCGTAAAGATCTCCACCTTCTCCCCATACAGGTAATGCCTCCAAATTTTAAGTGCAAAGACAACAGCTGCCAACTCTAGATCATGAGTAGGATAATTCCTCTCATATTCCTTGAGTTATCTTGATGCATAGGCTATGACTTTTCCATGTTGTATGAGAACGCATCCCAACCCTTTGCTCGAAGCATCACTGTAGATGACAAATCCCTCCGAGCCAGATGGTATTGTTAGAACAGGTGATAAAATGAGTCTCCTCTTAAGTTCTTGAAAACTCTGCTCACATTCTTCGCTCCAACCGAACTTTGTATCTTTCTGAGTCAGCTGAGTTAATGGAGTAGCGATTCGAGAAAATCCTTCCACGAATCTCCGATAATAACCAGCTAAACCAAGAAAGCTACGTACTTCGGTCACTGATTTAGGTTGCTCCCAGCTTTGAATAGCTTCAATCTTTGCTGGGTCAACCGATATTTCACGACTTGATACTACGTGCCCAAGGAATGCTACCTCCTCCAGCCAAAACTCGCATTTCTTCAACTTGGCATAAAGCTTGTATTCACGAAGCTTTTGGAGTACCAGCCTCAAGTGTTGCTCATGATCTTCACGGCTTTTGGAATAAATAAGGATTTCATCAATAAAGACGACCACAAAGTGATCCAAATATTCCTTGAATACCCGGTTCATCATATCCATGAAGGCAGCAGGAGCATTAGTCAATCCAAAGGAAATGACTAGGAATTCATAATGCCCGTACTGAGTTCTGAATGCCGTCTTTGGAATATCCTCAGTTCTAACCTTCACCTGATGATATCCAGAACGAAGATCGATCTTTGAAAAGAATTGTGCTCCTTGCAACTGGTCAAACAGGTCATCAATACGTGGCAATGGGTACCTGTTTTTTATGGTGACATGATTCAACTCCCGATAATCAATACAAAGTCGCATACTTCCATCTTTTTTCTTCACGAATAGCACAGGAGCACCCCAAGGAGAAGTACTAGGACGAATAAAGCCAATGTCTAACAATTCCTGCAGTTGGATCTTTAACTCCTGAAGTTCAATAGGAGCCATTCGATATGGGACTTTGGAAATGGGTTTTGTACCGGATTCAAGGTCGATACAAAATTCAATTTCACGCTCTGGGGGTAGGCCAGGAAGTTCTTCAGGGAATACGTCAGGGAATTTATTAATAATAGAAATATCATTCAAAACTGACGTATTTTTGTTTAGATCCGTGACATGAGCTAAGAAAGCATGACATCCGTTTTTCAATAAACGAATAGCTTTATGGCTTGAGATGACAGCGATTGATTTTAATGGTTTGGTTGCTTGAATTCGTATAATAGGTCGATTAGGAATATAAAAGCTAACAACCTTACGAAAATAATCAATTTTTGCATGATGAGTAGTTAACCAATCAATCCCTAGAATCACGTCAAATGCAAGTATTTTTAATGAAATAAGATCGACAGGTAATGTGTGGGTACCAACTTGAACCAAACAAGACTTATAAATCGTGGATGTAATGAAGGTTTCTCCCAATGGAGTTTCAACAGATAAATCAAAGTCTAATTTCTCCAGAGTCAAATTTAATCGATGAGCGCAAGTAGGAGAAATAAAAGAATGGGTAGAACCGGTATCAAATAAAGTATAGACTTCGTTAGAGTTTATGGTAAGTTTACCCATGATGACCTCATTCGGGTTCCTTGCTTTCTGGGAGGTCACAACAAACGCTCACCCTTGCACTACCGGTTTTGACTTTTCTGGGACGGCCTTTGGTGTCTCCATCCTGACTGAACTTATTTTTGGTAAACGACAAAATCGAGCTAAATGACCTTCTCTTCCACAATTATAACATGCTTTAGACGGCATCGTGCAGTTTGGACTGATGTGCTCCTCCCCTCTGCATTTGAAACATATGATAGGTGGTCGTTCTCCTTCCTTAACAACGGGTGCTGGTGCTGACGTCTTTCCATCATTGTTGAATCTCCTCTTCTTGAGATGACCATTCTTATTGTTTTGGCCCTGATTACCACCGAAGTGGTTACCATTTATGGCCTGTTGATTCCCTCCACGCTTGTTGTCACCGCTTCGATGACTACTCTCACTGGTATTATCATTTTGCCGACTGCTCTCTTTTGGTTGCGTTGACTCGTTATCGCGCTCCACTAACTGAGCCCTATTCACAACATCTGAATACAAACACAATTTATGAGAAATAAGATGTTGACATATCTCAGGTTTCAAACCTCGCAAAAATATTCGCGTCATTCGCTCTTCATTATCCACCAAGTGGAACGCAAATCGGGATAACTCAGCAAATTTAGCCTCATACTACGACACGGTCATATTATTCTGCTCCAATTTGATGAACTCCACCTCCTTCATGTGACGAACACTTTCAAAAAAGTATTTGTCATTGAACAGCTCTTGGAACTTCTCCCAAGACATCTTCAGTGCGGCAGGTTGAGTACGCTTAATCGATTCCCACCAGTAATCTGCCTCTCCTCGCAACATAAAGGCGGCAAAGGAAACCTTTTGCTCCTCGCAGCATCCCAAGATATCAAATATCTTGGTAATCTGCTTTATCCATGTTTCTGCTATAAGTGGTTTTGGCTCTCCCTTAAACTCTGGTGGTCCCAGCTCCTTGAACTGTTTAGCGGTGACCGTCCGAGAGTTTTCAGTGTTTCCACCTATATTTTGGACAGGAGCCGCTCTCGCCTGCTGTTGCATGAACTGCATAAAGTTTCTGAATATTCCATCATTCATCATTGGTCAGTGTTGTTGTTTGCATGAGGATTGTCACCTTCCTGATACACATTATCCTGATTATTGATATGTGGTGAATCAACAGTCGCCTGTGCTCCATTGCTATTCTCAACATTCTCAGATGCCATTTTTAGATACTGCCACAAAATAAAAGTTAATTGATATGTCATATATTATCCTTATATTATGACCCGACCAATTAAATACATGTAAATAAACTTAGGTAGGTCATACTAGCGAAGGAATTCCTCGTCTCTCCCCTCCTAGTTCTATTCTCACATCTTAGCCAGGGAGCATATCCCTAAGCTCTGATACCAACTGTGACGCCCCCAAAATTAGGTATACATCACCCATCTTGGGTCGTCAAATACATAGTACAGCATACAAATACAACTTACTAATACAACAGTCGTGTACAATACGACAAAACATAAACTGTGAGTTTGAATACAAATATTATCTTCTAGAGAGTATTCATACTCAAAAGGAGTCCTCATTACATTTATTAACACACTATTACATAGAATAGTGAGGACTACAAACTAATACTATCATTCGGACCATCACTCCGTTCCCCGACTTGCCCCAGCTACGTTCTCATTTCCTGAAGAGAACAGTGAAAGAAAGGGTGAGCTCAACTAGCCCAGTAAGAAATATTATGACTAAGATAATGCAGAATAAATTATCATTAGCCTTCAACAATGTTAAATGATAAAATATAATAGACATCAAGTTTAACTGTAGCGAAACAAGCAATCCATTAAAAGAGTCAAGTAGAAAATAAACTTACTATCTTTTATGATTTAAAAGGTTTTTCACATTGTGATCGCTGGGACTCAGCTTAATAAAATAATCCACATCATCGAATCACCCTGCACTACGGCCAAGGATTTCGTGTATTCATTAATGGTCACGATCATGCCAACAACTGTCCATAAATGCACTACGGGCCAATGAGGACTTTTACCATATCATTTGTAACATTACGGTCATGATTATACCGAATAATCCCTGGTCATAATCATACCAAGTCCATCTATGCACTACAGGCCACATATGACTTTTAACATTTTATAAACATGAGGATGATAACAATGATATAAGAATTTCAAAAAAATAAGTTCAAGAATTAATTTATCCAAGAATTAACAACGTCCAAAATTCTCAACATGATACTGCTTTGTGGAGTAAAATTCAAGAATGCTTAGAAGAATATTTTCATGAAAAGATACTGGATGAAATGCAATTATCAAGGATATTCCACAAATATCATGGAGTATAGAAGTGAAAACTTAACCAACTGAGTATAATAAAGAATGGAATAACAAAAGAAATCACCATGCAGCGATAGACCGCACAGACAGGTTATTCCAACAGAATAATAAATAATGGAACCAGGTCCGGCGTAAACGCACAGACAGGATATTCCGACAGAATAATAAATAATGGAACCAGGTCCGGTGTAAAACACATAGACAGGATGTTCCAACAGAATAATAATAAGATGGAACCAGGTCCGGTGTAAAATGCACAGACAGGATCTTCCAACAGAATAATAATAAAAGAATGAAACCAGGTCCGGTGTAAAACACACAGACAGGATGTTCCAAAGAATAATAATAAAGACGGAACCAGGTCCGGGTGTAAAACACACAGACAGGATATTCCAACCGAATAATAAAAGAATAATCACCAAGTATAGGGTAGACCGCGTATACAGGTTATTCCAACAGAATAATAAGAAATAGAA